>CM047875.1:4894246-4983668 GCA_026212405.1 Petrea volubilis
ATATCTACCAATATTTGAGGTAATTACTGATTTAGAGTCAGCAGTATCCATTGACCCATATCTGGAAGAGGGAATATACCACTTTCAAACATTTGCAAACTTAGTATATATAAAATGATAAATATTCTTGTTGCACATACAGTTCAAGTGGAGACAATTTTTCAACTCTATCAGTGAAAAGGTTAGATTATGAGGATGTATTGATACTGCCGACAATGAGGTACAAGAGAGAAGACATTGAAGAGGAACCTCGAAGTTTGGACAGTGAAAGTATAGTGAGGAACCCTTAAGGCGCTAACTTTTGATATATATATATATATATAGGAAGGTGAGACTCTAGCATCCATCCAGTCTCGTTTAGCTAAATTTCTTGAATCACTCAAACAAAAGAAAAGACCTGTGGGCAGAATTTATAGATCATACTTCGTGCTTAGTGACCTTGCTCTTTCAGCATTTCTAGCATCTATGGCATCGTGGGCCTTTTCAAGGCAATTGGGTAACATTTTTAAACTTTTATATAGTATCTTATGTTCCAATTTTATGGAGTATATTTGAATGTAATTTACTTGTTGCGAGGGAAAGCGCCATCGCCTACATAGAGGGATACTGCTTACTTATTTTCCTACAAACAGGTTCTTGGTTGCATTCTTCTGCACATTCTATTTTAGCAGTAATGGATGCAATACAACCAGTCTAAAATAATTCAAGTTTTTGCCTTATGCAGCATATGAAGGGGAACCAAAGCCTGAATGTGAAGATGAAATATCTTCAATCTTTTGTGTATATATACTAGATATGTTAATTCCCCTCAAACTAAATCTCTTTTGGGATCAGTTTAGTTTTTTCAGATTGAGGTGTTAAAGCTACTTTTATTTCTAACAGGGAGGAAAATTGGATACTAAAATTTGGTCCTGATTTTCTCATAAGTACATAGAGATTCATGCTGCATTATTCCCTTAAACAGTTACTGCATTATTGGTCTTCATAGTTATTTTAGCATTTCCGTTTATCAGTTATAGTTTTGACAACAATGCATTCATAGTCGTTGAAAAACTCCATAGAGTCAAAATAGACAACCAAGAAGAGAATAGGACAGAATTTCAGGAGTACCATTCAAGATCTTACATTATGTGGTAGCATTCCTGGATGGAACTCTGATGAACACATGAAGATTGAAAACATAGTACTAATTAGGGATGTAAACACCTATCCTTTTCATTGCTTTTCTTATACTTTCTATCTCATCAAGAGCTGTAAAACAAATAAATAAATAAAGGAAGAAAACCCACAAGGCCATAACATATAGTGATTGACTAGGAGTTTCACCTTTTTGGCTACAAGTCTGAAGTACATATACACGATCTATAGCAATTAAATTTTGAATATATGTGTTCAAGTTTTTATAGGTCATTGCAAATCTCAACCATCTCAAGTTGTTCCTTAACATTAGGTTTGGTTCTAGGATTCACTACAAGAAAACAGGCGATTACCTACGGAATCTTCCTACGGAAAACCTACGGAAACCCTACGGAATTTTCGTTTTCCAACGAAATCCCGACGGAACACCTACGGACCGAATTCCCTCAGAAAAAGTGTCGTCGGTAGGACTTTGCTGACGGAAAACCAACGGACATGTCTAACTGATTTGCCGACGGGGTACCTACACCAACGGAAATGTCAAACTGACTTGCCGACGGAAACCCTACGGAAAACCAACAGAAATGTCGAACTCATTTGCTGACAGATTCCCTACGGAAAACCAACCGAAATTTCGAACTGATTTGCCGACGGATACCCTACGGAAAACCCACAGATATGTCGAACTCATTTGCCAACGGATTACCTACGGATTACCAACGGATAGAGTTGCAATGGAGTTCCAACAGAAAACCTAGGGAAGATTTACCTACGGATTACCAATGGATTGCCTACAGAAATTTTGTAATGGTTTCCCTTGGATTTCCGTAGGTCTTCCGTTGGTAGGTGTCTTTTTTTTCAAATTAAATCTGTGGGATTTCCGTTGGCTTTCCGTTGGGAATTGAAATAATAAAAAAAATATATATATATATATATATTATTTATATATTTTTTGACCTGTTATAAATATTTTTAACGTAATAAAATACAAAACCAAAATTAAAATATTAGAATCTAACGAAATATTAGAAACCATCGTAGAAATAATACCAAATATTCAAAATATTAGAAACCATCGTAGTCAATCCTGCCTACATACTATTCATCCCAATAAATAGAAATAAAATACAAAATATCAAATAAAGTAGTAGTTAATACCATATCATCATCAATACCACATCAGACAAACTCCAAATCACGTCCACATCATATAAACTCCAAATCAATACCAAATCAAAATAAAGTACAAGTCATCAGTCAGGCATCACCCTTGTAGTCATCATCGTGGTCGCCATGGTGGGTTGGAGCATCAACGAGCGAGGAGTGGGTGGTGGACGGTAAAGGAATCCCCTGCTTTCTCAACAACTGATGCAACATCCCTACTATCTGACTTTGCGAATCCTTCAACTCCTGGTAGCCGGTCTTATCTGCTTGAATTAATTGTCTCATCTCCTGCTGCTCTGCTCTCAACTTCTCAATCTCATCCTGCAGGGTCTGCGTAGTCGAGGAGGATGGTGGCACCTGGCTAAGCGATGTCGGTGTCGTGTATGAAGGGTCCGCAATGTAGTTCATCCCGTACGTGCGACCCTTTTTGTTTGGTCCTCCAGCAGCTTCAGTCCATAACCGAATATCAGACTGTATCGTACTGGCAGACCCTGTCTCACTAAGGTCAAACTCATGCTGCTGACGCTGCTTCAATACTTCATATTTTTCCTACATATTAGAATATGTTATAGTTATATTGATATTGAAACAAATGTTTAATTTTATTAAACAAGTTAAGAAAATAATTGAAATACACTTACAATGAAATCAGATGCACGGGGATCAACAATCTGTTTGTCAGACTTCCGCTGACGCGTTCTTAGAACAACAATAACCATATTCGAACGATTATAAGTAACAATTTCACACTTAACTCATGTTCAACACAAAAAATAAAAACATACGTTCACAACTACATATATCACAACAATAAACTACAATATCATTTACAACATATATTGCGTTCATCAACTACAACAACATCAACTACATATGCACAACAATACAATACATATTTTTTTCATCAACTACAATATCAACTATATATGTACAACAAACAACAACATATATTTTTCATCAACTACGACAATCTACTAACAATTTTTCGTCAACTAATACACATTAACAAAATAAAAATCATATTCAACTTTATTAATAATCAATTTTCAGCAACTATATATATTATCACAATGAAAAACACAACAAATTTGATACAAACTAAAATAAAAATCAATCTAGAATTCAAATTACATCCAACACATAATTTTCCAAAATAAAAATCATACCTCCACAATATCTCCTCCCTATTGTATTTTGTATTCTTTTTCTCCTACGAGATAATACAAACAACAACAACAACATAAATCATAAATATATTTAAAACTATACAACAAATAAATAAAAAATCAAGAAAATTCGTTCTTCATTGGGGGCTATTTTTTTGGGGGGGGTGGGGACGTGTGGGGTTGGGCTAGGGGGGAGAGGGGTCAGGGGGAGGGGTGGGGAAGAGGGCTTGGGCTAAGGAGGAGTGGTTTGGGGGAGGGGGGGGAGGGTGTCGGGAGCATGGGGAGAGGGGTTGGGCTGGGGGGTGGGGGGAGAAGGGTGGGGCTGGGGCTACTGATTTGGGAGGGGGGAGGGGGCCGGCGACGGAGGGGGGGCGCCGGGTGGAGTGGTGGCGCGACGGGTTGGGCTGGGGTTTGGTGTGAGAGGGCGGGGTAGGGGGAGGGACGGCGGCTGTGACTCAACAGCGGGGGAGGGGGGAGGACGGCGTCACCGCGACGGGGGAGAGGGGACGGCGGCGGCCCAGATCTGGTTTGGGGCCGCCGCCCAGCACAGTGCACTAGAGGCAGGGGCAACGGGAGTCGGGGAGGGGGTCTCGACCGCCGGGTTTGGGTGTGGTGTGAGCGCCGGCGGCTGGATGGCAACACACCGCCGGCACCAGCTGGGTGAGAGTGTGTAAGAGAGAGAGAGAGAGAGAGAGAGAGAGAGAGAGAGAGACGACAGAGAGAGAGAGAGAGAGTGTACCTGGTGGGGAGTGAGGAAGAGTGAGTCCAACAGTCAAAAATTCACTATTAGTAGAGTAAACGTTTTAATCTTGTTTTTTCTTTTACAAATTATAACAGTTAACATTTAATTATGATTTTTTTAATGATAATAATTAATATTTACATATTTTACACTTTATTAAATTTAATTTATTTAATATTATTTTCTAATAATTTTATTATTTTTATTTTCTATATGTATATCTCAAATAATTTTTGAACATGAAAATCATTATTCAACTAATAAATTATTTTTAAATTCAAAAAAATTACAATCATTATAAACTTAAGTATTCATGATTAATTAAAATGGTGAAATTAACATACATTTAGTTAATCAATCCCTCAATTGAATTCGTAAACTCAATTGATTTAGTTAAAATGGTGATTGAAAAATGATTTAGTTGCATAATTTAATTGAACTCATAAATCAAATAAATAAATTTGCTGCTCAAAATATTCTCTTCATTCAATTGAATCAACTATTCAATCCCCCCAATTGGTCCAATCAACATATTTCATAAAAGGAGCGGATTTTAATCCGAATCCAATCCGAATTTTAGCATATTCAATTGACTAAAATATTCGATGGGTCAGATCTGATAATAAATAACTGTAATCCAAAATAAATGGATTGGGTTTTGAATCAATGAGTCCGATCCGTTAAAGGTCCGACAACGAATTATGATAATATAATGTATTAAACTTATACATTATATATAATACAATAGTAATAAAGATACTTCAATGTAATATATACACATACAATTAGTCTAGATATTAAATATCTCAATTACATACACAATATACACACACATATATATAGGATATGTTATTGGAGATATCTATTATATACTATTATTAAATAGACAACTAATAATCTATATACTTATTATAGATCTTCACTAAATATACTATACGTAAACGTATTTATATATAGTTCTAAATATATATTGTCATTAAAGGAACGATTCAATATGGTGCATAGTTATTAAAGCGCTCTATTATATATAATATACTTGTACAAGTTATATATTTACCTGTAAAAGAATTTATTATTATTATTTTTTATTGGATCTCGAAATTATTTCGTCGTCAAATTCTGAATAATGAATAAAGATCCTGTATGATTTCGGATTGAAATCGATAGCCGGTACGTGCATGTATTCGGATTCGGATCCGCATTGCACTGATTTTCTCCAAATTCGATCGATCCTTTGACAATCCTATTTGGATTATACCGTACATTCAAAACTTTTGCAATATTATTGGCTAGAATATTATTTCAAAATTAATCATATAATTAAATGATTCATAGTGTTAAAAAAGAAATATTATGAGTAAATACAAAATATGTGTTCATCATATAAAAGTGGGAGTCAAGGAGAATATTCCCTTAGTTTTCCCTAGCCAAATTTTTTAAAAAAAAATTACCAAGGGAAAAATCCGTTGGAAATCCCTTGATATTTTTTGAATAAGATTACCAAGGGAATATTCCGTTGGTTTTCCGTCGATAAATTTTAAAAAAAAATTACCTAGGGAAAAATCCGTTGGTAATCCCTTGGTAATTTTTCTAACAAGATTAACAAGGGAATATCCCGTTGGTTTTCCGTCGGTAACGTTTTTAAAAAAATTTCCCAAGGGAAATTTCCGTTGGGAATCCCTTGGTACTTTTTTGTTCGAGCTTACCAAGGGAATATTCCCTCGGTTTTCCGTAGAGAAATTTTTAAAAAAACGTACCTAGGGAAAAATCCGTTGAGAATCCCTTGGTAATTTTTTAACAAGATTACCGAGGGAATATTCCGTTGGTTGTCCGTCGGTAACGTTTTTAAAAAACTTACCTACGGAAAAATTCGTTGGGAATTCCTTGGTAATTTTTTCACAAGATTACCAAGGGAATATTCCGTTGGTTTTCCATAGCGAAATTTTTAAAAAAACGTACCTAGGGAAAAATCCGTTGAGAATCCCTTGGTAATTTTTTAACAAGATTACCGAGGGAATATTCCGTTGGTTGTCCGTCGGTAACGTTTTTAAAAAACTTACCTACGGAAAAATCCGTTGGGAATCCCTTGGTAATTTTTTCACAAGATTACCAAGGGAATATTCCGTTGGTTTTCCGTCGGTACGGTTTTTAAAAAAATTCCTAAGGGAAAATTCTGTTGGGAAACCCTTGGTATTTTTTGATCAAGATTACCAAGGGAATATTCCCTCGGTTTTCCGTCGCTAAATTTTTAAAAAACTTCCCAAGGGAAAAATCCGTTGGGAATCCCTTGGTAAAAATGGCGCTATTTCTCCCGCCAGTTTCATGGCAAATTTTCCTACGGATTACCGACGGATTACCAATAGAATTTCATATTACCATGTTCCGTAGGCTTTCCGTAGGTGTTCCGTTGGTACTTGCAAGGGATTTTGTCCGTAGGTTTTCCGTAGGCAAATTCCGTAGGTTTTTGCCTGTTTTCCTGTAGTGATTTTAGGAGGGAAAGGAAAAGAAAATAGGAAGAAAAAATATTTTTCAATGTTTGGTTACTAGGAAAAAAGAAAGGAAATGGTAAGGAAAGGAAAATAGAAAGAAAATATAACATAAATTGAAAAAAAAACATTTTCCTTCCAATTAGGTGAGGAAATAAAGGAAAATCTTGTTTTCTAATCTTGTGTTCCTCTCTCTAGCACTCTCTCACTTTTCAAGCTCTCATATCATTTTTGTTGCTCAAATTAATTGATTGTTTGGATATATTTCTTGCAAATCTTTTTTTTATTATGTAATTAATTGATTGTATGGATTTTTTTGGGTGTGTTTTTATATTTTCCTTTAATATACAGTAATAACCAAATAAAATGGAAAACAATTCTCTAGAAAAATCATTTTTCTTGTTGCTTTCTTTAACAACCAAATAAAATAGAGAATTTTAAAATTCTTGTAGTTCTTTTCCATTCTTTAAAATTTTCCTTTTCTCCTAAAATCTTAGAACTAAACAAAGCCTAAATGAACCCACAACAAATAAACCCTCAATTTGATTTTTTTTTAAAAATAGAGAAAAGTACTTGAAATTTCTCAAGCCCACAGCAATGGCGGAGATGCGTTGGAAGAGATTAGGCGGCGGAGATGCAGTGGCAGAGACGAGGGGGCGAAGACGTGGCGAGATAGATGAGAGAGAGAGAGATGATAGAGAGGGCCAGGGGGCCAAGATACACAAGAGAGACTAGAAAGAGAGCGCCGAGAGAGACGATGGGAAGAGGGACTAGAGAGAGATAGAGTAGAGAGAGAGAGAGGACGATGGAGTGGAGATAGAGAAGACAATGGGATGGAGGGGTAGGGTTTTTGATTAAAAACCAATTTTGAATCAAATTTTTATTTTTTTTTATAATTATATTATATATATATATATAATTAAATAAATATTGAAATACTATCGGTTCGTGAGCTTACGAATAAGAAAGATCGAGCTCGAGCTCGAGGAGCTCGAGGACTATACGAATCATGCTCGAATTCGGATTGAGCCTAGTGGTGGCAACGGGTTGTTCTGGTACGAATTTGGCCAGACCTGAGACCGGACCCACCAGAAATTTCTGGACTCGGGACCTATTCCAGACCTGGCGGGTCCTAAACCCAACCTGACCCGCGTGAGACCCGAATCCTGCGGATTGGACCTGTTGAACCCGTCGGGTTCATAAACCCGTCCCAACCCGGCCCACATACTTGCTAAACCCAACCCGCGAACCCGTCCCAATAATTAAAATTTTCATTTTTTAACAACTTTTTTTGAGATAACAGTTGTTAAATTGTACAAGAAACTTAATAAAAGAAAATTTCAAATTGTACATAAAATCTAGTAAAATATATTCAAATAAAATAATAATAATCAACTTCAAATTTAATTTTTAAGATTTTTTGAATTATATTTATTTATATATTTTATATTATACATATTAAATATATATATATTTACGGGTCTAGTCTAGGTCCAAGTGAACCCGAAACCCAATCCGAATCTGTGCGGGTCTAGAATTTTAGACCCACAACCCGCACTGAACCTGATTTTTAGGGTCCAAACCCGCCCAAGCGGGTCAGGTTCGAGACGGGGACTCGCAAAACTCAACCCATTGCCATCCCTAGTTGAGTCGGCTCCATTTGTTTGCATACCTAGTACTAATAATGTGTAGATTGGTGTATTCTTTATTCGGCTTGAATTTTAAGAAAAAAATGATATCATTTTTTCCGTAGGTACATTG
Source organism: Petrea volubilis (assembly GCA_026212405.1). Taxonomy (NCBI): domain Eukaryota; kingdom Viridiplantae; phylum Streptophyta; class Magnoliopsida; order Lamiales; family Verbenaceae; genus Petrea; species Petrea volubilis. Next base: position 4,902,703 of record CM047875.1, read on the forward strand.
TAGGAAAGTATGCCATTGGTTTTTCGTGGGTAATCTGTTGGTTAATCATGGATGAATTTTCCGTTGGTTTTCCATTGGTCACTTCGTAGCAAAAGTTTACCAACAACACTTTTTCTGATGGAATTCTTTCCGTTGGTATTCCGTACAAAAACATAAAAACCGACAGAATCCGTAGGTTTTCCGTAGGTTTTTTCACTATTTTCTTATAGTGGATATCCTTATAGTCGTGAATAAATCATTCTATTAGAAGGTCGTCCATCTGTTACTTTTTTATGTAATGAGAACAACTTATGTTAACACTAGGGATGTATTTGATTGAATATTATATAGAATTTACATTCTATGAAACTACTTTAGAAGTATGCTTGATTTGGTGTTGAATTTATTATGAGCCGTGCAACTTAAATTTCAAATGTTATAATATGGTATATTAAATTTCACCTACGAGGTGAGTTTTGCGAATTTCAACTAAAGAAATTTTTATTTCAAAATAAATAAACTTATCAAAAAATTAAAATATGGAGTCCATTAGTTTAAAAATTTTAGCATCTTACGTTTGTAATGCAAGATTATAGTTTCGTAAAGTTCACTTAATTGTGTGTTACGATTACAGGACTATTTGTTATTTGGCGCAATAAAGTTCTCTAGTAACAAAAGACAGGTTTCATTTGCGGGGGCCATTGTTTTGACTAGGGTTGTCAATGGGTTGGATTTGGAGCAAATCAATGTGATCCGAATCCGAATTTGATTACAAGTATCGACAACCCAATCTGATTTGAAATCATATAGGATATTTATTCATTATTTCGAATCCAAATATGAAATAGATTCGAAATTCCATAAAAAGATTCAATCAGATTCGATTTCAATAAATAACATTGAAAAATTTATAGTTAAAAATAAAATTAAAGAAAGTAGAAAAATATTGTAGAATATGTATGAAAATTATACAATGTTTTATTAAACAAATATCTTGGAAAATAATAAAGTATATTATTAATTATAATGACATATATATTACATTCTATTAAAATATCTTTACTACTATTATATTATATATAATTGATTAATTTAATAAAATATACTATAAAAATTCGGATTTGAATCTTTAACTAATGGAACTATTTGATTCCACATTCAATCCATTTATTTTGAAATGGATATTTATTATCGGATTTGATGCATCGTGTGATATCCTAACCCTTTTAAGAGGCACATTATTATTATTGCTATTGTTAATATTATTAATATTAGTTACATCGTATTGGGTTTAGAGATATTGGGCTATCCTATTAGGCCTAGGACTATTGGGCCAATCACATTAGGTTAAGACCATTGGACTAAAGCTATTAGGCTTAGGACTATTAGGTTAATCCATTAGGTTTAGGAATTCGAATGAAGTATACTATTAATTTGGATATACCCTAGTTAGTTAAATGTCATTTTCGCCTTAATAAATGCTATTAATGCTAAGATTATATAAGATTTGGATAAGATTGTATAAGATTCAGATAAGGTTCTGGATAAGCTTGACATTTAGATAAGATCATGACATTGGATAAGATCATGACATACACATTTATATACATACAAAATATCTAGATATATCTATGTATAGTTATTTATGAAATAGTAAGATAGCTTATATATTTTGTGTTACTAGATCCTCTCGGCTAAGATTAGACCTTGATTTGTACGGTTGGGATACGATAAGAGACTAGTTGATTGAGGTAGCTGGTTTCTTTCCTCTATTTATTTTATAAATATATGTTTTTATTAAATTTTTGTCTTGTTTGGAAAAGTTATTTTCTTATATAAAAAGTAGATTTGAGCATGCTATTTTATGAATTTTCTCTATGTAAGTTAAAATTATTTTATGTTGTGCTATATGTGTATATATGATCATGCTCTGAACATTTGAAATTCTATCGATAGGAACGAGTTTCGAAATTTTTGATCATGCTACGAGGTACAGTAGCAATCTCTAAACCCACTTAACGGGGTTGTAGTTAAGGCGCTCTTAAGGGTAATAATAGTAGTGTCCGAATCAACTTAACGGGGTTATAGTTAAAGCCCTCCTACAGGTAATAATAGTAGTGTCCGAACCCACCTAGCGAGGTTATAGTTAGGGGGCTTGATTAAGTTGGTCAATAGAGATTCCGAATATTCACGAGCATGGATATATAAATGAATTTGTTTAATTCTGTTTTGTTATCTATTCTGCTAGCTCTATTTGAAAGTGTAAAGCCTTGATTTTGAAACTTGTTTGTGTTACAAATATGATTGGGCGAATTACACTGACCTCCCCTGAGGTTTGGCTAATTTACGAAAACCCCCCTACTTTTTCTAAAATTACCAAAAACCCCCTGAGGTTATACCAATATTACAAACTTATTTCAATTTTCAAAAATACCCCTTTCCTTTTTTGGATGATTTACACTGACCACCCTTGAGGTTAGACTAATTTACGAGAAACCCCCTATAGTTTCAAAAATTATCAAAATTCCCCTGAGGTTATACCAATATTACAACTAGCACCTACTTAGGCTGACTTATCAACAATATTAATTCTTTTTTTTCCCCCTGTAATATTGTTATCATAAACTTTTCATGTAATAGATTTGAAAAAAAAATGTGATTATTTATTCAAATAAATATTTTGAATTTAATGCATTAAAAGTATCTAACAACACATCAAGTATGACATATTATCGCTAATATGGAGTAAATTTTAAGAGAAATGAGTTAGAATCCTCAAGCTAAATAAAGTTGTCAAGTGCATTATTTAATTTCAATTTTTTATTTCAATCAATGTTTATATTTTTCATTTCACATTATAGATATATACGACGTATATAATTATATATATTTTTCTCAAACATAAATTTAGCACATATTATGTAGAAAAAATTACACTGACCACCCTTGATGTTAGGCTAATTTAGTATAAATCCATAACCCTAAATTCGGAATATTTATTTGAATAAATAATCACATTTTTTTCCAAATCTACTACATGAAAATTTTATGATAACAATTTTACAGAAGGACAAAAAGAGAATTAATATTGTTGATAAGTTAGCCTAAGTAGGTACTAGTTGTAATATTGGTATAACTTCAGGGGGTTTTTGGTAATTTTTGAAACTATAGGGGGTTTCTCGTAAATTAGTCTAACCTCAGGGGTGTTCAGCGTAAATCTCCCAAAAAAAGGGAAGGGGTATTTTCGAAAATTGAAATAAGTTTGTAATATTCGTATAACCTAAGGGGATTTTTGGTAATTTTTGAAAAAGTAGGGGGTTTCTTGTAAATTAGCCAAACCTCAGGGGTGGTCAGTGTAATTTTCCCAACATGATTTTAATGTTATATATGTATGTAACTTGCTCGAATCCGATAGAGGGTCAAGAAATCCCTTACTGGGCGAGTGCGCCCACACCACTAATAACTATTATGTAGAGAATAGTACCGACGAGGGTGAAAAGGGTCAATTTTGGGGATGGTGATCCAATGGAAGTCATCTTTGCCTAGAGAATATAGTCAATGTTATTTAGTTATGTCATTTAAGACTTTGATTTATAGAGACTATAGTAGCTTAATTTTCTATTTATGTTTTGAGCTGGATTGTAATAACTAGAATTATTATATTTTCCGCTGCGATGTGTCGATTATGGTTTTTTAATGAATATTTTATGGTTTTAGTATGTTCTAATTTCCGTGGCTTGGTGTCTTTGAGTCCATTCGAGCTAAGGGACATCGTCATGCCGCGTCCTGGATCTGGGGCGTGACACATGCATCGGATATTTTAATCAATCAAATATGCTAAAATTCGGATTGGATTGGGATCGGATTCGGATTGAAATTTGCTCCATCGACAACCCTAGCTTTGGCACTCTAAATTAATGCTTCAGTTTGCGGTGACATTTTGGTCCGGCCGAAATAAGTAATTTAGTTGCATGTTCACACCAATCATCGCTGACTTGCCTGCTTCCAATTGATAAGTAACAGGTGCACGATCGACTTTGCGTCTTTCATTTTCGGTGTTTGGTCTATCGCCTCGGTACAAAAGGCTCGATTGGCACCATTTATGAATCTTATTCGAAAACTTTTATTATCTCAATTTCGCCTTTCTGTAATTCATTCATTAAGGTATTGCTTTCCTTTAACCAATTTTATAGTAATTGTAGTCATATTAGAAGATTCTAATTGGACTTATTAAGGTCCGTCAATATAACTATATAAGTATACTTTGTTTTTTTTTTTGGTTACAATAAGTATAGTTTGTTTGACACACAACATTATTGTCCTACAAGATATACCTTTTGTGAGAAAATTTCGCACATTATCGTGAAAGCATAAACGTGATTGCCATTGCTCTCATTTTTTTAATTTCTTTTGGTTTTAATTTTTTTGATGAAAAAAAAATATATATAATTTTAAATTACATTGCATTGGAAATTTCTTTTGCACTTCAGAAAATTTCCCTCCAAATTTGTGATTCCCTTATTCTTGTCTCAATCCCCAATTAATCATTTTCTTTCCGGTTTGAATCAAGTCCCTCCTAATTTATTTTGGTATTATCATTTTTCATTTTCTTCAGGATATGCACAAAAGAAGTATAGAAGCAATTGTTGGGTGCTTGTTCTTATATGATCTACTCGTGCTACCTTGTAAGATGTGTTGGTCAAGATTTGAAAGTGAATATTATTTTGCTAACGTACAGGACGATCAAGATTGTGTCCCTATGTTTCAGTTACAGACTTGTTAAGATACAATAATGCCTCTTGTTGATTTGAATTCATCTCAATTTTGTTCGGTGTTTGCTCTTATATGATCCGATGGTGCTACGTTGTAAGACGTGTTGGTCAAGGTTTGCAAGTGAATATCATTTGCTCAAACAACATAGAAAATTAAAGACACAATGGAGGAGCTCCCCAACTTGGGGCTCGCAGATCTATCATACCAAACCCTGATCAAATGAGACTAATCCGTCACAGCGACCCAAAACGCCTCCTTACACTTATTTTTCCATTCCCCATCGCTTGAAATATCCATCCTGAAAATACCGGAGAGTTAGTGGTCTACACCTTGAATAAAGAATCACCCTCTCCAAATAGAATGGATTAGCCTTTGGACATTCAACAAGTGGAAGTGTATCCGAAACAGTATTATCATCACAATCATTGAGGAGCAGTTTGCGCTGAAAGTATCTCATGAGAATATATGCTTTTAAGTGAAGACACGATGGAAAAGTTGCATGTTCCCACATAGATTACACATTCCACCGATTAACTCGTTAGCAAATTTCATTTATACATAATAATACAGAAAGAAATACGAATGATGAACATACGAGAAAAAAAAAATTTTGGTAGCGAACAAATGATTTATTTAGAGCAGCTTCTTCTTCTTTAACTTAATTTTTTTCCACACGACTTTTTTTTTTAATTAATTAAACATAACACAGGTTAATACATTGTATTTTGTCCGTTTTGAGACATAAAAACCCAAATAGAGCATACTATCGAGAGTTCTTTTCTTTACCAAAAAAAAAAAAAGGAATCGAGCATGTGACATTTATCCACCTGCTCTCCCTATAGATTGCATCAGTTTCTTTGAAAATATTAAACATATTTTTTGGTGATTGATGAATAACTGATGCCTCTTATTATGAACGTCACTTAATCCACATTCTCATTAGTTTTTAAGAAGTTAATCATCGGTTTCTTATTTAGTTGCTAACTAAATTAACAATACTTCTCCATATGTTTTTGGTCGAGTGATTCATTGCAAGAAGCAAAAGAAAAAAAAAATTAACTTCAAAATATAAGGAAAATATAACTACCATAATCCATTACAAGTTTAGGAGAAATCAAGATAAATAAGTTAATTTGCTAATTTAAGTACAAGTCATTCGTTCACTAGCTAGCGACCTCTATAAGCTACGTAACCACAAAACATGCGATAAGCATCATCATTCCGAAGAAAATAACTATCCCGATTTTAACAAGACTAATCCACCACAACAATTGACAAAACGAACGTAATCTATTTCCTTGCGGTCCCCCTTCTTACATGATTATATATATCTTATTCAATTTTTATATGATTTTTCTTACATGATATTTTTTATATTTCTAATATGTGTTTTATATTATATATATATATATATTCTTATTTATACATTAGTTTTCCAAATATATTAATTATATTTTTTATTATATATTATGTTTCCTAATTTTTATATATTATTTTCCTTAAATTAAATTAATTGTTTTATATATTTTATATATTTAATAAAAAGCAAAAATACAATTTTAGGACAGTATGTTGCACGTTCTGTGATTTTAGGATACTAATTGATTCAATTTCAATTTTAGAACTGGAATTTGACAATTTTTGGGGCAATTGACACATTGCACCCTTTAAATACAATTGATTGGCACAATGCATCTTAAAATTTAAATTTTGACATTTTGCACCCTTCAAAATACATTAATGAGGCATGTTGCACCCTCTACCCATTTCCATTGAATTTTTTTATCGAAAATAATATTCTGACCAAAATGAAAAAAGGCAAACTTGGTATTCACTATTCGATATAAAAAAAAGTAAAATAAACTAATCAACTCAATGCCGACTTCATCTTAAAAACTAGAGTAAAATACATAGAAATTGTGGAGAAAAAAAAATTGACAACTTAAGTGCTTCTTAATTTCTCTTTCACTTAGTTTCTAGTAACAAATTGAAGAATCTTGACTATTAAAATTGGGTTATAAACAATCATAAAAATATTAAGAAAAGAGGATGGCAACAAAGGGGCACTTCACATTCCCACAGGATATCAAGCCCCAATTTATAGTACGTTCACAACCTCTATTTTGAATTTTATAGTGCGTGTTCTCTTTCTAATGCTGTGTTTTTTTTTTTTGGTTTATTTGCAATAAACTATTTAATAAGAACAAAAAATAAATATTTGCAACCAAATTAATGTTCCCACAAGAGTGAATGTAACTTTTCAATTGGTATAGGTAGAACCGAATCAGTTTTTGGTGACTAGAAATTGGTGATTTTTTTTAAATAGCAGAATCCGTAGATCAAGCTAGGAATTACCAACTAATCCACATTAATTCCGTCCATGTTGAGCTTGACCAAAATTTCACAAAAACATTCATAAATGTGATTTTGCAAATTGCCAACTAATCATAAACTATAAACTCAAAAAAGTCATATGAAAACAATTAGTCGAATAGGAAAAGAAGAATACATCTTCTTTTATAGAACTTGTTTCCCGTATATCTTTGTCTCATCCTTCTGCGCTTTCTTCAACCTCCTCATGCATTGCATTGTGAATTGAAATTGTTTTGTTACCATTGAAAAATGACTTGATTAATAGTTGTTAATATTGTTGTTTTTATTTAGTATCTTATTAATATTTATTTAGTTTGTTTAGCTTTTTCGTAATATTGGGCTTGACTAGTTTTCTCATTCTATTAATAAATTGCTTAGTGTTATTTTTTTTATATAGCAAAATAAATAACAAGTTTACCCTTTTTAATTTTGGCCAAAATATTATTTCGGTGAAAAATTTTAATGGGAATGGGTGAAGGGTGCAAAGTGCAAAACTAATGTATTTTCAAGGGTGCAAAATGCTAAAATTTAAATTTTAGAATGCATTGTGCCAATCAAGTGCGTTTAGAGGGTGTAATGTGCCAATTACCCCAATTTTTGACATATTTAGGACAAATGGCCGAAAAAATACACATAGCATATTAATGCATTGCTGGCAAGTTGATGTGGAAATATTTTGATTTCATGTAAAATAAAATTTAAAAATAAAGCTTAGGTGGAAATGTTTTATATTTTGTTCAAAATTTGATTTACCATTATAATTTTATTTATTTTTTAATGTGAAAAAAATAAATAAAAATCCAATTCAACCGTCCCCCACCCCTTCCCTTCCTTCACCCCATCTCCCCCCAGCCCCGCCGTCAACCCCAGCCCCCCACCCCTAGCCTCGCCCCCACCCCACCTCTCCCTTCCCATCTCATCACCGCCACCCACAACCACTCTCACAGCGCCGTCCCCCCACCCTACCCCTCCCATCACCGCCTCCCCCCACCCCCAGCCCTACCGTTCGCCCCCAACCCTCTCCATCCAGCACCGTCGCCCACGACCCATGCCTCCCATCTAGCGCCACCCCCACCCCTCCTCCTCTCTCTCTCTCTCTCCCTGGCTTACTCTCTCTCTCAATCGATCTCTCTCTCCCTGGCTTACTCTCTCTCTCAATCGATCTCTCTAGATCTGGCTTACTCTCTCTCTCTCGATGGGTTTAGCCAGCGGCTGGCGGTTGCAGCGGCGGCGGTTTGTGTGTATATATATCATTTTTGTGTATATATGTAATATGTATATATGTATTGTGTGTGTATGTATATATGTATTTATATATACATTTGTATTGTATTTATACACAAGAATGCCAAATAAGTAATTTCATCCTATTTGGATTGCCAAGTCAAGCAAAAATGCCAAATAAGTGACATGTCACATATTATGTGTCCAACTTTTCCAATTTTTCAACCGTCGATCATCAATTTCCGATAAAATTGTGAATTACGATGGAAATTGTTCTAAATGTGTCAAAAATTATCAAATTCCTGTCCTAAAATTGAAATTGAATAAGTTAGTGTCCCAAAATTACAGAATGTGCAGCATATTGTCCTAAAATTGTATTTTTGTCTTAATAAAAACAGAATTTTCTCTCAAATTCCACATCATTGACCTCGTGCAAAATCTCCAAATTGATATCCATGTTTGCAATTTCCGTTGACAATGTGGCATTTTCCGGCAAAATTATGCTTTTTCGACCAATTAATATGTTCTTTTGTTGCAAATCTTTTGAAAGTTTTTATACCACACTTGCCACCCCAAATAAAAATCGTTTTAAATGTGTCACTAGACCAATTTCGTGTCATAAAATTGCCATTTTTCCTAATAAAATACAACTGCAAGTTGAGTAGATGCAAAGAAAGAATCAGGAGGGGGGCAGTCGCGATCCCTAAAGCTCATATTGAGTTAAATTGTATATGCATTTTTAAAAAAAATAAAGTTTAGATCCCCTCCCACCCCACCCCACGCACACACACAAAAAATAAATAAATAAATAAATAATGAATAGAGGTTTAACATTTTATAAAAATTTAATTTCATCCCCAAACAAAAAATTTTAGGTCCACCCCTAAGTAGATGTACATAGGGATCAAACGATTTGTTTAATGAAAAGTTCTATTAATTTTGGTAAAATTTCATTTGATTCTTACCAACTTCATGTATATCCATGAATGCTTATTTTATATCCATTAATATTGCGTGAACTAGTTGTGAACAATAACATTTTATTGGTTCACTTTGATATTTATTTATTTATTTATTTGCTCCATCAGGTGACAAGTGACTCTTCACACTTGAATGAATAAAATGGCAACATTCAAGCTTATATCACTTGGTAACAACGTTTGCCATATTACTTTATCGTGTTGTAATTTTCTTGTTAATCTTTCTCGCCTATTTTAACATGAGAAATGGAAGGAAAAATAGTTTTCGGGTACTTCCTTTATAAATATTTTATCTTTCTCGCCTATTTTATTTTTATTATTTGTTTTTGCTTTTTCTTTCTTATAATGAGGTGAATTGAGTGGGTAACATTTTGTAAGTTCTTACCTTTTTCTCTATTTGAAAACAATATACATCAATTTTTACAAGCTAATGGAGTATGTTTTACCATGAATGATTGTATAATCATAGATAGAAAATAATATAAATATTGACACTGAGTTCAGATGCAAGTCATGACACAAGAGTTTCTTCCTGGGGTGAAATTCAATGTTCAAGTGTGCAAAAAATAAGGTTAAATTTCGTAAAATTCCCTGTGTTTTGGCGAAATTGCTAAAGATCTCCAGTAAGAAGAGTATACACCAAAACAACCTTGCATTGTTTACGTTGTTGTAGAAAAACCCTATTACATCCATTCTTGATGGCGTTGTTCATCCACGCACTCCTACTCCTTCGGTTCATGTTTTTTCAACTCATTTGACCACTATTGTAATAGTAATATTACTAAGATGCCCTTGTCTCCCAACTAAACACATACTTTGACTAATTTTCTTCTTCACTTTGGTATTTTAAAATACTATCTTTGCAATCTAAAATTACAAATAGACTCCTTTAATTTATTGAATAGACTCCTTTAATTTGTTGAAATTATACAATATCCTAAATTATAGTATTTTTTTTTTAAAAAATATGCATAGCTACAATATGAAAAATATTAAAAATAAAATTAGTAAATTTTCTAATTTAATTATTCAAGACTTCAATAACAAATTAAAAATATACACATTATTACTTTTGTGTTTTGAATTTGATTTCTTATTTACGAATATATACACATGAACATTTTTTTTATTTATTTGACAAACAAATTTCAATAATAATAAAAAGATTATTTCTTTTCTTGTTAAATTCAAGCTATTTTTCTTTTTTTTTTGTCCCTTCTTTTTCCCCCCTCTTTCTTCTATCCCTCCTCCTTGTTCATATCTTTCACCATTTAACACTGCCCCCCCCCCCAAACACCCTACCGGCTAACCCATGACCCTAAACCGACCTTTGATTTTTTTTCCTCCTCCACATCCTCATCCTTCTTCCGCTTCGTCATTTTTTTTTCTTTTTCTCTTTTTCTGTTTCTGTTACTCCTTCATCACCATTTAAACCCGTCCCCCCACCCCCGGACCTCCTCCCACACCCTACCCTTTATGGCTTTATCGTTTGCCATTCAAGCCCAATACCACCGTCTCCCTCCACAACGCTGGCTCTAGATTTGACCACCGCCTCCCTCCACGCCCCCGCCGCCTCCAGATCTGACCACCGTCTTCCTCCACGCCGTTGCCGTACAATAAAGGCCTGAATATATATATATATATAGATATAAGATATATGTGTGTAGGTGTTATATATATACATATATATGTACAGTATAAATATCTATAATTCTCTATAGCTTTTTAGTAGTTAAAACCATGGTTCGCCATCGCGGCGAGAAATCGGCTCGCAACGGACTGGAACCACCGCGAGTATGAATCTACAATGGGTCGTCGATTTATCGACCAAATCAGAACACTGATTTGCATCAAAACACCAGTGTCTTAGACCGGCAGCCCTTGATTATGTCCAGCTCCTTGAAGAAACATCGATTGGCTAGCAGTAGGTCGTCGCCGGCTTTTTTGTACAAAAATGGAACGCCAAATCGACGGTTGAGTTTTGATTTTCCTAATATTTGAATGAGAAAAATGCAATTTGAAGACCTTATGTTGCCAAAATTTGACATTTAGGACTATAACTTTCCCAATTTCAATTTTAGGACATGAATTTAAAATTTTTTGACACATTGAGGACAAACGGTGTCCAATGGTCGGAAAAATATACGTGGCATGTCCAATGATCGAAAAAATATACGTGGCATGTGAATGCATTGTTGGCAAACTTATGTGGAAATATTTTAATTTAGTGTAAAATAAATAATGTAATAATACAATACAAAAACGCTCTCTTATTAAGATACACAAATAATAAAATACAAAAACACCCCCATCCCCCCACCCCCACCCTTCTTCACAGCTGCACCCCCCTCCCCAGCCCCCACAGAGCCGCCGTTCTGCCCTCCTCACAGGGCCACCGCTTCCCCACCCCAGCCCCCCAGCATCGTCGCCACCCCCACCCCAGCCCCCCAGCATCGTCGCCACCCCCACCCCAGCCCCCCAGCATCGTCGCCACCCCCACCCCAGCCCCCCCAGCATCGTCGCCACCCCCACCCCAGCCCCCCATTGCCGCCGTCATACCCCAGACCCCCACAGTGCCACCGTCCCACCACCCCAGCCCCCTAACATTGCAATCCGTCCAACCCCGGCCCCTAACGTCGTCGTCCCACAACCCCAAACCCCCAGCATCGCACCCCCCCAACCCCAAACCCCCAGCACCGCTGTCATACCCCACCCCACCCCATTCTTCACGCTGCCCCACCCTCCTAGCACTGCAATCGGCCCACCCCAGCCCCCCACAGCGCCGCCGTCCCCCCACCCCACCCCAACACCACAAAACCCTAATCCATGCCCCCTCCCTTCACCACCGTCCCTCCTCCCCCCACCCCAGCTCCCAACACCACCATCACCCCCACCTCACCTCTCGCTCTCTCTTTCTCTCAATCGATCTCTCTCTTATTCTCTCTCTCAATCGATCTCTTACTCTCTCTCTTGATCTCTCTCTTTCTCTCTCTCTCTCTCACAATCGATCTATCTATCTCTCTTTGTCCATCTAATCTGTCAATCTCTCCTTTCATCTCTCTGGTCACGGTGAGGCGATGGGTTTGGACGGTGACGGCGGCAGCGGCGGCGGCGGATTTGGACGGTAATGGCGGCAACGGTGGGTTTGTGTGTATATATATATATATCTAATGTTTGTGTATATATATATGTATTGTGTGTGTATGTATATATGTATTTTTATATATTTATATTGTATTTATACATAAAAAATTTAATTTTTTTATTTACCTTCAATTTCATCATTTGTATCCTGTTTGGCATGCCCAGTAGGATAAAAACGACACATATACGCCATGTAGGCCATTACGTGTCACACATTCCCTCAGAGTTGCCGAAAACGTCATCTTTCAGACCTAGATTGCGCAATTCGAGGCATCGTGTCCGCAATGTGTCAAAAAATTTCAAATTCATGTCCTAAAATTGAAATTGGGAAAGTTATAGTCCTAAATGTCAAATTTTGGCAACATGAGGTCCTAAAATTGTATTTTTGCCTATTTGAATTGAAAAACACGAGATTTAAGAAGTTGAAAATTGAAGACGAGCCAATGAGAACTTTCTGGGCTGTGGAGAGAGAGAGATGAGTAACTAGAGAGAAAATATTACCTTTTTAATAAAAAATAACATTGCCAGTTGTTTTTATTTCCTTTGAGTAAGGTATTTTCTCAGATTTTTTGTTTCTTTAGCACAAGTTTTTGTGTGGGTTGTTTTTTTATTTACACAAGCTTTTGTCAGAATTTTTGTGGAAGTATACAGTATTTTTTAGAATTATAATAGTAATTATATGTTTTTTTTTATAATTTTGTATATTTTTTAAATATTTTATTTAAAAAAATCCGTTCTTGCCGCGATCAATCTACAATGTGGCAATGACACTGGAACAGTCTACTCTATTCCATTCCCTGCGACAATTACCGTGAACCATGGTTTAAACCCAAAAAATGAAAAATTCTCTATAATTTTATAGATTATAATCAAGTGAAGAGGTTTGTAAGATTCAAAAACCCCAAGTCATATTTCTTTTTTGTTGTGCGTTCTCTCTCTATCAAAAATTAAAATATAAGGATATTGTTACATTCAAAATCCTTAAACTCACTAAAGTTCAAGGGGCAAAACGGCTAAAATAGTGAAAATTTAACACTATAAAATCTTACAGCCAAACAAGGAAAGTATGCAAATAAAAATAAAACATAAAGGGTAATACACTTATTTTTGAAACATTGAATAATTTTAGTGACTAAAACATAAGACAAAGGGGATTTATTCATTTTTCCCGAAAAGTAATTTTTTGCATAAATTTCTTTCGGCCGCGCCGAAGTGGCCGCTCAGGGTTTGAACCTGGTAGGTTCGATCGGAAAGCAGCCGATTCGAAGTGAGCGCTGTCGTGTTCGGGTGCAGGCGTGCCAGTGTGCAGGGGCACACCAGTGGAAGTCTTGTGTTTTGAAGTGAAGTGATGTGATTCAAAGTGAAAATGTAATGCAGTGCGCCCAAGACTTCTATCTGAAAAATGATTGAATTGGAGTAGGCAAACACTACCCCTAAGGTTCTACTTGCCTACAACTCAATGTAGGACTTAAAAATTTAGCACTTTCAAGAATCGAAAAGGGTCGAAAAGTTTAAATCGAAGAGGAAATAAATTCGAAGACGATGGCTACTCGCCATACGGACTTTACAGGACTCGATTACAAACACACGCATTGATGACTCAGGCCATATCTATGATAGAGATCCATTGAGCAGTTCCTAAGAACTCTAGCTACAAACCGGGTCACATTGATGACTTCGGCCATATCTACCTGTGGTTGTCTTCAAAGGCTGTTCACTCCGACGAGCATTGATTGACTCCGTCTGTACTCCTCTTCATGCATGCGCTCGACATGAATGCTGGATACCACTCCACTGCATTGATATCTCACCTCGAACCGGGTCCAATCCGAGTGAGTGATGGCTACGACTTCGTGACGTTGCGGAATGAGTGCATTGATATCCTCACTTCGAGCGGAATGAGGTATGGCTACAAACACCCGAAGCGGTTTTCTACCTACTTGAACTAAAGCTATTCTTTGTTCGTTTAAGCTAAGAAAATCAGAAGTGTAGACTTCTTGATTGAAAGAGTTGTTGTTGTGTTGATTGATTGGAGTTGTGTGTTTTCAAATGATGAATCCAACTCCCTTTTATAGGCTTCAAGCTGCAACCACATTCCTTTATTTTTGGAGTTGGATGACTTCAGAAGGCTTGATTATTTGAAATGGATGGACCTCCTTATTTCTTGCTGTGGCAGTTATGCCATCTCATTTGAAATTTAAATTTTCAGCAGCACATGGCCTTTATTTTAGGCATGTGTAAGTATAACAATGGCTATTTTTAGCCATTTTGTTATTCTCCATCTAACAACCCCTAAAAGTAAGGGGTTTGAATTTGAATTTATTGTATTTATTGTATTTTCCTATTTTATATTTTTGGCCGACTGGGCCATGGGCCGTTATTTCATTTCGGCCTGGGCCTTATTAATTCATTTCGGCGTGGCGAAAAAGATCAAAATCAACCCACTCCGAATTTATACAAAAAATCATTTTTGGGCTCAAACAGTAATATGAATTTGTACTGCAGATTAATTGACTTCACGTAATACTTTTAGACACATCTTATGTTTAAAGTATTTCTTTTCCTATACTTTTTATATGATTTTTTTTTTATCCTTATGGGTATACCCATATTGTTGAAAATTTATTATGAATTTATGAACTTGGGTAAATACTTACTTGCCAATATAATTTAGATAAAGTTAGTGCTACTACAATTAATGACAAGTATAACTGAGGATGTATACGCGGATGTTATTCAGATAAAGTTAGTACTACAACAACTAATGACAAGTATAATCGAGGATGTATGTGATATGCTATTATTTATTTAGCTGGGGATTGAACTATATTTTATAGGTGAGCTATATTGCTATTAACAAATTTTAGACAGACACGGTTTGCTTTTTGTTTGTTTCTTTTTTTTTTAATCCTAATTGGGTGTGTTTGCATATAATTTCAGCACTTACGCTGACGTGGTCACTTAGGGTTTGAAATCATTGAGTTCGATAAAAAAATAGTGAATTCGAAGTGAGTTTTTGTGTTTGAGTGCAGGCGTGCTAGTGTGCAAGAACACACAAATGGAAATTTTGATATTCGAAGTAAAAAGATGTGATGTGCCTAAGACTTATATTCAAAAAACGATTGAGTCGGAGTAGGCAAACACTACCCATAAGGTTCTACTTCCCTACAATTTAATGTAGGACTTAATATTTTAGTACTCTAAGGATTGAAAAGGGTCTAGCTTTGAATCGAAAAGAAATGTATTCAGAAATGATGGCTACTCGCCATTTGGACTTCACAAGACTCGATTATAGACACGTGCATTGATGACTCGGGCCATATCTATGACTAAAATGCATTGAGCAGCTCCTAAGAACTCTAGCTACAAGTCAGCCATATCTACGCGTTGATATACTCAAAGATTGTTCACTTCAACAAGCATTGATTGATTCCGTCTACACTCCTCTTCATGCATGCGCTCGATATGAATGCGGGATACCACTCCGTCGTATTTATATCTCGCCTCGAATCGGGCTCAATTCAAGTGAGTGATGGCTACGATCTAGTGACATCACAGAATGAATGTATTGATATCCTCACTTCAAGCCAAATGGGGTATGGCTACAAACTTCTTGTAACAATTTTCTACCTAGTGAACTAAAGCTAATTTTTGTTCATTTAGACTAAAAAAATAAAACAAGTGATGACTTCTTGATTGAAAGAGAGTTGTGTTGTTATTGTTGTTGATCTTTGGATTGTTGATTGATGTCCCTTCAAATGGTGAATCCAGCTTCCTTTTATAGCTCTCAAACTGCAACCAAACCCCTTTAATCTTGGAGCTGAATGTTTTATTCAGGCTTTGGCTATTTGAAATAAATGGCCATCCTTGTATCTCGATTTTGGCAGTTATGCCACTATATTTGGATTTCAACTTTCTAGCAACACATGACCTTTATTTTAGGCATGTTTAGGTATAATTATGTCTTATCCTTATCTAATCCGTTATTCCTCATCCTAACAACCCCTAAAAGTAAGGGATTTGATTATTACATTTATTTTATTTTTCTATTTTCTATTTTTCGCTAATTGGGCCATGGGCCTCCAATTTATTTTGGCCTGGGCATCTAACGTGGGTTGATCGTCTCGCGTCGAAATGACCTGGACCCTATTGTTTCGGTAGGATCAAAATCAGCCGACTCCAAATTTATAAAAAATGTATTTTTGGGCCCAAACAGGGTGTAATGTTGTTTTTCTATTCATGCGAGTAACCTAAATAAGATAAGATGTATGCTCAACAAATAATAACAACAACAACAACAACAAAAACGACAACAACAATAATAAAAAAAAAGATGTATGTAGAAGCTTAGTTAGTCCAAAAAATAAAAAAATTATGCGCGTAGGGACAACGTGCCAAGGTTGTTAAGTTATAAATGAATAACTTCATAAAAGAAGCTTAATATAAAAACAGATCATGCATATATATTTTTTGTTTTATACATTCAATGTATATATGTTCTATATAAATATATTATGTATATGCATATCTGATAAAATATATACATTCATACATATATATAGGACAAATTACGTCTACACCTCTTGAAGTATCATATAATTACAAATTAGTCCCTCTTTTTTTAAAAATTGCAAGTACCCCCTCAAAAATTAAGACCTTATTGTAAACATTAATAAAAACATCCAAAAGATAACTTTTCTATAACTATAGTAGTCAACCCAGTAGCCAAAAATAATTATAGTAGTTTCAATTCTTATCTTGTTATCAATATTCTTGCACTGTAGTACTAATCTGAGCAAAATTTTGTGGGTTCTAAACTAAGTTGAAATATACTTAAGCAGCTGATAAGTCCATAAATTCTATATATTTATGTACTTACTTGAATGGATTTATTATGCTTTTCCATGTCTTTTGAATTATTTTAAGAGGTTCAATATTGGTTTTTCTTATTTTAGGAAAAAGGAGTCTAAAAGGGCAAAAAGTGAGCAAAACGGTGCGATCATGCGCAAGAAATTGCGAATATGCGCAAAAACAAAGACATTGGACAAAATAGGCTGCAATCCTGTGCACAAAATTTGCGAATATGCGAAAGATGCGAATTTTGGCAACTTTTCACTCCTACCCTAATTAGGATCTATATCAAATTAGGGTTTTCAAGGGCTTATAAATAGAGGAAAACTTCAGCAACCTCAAGATTATTCACACTTTTATTTTCTCTTTTAGTTTTTCCATAGTTTTTAGCTTAGATTATAATTTTCTCTTTCAAGGTCCATCAAGCAACACAAGATTGAAGGCGAAGGGAGTGAAGATTCGGCATTAGATTGGAGTTTTTCTCTTCTCTTTAACTTTAATTTTAGTTGTATTGATGGATAGTTTTTATTTCCTTTTGAATTTTGTTGACATGAGTAGCTAAATATTTTGTTCTAGGATTATGACTGAACCCAGTATGAAAGTTTTATGAGATTTGCCATGTTCTTATAATTTTGTGTATTTATTCTACTTGTTTAGTTTGGATTGTTTGTGTACAATTGTGTGGCCACCAATTGTATGCAAGAAATCCTATCTAAGCCTTGACGAAGGAAATTTAGGAACCAAAAAATAAACTGAGCAACATATGTTCGATTTTATGCTTCTCAAAAGTTGATTAGTTTGTAGGATAGGCACATACCTGCAAATCATGTGTAACCCAATGAGTGAACTTAATGCGTTATTGATTAATTGCTAGCCATAGATATATAGGATAGCATTATTTGATAACAGGCTTGTGGAGATTTCGACATAAACCCATGAATAGATTCGTTCTCTAGGTTATCAGAATAATTCACATAATTATAAGAGTTTTGGTAAGTCAAGTAAGAAAAGAATAGCGGGGGATGTTGTAATCCTAGGCTTAAGTTAATTTGGTTAATTAATATGCTATTTGTTACTTGCATTGCCTACTTTTATTTTATTTTATTTTATTTTGATTAGTTTAATTTAATTTCTATCCACCATAATTGAATTTAGAACAAGAATAGGAAGTTTAATTTCAGCACTTAGTTTGCAATAATTTACAAGTCTCTGTGAGATTCAACACTCTATTCACTCTATATTACTTGTTGGCATACGTGCACTTGCGTGTTAGAAAATCCACAACAGCAGCAGATGTGGGGCTTTGTCGAACCACACTACTAGAAAACTAATTTTTAGCCACGGATTTGGGAAAAAAAAATCCGTGGCTAAATAAAAAGCCACGGATTACACTATTAGCCATAGACTAGCCACAGATAAAATCCATGGCTAAAAGTGGCGTGGCTAGATTTAGCGGCGACTTAGAGACGGGTTTTTAGCTACGGATTAGCCATAGCCTATTCATGGCTATTAGTCACGAATTTTCAGCCATGAGCATTAGCCATGGACCATCCGTGGCCAAATTTGGCTGGCCGTTACTGATCCATGGCTAATTCATAAAAAAAAAAGAAAATAAAAAGGTAACTGACCCCCACATCCAGCCCAGGTCCCATAATTTAATGAAAGCATTTATTTTGACAAGTAGTATCAGGACCATCTGAGGGTTTGTAACCACATTTAATTTTATATTCCAAATACGTGTTCCATTTTCTTCTTCATTGCATATATATACTTCAACTACAAAGATTTTATCAAGTGTATAATTAAGAAAATAATTTTAAACACATAGTTGTATAGCATAAATGTGTATTATAAAATAGAAGATAAAATACCATATGAAATAGGAGATCTTATTAGGGTTTTAGCCTTCAAATATATATATATATATATATATATCATGTTATGTGTTATGCTCCAATCCTTTATTTTTTTTCCTAATATTTGAAATAGTAATTAGTGATTGAACTAGTAATTTGTTAATTATAACAAATATTTAATAAATTAATAGTGAAATTTTTTTATCACAAATATTTATTTAGATAATTTATATTTAGGATTTCGCATAATTTATATTAGTTAAGTACAATAAAAACTAATTTTTAAATAAAAAACTAAAGTGGTATAGTGGTTTGATTCTGTAATCTCAACAAAGAGGTCAAGAGTTTGAACCATATCAGATTTAAGAAAAGAATTTTTTATAAAAAATAGCCACGACGATGGCCATAGTCCGTGGCCACGGCAGGACCGTAGATAATCGTACAAGTCCATGGTTAATAGCCACGACGAATCCATGGATAATTTTACACTGAAATGTTATAAATTATCAATCCTTCAAGGTCTTCAACTTCAAGACTTTCTGAAATTAAAAAAGATGATGATAGCGACAGTCCAGCTAGATCTGATAAATCTTTAGATTCAACAATCTACTTGAATGATCCATATAAAAACTTAAAAATTGATTCAGATAATTTTGTTTCACCAACTAAGAAAATCGATGAAATCGATCCAACATTAAGTGAAATGGGTTATCATGTATAATAGTTTCCTAATGAATTACACCAAAATTGATTTTAGTCCAGGTTCCCTGGCAAGACAAAAATGTAAAGATGAATTTAATCTTCCTGTTTGGAATAATTTCCGAGAATGGTTGTATAAAACTTTTAACATTTCAGAATTAAAAATAATTTCTAAAGAATATTATACACATCTGTCTAACATTAATGAAATAATACCTTTTGTTCAATGGTTTATTTATAAAATAAATGAAACTTTAGAATATAAAATTGCTGTCTTGGAAAGAAATTTTCAAATTTCTTCAAATAAAATTATTACAGGAATATATCCACCACAGGATACTTTTGAAATAATCACTGATCATCAAAGTAGATATTATAATGCTTTTTCAAAATTAATGGACGAAAAGACTTTATTGAGTAATGCTCAACTTTACAATAAGCTAATTAAACAACAAAATTATTCAAATCTTTATTTAATAATTTTAGGAGAACAAATTAATTTAGCTATAAATAGAATTGATCAACTTCTTTCAAAAACTGATCGAGTTACTCAAAAAATAAATAAAGTTTTAATTGAACAAGAAAAAGAAGAGACTAGTAAAGCTGAATCTAGTACTTCTTCTATTCCAACTATTCAGCCTCCTCCAGAAATAAAAAATTTTAAATTTGCTGTTGTTACAGAATTTGAGAAACTTTTAAATGAGAAATTTAAAGATTTACGATTAAATACTATTGAGTTTTCAAATAAAATTGAAGAACCAGATTCTGATTATGCTTCTATCATAAGAGATGAGATAAATAAAATAGGAAAATATGGTAGAAAATCATACTCTAATAAGCATGCTGATAAACCAAATCAGAGATTTTACTATTATCCTAGACCTACCCCACAGGATGTTCTTTATGAAGAACAAGAATTTGTTAATACAACTAGTTACAGTGGAAATTACATTTATGAATGGAATATAGATGGTTATACGATAAATCAAATAGCCAATTTAATACACAGGATGTTAATGTATAGTACTGTTTGTAAAAATAATGGTAATACGGATAAATCTATAGCTTCCATGATAATTGCTGGTTTCACTGGACAACTAAAAGGATGGTGGGATAATTACTTAACTCACGACTTTAAACAGGAAATACTAAGTAAAACTAAGCTAGAAAATAATGAACAGGTTGAAGATGCTGTTTATACTCTTGTTGTTAATATATTTGAACATTTCACTGGTAGATGGTCAGATAATTCTGAAACAATAAGAACCTTATTACAAAATATGCGTTGTAATACTTTAAGTTCTTTTAGATGGTACAAAGATGTTTTCTTAAGTAGAGTCTTACAATTACCTGAAAGTAATTCTGACCACTGGAAGTCTAAGTTTATTGATGGTCTTCCTCCCCTTTTTGCTGAAAAAGTAAGAAAAACCTCAAGAGGTAATAATTTAAATATTCGTTATAGTGAATATACTTATGGTAAGTTAATTAGTGCTTGCATAACTGAAGGATTAAATCTTTGTAATGATATTAAACTTAATCAACAAGTTCAAAAACATAACATGTTGCATAAAAAACAATTAGGAGATTTTTGTGATCAATTTGGAATGAATATTCTTAAAAATCCTCACGTAGATAAAACTAATAAGAAAAAGAAAAAGCATAAATCTGCTGGTTATTATGACTATAAAAGAAAAAAATGTGAAAGTAGACGTTACAAGCAACAACAATATGCTCAACAATTGCCTCAACAACAACCTAAACCAAAAAAGAAAAAATTTAAGAAATTTACAAAAACACAGTATCAAAATAATAATGCCTGTTTTAAATGTGGTAAAATAGGTCATTATGCAAAAAATTGTAGAGTTAAACAGAAAATACATGCTTTAAATATTTATGAAGATCTTAAAGATTCTTTATGTAAAATATTGCTTGTTTCTGAGTCTGAACTTAAAAGTGATAGTGATAGTGGTAGTTCAAACTTAAGTCTAGTTGATAAAAACATAAATGTTTTAGATCAAATTGAATTTTCTAGCTCTGAAAATGAGAGTCCATGTGAATCATGTCAGAATAAAGAGCCATGTGAAAACCAGAATCAAAATAATGATGAGTTATATCAATTGATTTCACAATTTAAGGATTTTGAAATAAATATGATTAAATCAAATTCAATTTTAGATCTGTTAAAACATACTAATGACCCTAGTATAAAATCATTTTTAATAGAACATATTACTGGTGAGTCTAGCAATAAAAATAAGTTTGAATCTAATCAAAAACAAAGGAATACTACCCCATATACTATGGATGAAGTTAATAAAAGATTAAATCTTAAACATAAAATTGAAAGCCCGATAACTATTTCTGATTTAATAAAAGAAATTGAATATTTGAAATTAGAAATTAAATCACTTAAGGATGACAATAACTTATTTTCTCATAGATTAACTTATTTAGAAAAAGGAAAACAAATAGCTTCACATAATTTGGAGAGTGAAGAAGACATTCCTGAAGAAGCAGATCATAATACATAATTAACTAATTTCCTAGCAACTCTAGATATAGTAACGTCTCAAAAATGGTATATTAAGATTACTTTATTAATTGATAATCAATTTGTTAAAAATCTTACTGCTTTAATTGATAGTGGAGCAGACCTTAATTGTATTCAAGAAGGGATAATCCCTACCAGGTATTTTCATAAAACTACTCATAATTTAACTGTTGTTAATGGAAATAAGTTAGATATTGCTTATAAATTACCTAAAGCCTATATTTGTCAAAATAATACTTGTATACCTACAAGTTTTTTATTAATAAAAAATATGACTACCCAAGTAATACTTGGAACCCCTTTTATTCAAAAACTTTTCCCTTTAAAACAAATTGATACCAATGGATTTATTGGTACTTTTGAAAATAAAGAAATACAGTTTAATTTTATAACTGAACCTCAGACTAGATTATTAAATGAGATACAAGATTTGATTAATAAAAAACAAAATCATATAAATTTTCTTAAACAAGAAATTAATATTTCTACTTTAGAAAGTCATTTACAGAATCCTAGGTTAAAAGAAAAAATAAAAATTCTTGAAAATAATTTTTCCCTTACTATTTGTGATGATCATCCTAATGCTTTTTGGAATCGTAAAAAACACATTGTAGATTTACCCTATGAAGACAATTTTTCAGAAAATAATATTCCTACTAAGGCTCGACCCTGTCAAATGAATAAAGAGTATTTAGAACTTTGTAAAACAGAGATTAAATCTTTATTAAATAAAGGATTAATCAAACCCTCTAAGTCACCTTGGTCTTGTACAGGATTTTATGTTAATAAACATGCTGAACAAGAACGTGGTGTTCCTAGACTAGTAATAAATTATAAACCTTTAAATAAAATTTTGAAATGGATAAGATATCCCATTCCTAATAAAAAAGACTTACTTGATAGGTTATATAATGCTACTCTATTTTCTAAATTTGATTTAAAATCAGGATATTGGCAAATTCAAATTTCTGACAAAGATCAATATAAAACTGCTTTTAATGTCCCTATTGGACAGTTTGAATGGAAAGTAATGCCTTTTGGATTAAAAAATGCCCCTTCAGAATTTCAAAAAATAATGAACGATATTTTTATCCCTTATGCTGACTTCATAATTGTTTATATTGATGATATTCTAGTATTTTCAAATACTATTGAAAATCATTTTAAACATTTAGATATTTTTAAGAAAATCATTATTCAAAATGGTCTAGTAATTTCTAAACCTAAAATGTTACTCTTCCAAACAAAAATAAGATTTTTAGGACATAATATTGAAAAAGGTCAAATAATTCCTATAAACAGAAGTATTGAATTTTCATCTAAATTTCCTGATGAAATTAAAGATAAAACTCAACTTCAAAGATTTTTAGGTAGTTTAAACTATATATCTGCCTATTATAAAAATCTTGCACAGGATACACCAATCCTTTATGATAGACTTAAGAAAATTCCTAAGCCTTGGAGTTTGGCACATACTCAAGCCGTACAATTGATTAAGAAAAAGGTTAGTCACCTACCTTGTTTAAATTTAGCCAATCCTAATTGGGAAAAAATAATTGAAACAGATGCTAGTGATATTGGATTCGGTGGAATATTAAGTCAAATATTCCTTTTAGATAAATCTAAACAATTGATAAGATACCATTCAGGTAAGTAGAATAATAGTCAAAAGAATTATGCCATTATTGCTAAAGAGGTTTTAGCTATTGTTAAATGTATTTTAAAATTTCAAGATGATTTGTATAATAAATCCTTTACTGTTTTTACTGATTGTCAATCTGCTAAGTTTATGTTTGATAAAGATTTCAAACATAATGTTAGTAAAGCTATGTATGCTAGATGGCAATCACATCTTGCCCCTTTTGATTTCATAATTAAATATAAGAAAGGATCGGATAATAGTCTTCCGGATTTTCTAACTAGAGAATATTTACAGGATAATGCCTCCCAGAACCAGACTCACTCCTAGGATTGTTATTCCCAGGATTTCAGTCATCTTTTATAATGAACAAGAAGCATATTCCATTATGTATAATTAGCCAGTCAACTTCCATATGATTAAGAATCGTGGAATTAGTGCTATGGTGCAAAGATCTAGACATCTAGCTAAATTAATTACCAACATTGAACAATGCCTTCATTCAGGTTGCTATCTCACCCATAAGGATGCTCTCAAAGTAAGACTTAGAGCTCAAAGACTTAGTGCTCAAGATAAGACTTATCTTATGTACATGCTCCCATGGTTTAAGAGAATGAAAAGTGTTATCACCAAAGAGATAAATCGTACCTGTATTGCTTAAATAGGTTGTAAATCTTCCTGTTTCAATATGAGTACTTCTCAATTCTGCCAATCTTTTAATAAAAATTATGATAATCGTTGTTTTAAAATAATGACTGATTTTGACCGCTTGCTTTATAGAGCTTTGTATTATCATTCTGATAATTTCAGATTTGTGCATATTCAACATGAAAAAGGTATTAAGTTTCTTATCCAAGATCATAAAAATGCAGTTAAACTGTATAATCTCATTAAACTTGTTTTAGTACAAAATCATTATCTGGATAGTCCCAGAACACTTTTTTATCATGATAAGAAATTTTTAACTTATCATTATGAAGTTTATTTTAGTGTAAAAAATTATCTTGCTAAGCAAATTGCTAAATGCATAATTTAATAAATTTGTGCAGATGGCTAATATTTTTACAAATTACAGCTTGAATCAAGCCCCTGAAGAAAATGAATGTGATTATCTCAGACGTCTTCATAATTTGAAGAAAGAATTTTATGAAAATATTTCTTTTTGCAAAGACATTCTTAATAGAATGCATCTTACTATTGAAGATATTGATGATATTAATGGAAATATTAATTTTAATTTTGCTGAAATTAAAAAAATTGAAGATATTGAAAAAGGGTTTTTACATACTCCTTCTTAACAGATGGATGGTCCAATTTTATGGAGAATAATGATCCAGAAGAAATTAATCCATTTCTCTGATGAAGAGAAAGCAGGATGGGAAATAAATTTCCAACATTATCTAACTTCATTAGGATTAATTAATGAAAAAGATATTAATCTTTTCAAATTAAGAAAAGCTAAAGCACATTTTCAAGGTTCTAAATCTTATCCTCATTTTTTGGTTCAAAAAGCCAAGAAAATTGATAAACAAATTTTTATTTATGAAAAATGGTTTAAATTATTTCCTTATCCTTCTAATCCTTTTTTCCATCAATTTAGAATTGAACTTAAGGAACTTTGGGAACAACAAAAGACTATTGCAAAAGTAATTAATACTTCTTATATTGCTTAAATATTTTTGATCTCAGGAATAATGTTTCCAAGAGAAGAACAACCTTACCAATACGGTAATATCCGTAGAGGTCGTGGAAGAGGAAGAACTCAAATGGGTTCAAGGAAATTCTATAATGAGAATTTTCCAGGATTGTCAAAATCTCAAGATGAAGGTAATTCCTCATCATCATATGCAGACAAGGTTAAAAATCCAGAGGTTTATGAAGAAATGGAACCTCTACCTTATACATTAATGGATCATAAAGATCTGATGTTCTTAATAGAACAAAAGGATTTACTAATAACTTCAGACCCTCATGAAATACTTAAAAGGTATTTGGACACAAGGTCATTCCCTTGTGAATCGGATAAAACCCGAATCATTTATGAATTAATACTTATTAAATCTGGTAACGTCCAGATATACCATTCATATCCTACGGGATCAATGGCATACTATGTTTACACAACAGTTGTGATTAAGCAGATAATGTCTGCAGAACAGTGGGGTATAAGTACCTTACAAGAAAGAGAGTTCTATAGTCCCGAGTTAAAACTCGTTATAAAGTATAATTACTGGGATTATATAAATGCTTTTCATAAGTGTTTCTTCTATGATAATCCAAGAAAGAAACACACTTGGATGTTTAAACTTTGTCCAACCATAAAATCTGATAATTTACCCTCATGGTTTCTTCAATATTAAAGTACAGCTTTACAAAAAGAAAAACTAGAAACGATATGAGAAGGTACCAAAGGAATAGAATACAAAACATAAAACTTAAGAAAAGATGAGAAGATCGGATACCTAACAAACTAAACAAAGTCTCCTTTTATAGGAGGGAACACACAAAAAAAACAAAATAAAAACAGTAAACAAAATAATTACAAAAGTTGATTTAATCAAAAGTGAATAAATTATTGTCCTGGAAAGCATTTGGAAATGGCAGACAGAAATTATCAGTCTTGAAACCTTATCGTCCTTGAGCATCTGGGCACAGTAAAATAGTAGGCGCACTTATTGTCCTTTGCACTTATCTTCTGGCAACGAATATTTAATTCGTCAAAAAGGGAACAGGAGCTTGTCGGCTGGTCATCTTCTTTGAACAGAGACTCCAATTATGAATTGGAATTATTGACTTCTGACATCAGAGCTTACATCAGAGGTTTCTTTCCCTGTGATTTATCTATTAGGGCAACCATAGCATCAATCTGAATTTCAGATTCGTCTGCATATGGGTCTTGAGATTCTCCAGCAAGAACTTCCTCTTTTGAAGAGGAGGACATTGATGTGAAATCTTCTGTATCAAGATCATAATCAAGATTGTCTTTTAATTCCTTCTGGACTTGAAATTATTTATTTAAGTTTTAGCCACAGATTTTTCCTTGGCCAATCCGTGGCTATCACTTTGAAAAAAAATGCTACAAATTAGCCACAAATTATTTTTTTTTCATGGCTTTGCTTCCCACCGTGTCTAATTCGTGACTATTAGCCACGGATTGACCATAAAATTTTTTCGTGGCTAAAATCTATAGCTAATTGCTATTTTTCTAGTAGTGCTACTATATATCATTGTCTTGTTGTCTTTTATTTACTTTGCTTATCTATTTTATCCAAATTTGGGGGCCTTTTGTTTAAACCGCAGTAGATTAGAAATCAGTGAAACTTGAATTACCACACTTACATATAAATTGTGGTGCAAATAACATTTCAAGTTTATTGTTTCAGATGTTTTTTTCTCTCATATGAGAACATCGTTCCCCTCTCCTAAGAGTTTTGTCTAGGGTTTAGCCTTGTGGCTAAAGCTTTTAGTCTCGATCTCCTGATAATCAATTTTGTGAGATCAAGATACTTTGTCATCCCAAACCTCAACTCCGATACTTTCTTTGTTTTCTTTTCCAGTTTTACTCTGTTTGTGCTTCTCTCTTGTTCTTATTATCTGTTATCATAGGTTTCCCCACAGTCCTGAACCACTTTTGTGCAGGTTGGTAAAGCAGCATTGTTTCGGTGGTAACTCGAGTTGTGATTGTTGTGGAAACATGGTGGGTGGTGTATAAAAGTGCTTAAATTTAGGAGATAAGGAAGTGGAGAGGAGAACATACAATTTACTCTACTCAATCAACACTTCTATTTTCATTCAATCCTAACTAAAAAAAATACTCTTTTACAACTCTCATTTGCTTCTTCTAACCCTTTTACTCACTCATATTCACTCACCACAGACACACCAAATGCCTCATACGTGACAACTATTTATACTAGTCTCCTAATACATGGCATGACTCTTAGAATACTAATTTCATAGGTTACAAAGCTAATTATATAAAATAACTTTTGTAACTCCTGGCCGTTACCACCATCTTCAATGGCTCTTTAACTTCTCAAAAATCAAGATTAAACTTTTCATTTCTCAACACACCCGCCTAAGCTTGATTCTCTCATTATGAGATGACTCCTCAACTTCTCGTTTGAGTGGCTTCATAAAGATATCAGCAACTTGATCTTCGGTTTTGACATACTTTACTTGCACATCTTTCTTAGCAATACTCTCTCGGATAAAATGGAAATGAGTGTCAATGTGTTTACTTCGATCATGGTAAACCGGGTTCTTCGCTAAAGCAATCGCTGACTTGTTATCGACATAAATCTCTGTCGAATCACTTTGTTTGACATTGAGCTCATTGAGCAAACTTTTTAGCCATAATGCATAGCAAACTATTGATGTTCCATCTACATACTCAGCTTCACATGTTGATAAAGTCACTATCGGCTGCTTCTTTGAACTCCAAGCAAAAGCAGTTTTTTCATAGAAAAACACAAATCCTGTGGTGCTTTTACGATCATCAACATCTCCTGCCCAATCACTATTGCTGTATCCAACCAATTTCATGTCATTAGTGGCAGGATAGAATAGACCATAACTCATTGTACCTTTGATATAGTGAAGTATTCTTTTCACTACATTGAAATGATAGGTCGTCGAGTTCTCCATGTACTGACTAACCATTCTAATAGCATAAAGGACATCCAGTCTCGTGCACGTCAAGCACCTCAAACTCCCAATAAAATTTTTGAACAAGGCAGGATCAACTCGATCTCCACCGAGGTGACTTGACAACTTCTCTCCCACTCCGATTGGGGTGTTGATTGCCTTGCAATCCTCCGTCTTGAATTTCTTTAGCACTTCTTTGGCATAACCGTCTTGCAAAATGAAAATTCCAGCATTGCCTTGTTTCATTTCGATTCCAAGGTAGTATGACATCATTCCGAGGTCAGTCATCTCGAACTCTTTGGACATATCCTTCTTGAACTCATCCATCATTTTCGTATCATTGCTTGTAAATATGAGGTCATCAACATACAAGCAAACGACTCAGATGTTACCATTTTCCATCTTGACATAGAGAGCATGTTCATGGGGGGCATTTCTCGAATCATTTCTCTTGAAAATACTTGTCTATCCGAATGTTCCATGCCCTCGGTGCTTGTTTTAGCCTGTATAAGGCTTTCTTCAATTTCAACACCTTGTCTTTATGACCTCAAATAGTGTAACCTTCCAGTTGTTTGATGTAAACGTCTTCATCAAGGTAACCATCCAGGAAAGCAGACTTTACGTCCATTTGATAGATCTTTCATTTATTTTGAACTGCTAATGAGATGAGAAGTCTTATGGTTTCCATCCTTGCAACTGGGGCAAATACTTCATCATAGTCAATTCTGGCTCTTTGCTTGTAGCCTTTTACTACGAGCCTCGCCTCGTAGCGCTCCATTTCTCCTTTTGAATTTCTTTTGATTTTGTAAACCCATTTCACTCCGATGGGCTTCTATCCTGCTGGTAGCGAAGTAAGCTCTCTAGAATCAATTTGTTTAATGGAATCAATCTCCTCATTCATGGCCATCCTCCATTTGGGGCTTTCCGTTGCATCTTCAAAATCAATTGGCTCAGTATCTGCAAAGAGATAAAATAATGTATTGTTTTGATCCAATTTACCATATATTTCAGCAAGCGATCTCTTTCTTCTAAGTTGACTATTGGATTTTGCATTTGTCGAAGTGGAATTTGATGTTGATTGTCCAGTCGGAGTGACTGGCTCCTCCACTTCGTCTTCCATTTCATTCCGATCCAGTTCTACTTCAAATAGGTAAAAACTGTATTGTTCTTTCTGTTGCGAGCTCCAATCCCACGACCTCTTCTCGTCGAAGTGAGATGAGTCAACTTAGCTTAGCTCAGGATGGGATGCCCATATGATACAATCTAACAAAATGGATCTCTCCCCTCCAGCGGCGGCTTCTGCAAGTCAAGGCCGCCGAGCCTAATAAGTCATATAATATGGAACTGACGAGGTCTTCAGGCACCCGGACAGTTCATTTTCTCGAAAGACTAGTCTGAGATCATTGCCCCACCTTAGTTTTTCTCTCCGAAACTAAGGCAAAACAGAAGGAGATCGATTGGATTAAGGAGAGACTAAATTTACATGGTGTATGTGTGGATTATATCGAGAGAAAGGGAGGTATGGAATTGTTATAGGATAAAAACATTACAATTGCACTTCAGAGATTTTCACATTCACATATCGACATTACTGTAAATGATAGCAAAAGGTATGAGAGCTGAAGATTTACAGGGTTTTATAGGAATCTCGAGGCTAGTAAGTGCAAGGATTCTTGGAAGCTATTAAGAAATCTCAATTGTTTATCTTCGCACCCTTGGCCTTGCGGGGTGATTTTAGATAATTTAGAGAAGGACGGAGGTCAACGGAGATTGGATAGCCTAATTACGAATTTGTCTAATCACGAATTTTCACCCAGCTCCAATTGATTGTGACCTTTGCGATCTTGGATTTGTGGGGGAACCGTTCATGTGGTGTAATAAGTGTTGTTACTCTCACACGATCCAAGAGCTTATTGATAGGTTTTGTGCTTCCTCAAGTTGGTTATATATTTATCCTCATGCCACAGTTGAGCACCTCCAGTGTATCTATTCCGATCATGTCCTGCTTCTCATCGGATGATAGAATTTGTAAGTTAGTGCAACAAGCTAAGCCTTTTTGTTTTGAGGCAACTTGGTTTTGGTCCAATGAATGTCAACAAGTTCTTGAGTCTCATTAGGATTGGGCAACCAGTGGTAATGCGATAGATCGGGTATGAAAAACTTTAGCTAAATGCAAAGAGGGTTTTAGCAAATGGGGCCAACCAACGTTTAGCAGTGCTCGGCGTAAAATGTCGGAGCTAGAAAAAAAGATCGGGAACTTAGAAAGGGGACCCATTACCGAGGACTCCAAGACAATAGAGGGAAGCTTACATGCTGAACTTGATGAGACGCATCTTCAAGATGAAATAGCCTGGAAACAACGTAGTAAGGTAGATTGGTTAAAGGAAGGGAATCATAACACTACATATTTTTATAGGGTGGCTTCGAGTCGTTTTAAGAATAATAGTGCCGATCGTCAAAAAGGGGAGAATGGAAATGGACGGATAATAAAGCTAGGATCCAGGATATCATTTGAGTTATTTTTCAGCTATAGTCTCGATGAGCTACCCTTTGAGCGGTGACGTGGATTCAGCCCTAAGCTTAGTCAAGGTCCGGATTACCACAGAAATGAACAAAGTGTTACTAGCCCCGTTCACGGATTCAGAGGTAACAAAAGCTTTATTTGAACCGTATCCCTATAAATCCCCAGGCTCTAATGGCATGTCCTTGATATTTTTCCAAAAGTTCTGGTCTTTCTTTTGTTATGATATTAGTTCATGTGTTTTGGGAATTTCTAAACAATCGGGTGTCTACCTCGGATTTTAACCACACCATATTATTCTCATTCCTAAATGCCAATACCCAAAAAGCATGACTCATTTTCGGCTAATGGCCCTTTGTAATGTAATGTATATAATTGCTCTTAAGCAATTGCTAACTGCCTTAAACCGCTTCATGATCAGATAACGGATAATGTTCTTATTGCTTACGAGTCGAATCATTTTTATATAACAAAAAAAAGAGGTAAAAAAGGATTCGTGGCAATTAAGCTTGATATGAGCTAGGCTGATAACCGGGTTGAATGGTATTTTTTTTTTAGAACAAACTTTACTTAGACTTGGCTTTCATAGTTTGTTTTCATCTTATTATGCTTTTTGTGTCGTCCGTTGTATATTCTTGTGTTGAGCGATAGTGAGTTTGGTTTTTTGCGTCCGAGTCGAGGTCTCCGCCAAGCAGACCCTTTCCCACTTTATCTACTTCTTTTATGTATAGAAGTTTTTAGTTGTCTTATATAGGAAAATGAAGGGATGGGGAAGATATCAGCCGTGGTTGTTTCTCGAAATGCACCACTAATTTTCTACCGTATTTTTCCCAAATGATACTCTAATTTTCAGCCAGGCTATGAAAGAAGTGATGGCGCACATCCAATCGGTGCTTGAGACTTATGGCCATGCCTAGGGTCAGCTTATTAATGTACCTAAGTCCTCAATTGTGTTCAGTCAGAATCTACTGGAGGAGCTCAGAGAAAAGATAGCCATATTAGTGCAATTGCAATTGAAGTTTCCTTTGACAAATATTTATGCCTCCTCTCTGTTGTGGGGTGTAGTAAAAAAAAAAATGGTGTTTTCATCCATCCGGGACCATTTGTGGCAATGAATTCAGGTATGGAGCGACCACACTTTATCTTAGGCCGGAAAAGAGGTTCTTACCAAGTTTGTACTTCAAGCCATTCCCTCTTGTTCAATGTCATGCTTTAGACATTCAGACGGCTTCTTAAGGAATATCGCAAGTTTATTAGGGGATTTCTAGTGGTATAATAAAGGGGTCCAGAAGATTCACTAGGTATCGAGGGCCAAGCTATGTGTTCAGAAAGAGGGAGAGGGCCTGGGCTTTCGATTTCTTTGTTATTTTTAATGATGCTCTTCTTACTATATAGTTGTGTAGAATTGAATTGCGTCCGAATTTTCTTTATAGCCAGGTGTTGAGACCAAGATAGTGTGGTTTGGCCTCCTTCACGAATACCAAGTTGGGTAGTAACCCATCATTCACGTGGTGTAGCTTGTTTGGGTCGAATGATCTTATGGATGTGGGTTGTCGATGGCGTGTTGGCTTCGATTAGAATATCAATATCTGGGAGGATAAGTGGATTCCCCAACCATATTCTTTTGAGGTGTTCTCTCCCTAAGTTGACTTGGGAGGTGACAACCTTGTTTCGGACTTGATAGTACCCTGCGGGGAGTGCGGGACGAAGGGTTAGTGTGCTCTATTTTTTTGAAGGAAGACGCTAATCAAATTCTTGCAATACCTTTGGGTTCTTAGGCAAATAAAAATACTCTAGTCTGGCATTTTTCTATGAATGGAATATTTTTGGTTAAAAGCGCTTATCATTTGGTGAATTCTCTGAATGATTTTCACTCTCCGATCTCACACTATGTGAGACCCTCTTGGCAATTCATGTGGTCCGCTTTGGTCCCTAATAAAGTTAAATTACTTGTTTGGAGTATTTGTCGTGAGGCCCTCCCTACTACTAATAACTTGACAAAGTGGCATACCACTTACCAAGATGGGTGTCCAGTATGTCATACGAAGGAGGAGGACTCATCTCATATTTTCCTCACATGTTCTTTCTCACGGCAAGCACAGGCTTTGAACAATTTATCATGGTATGATCTTGACTGTTGGACGGGCGGTGCCAAGGATTTGCTAAGATCAGTTCACTCCAAATTGACACAAGAAGAATTCAGCCTTGTCTTTATGGTTTTTTGAAACTTGTGGTTAGTAGGAACAAAGCACTCTTGGAAAGCAAAGTGTTCTCCCCACTGGACATGGTCTTGGCAGCAAGGAGTCAACTTGGTGACTTCACAGTAGCCTCCATGTCACGAGTTAGTAGGCTCAAGGCCACATTATCTCAATCTTCTACCGGGTGGATTAGGCCTAGTGAGGGGTTTATCAAGATGAACTTTGATGGAGTTGTTTTTTGGGGAGATACTAAATCGATTGGTGTTGGTATGGTTGCTCGAGACACACTAGGCAACTATTTAGAGTGGTTGGCAAAGTGGTTAACGATTCTGAGCGAGGCTATCCATGCTGTCGCTTTAGCGGCACGCGAAGCGGTTCGACTTGCAAAACATATAGCTTGGTGGAGGATAATTATCGAAGGCGATACCAGCACACTTATTCATTCATTGTCCATCCATGGTCCGGATTCCTCGTCTGTAGGTGCTATAGTTCATGATGTCAAGTTGTAATTGTGTTTAGGTTTTAGTTCTATTTTCGGTTTACTTGTCGGTCTGGTAATATTTTTGCACACGGACTGGCTTGTAACTCCACCTTTAGCGAGCCTGAGTCTAGTGTCATTCCTTCTTTTATTGCCCATGTACTCGAGGTTGAAGCCTCCTCTGATTGAGTTGATATGGTAATCTTTTTGGTTGGAATCAATATATATATATATATATATTGTGGTAGATACTAAATACTTATGGATGTACCATTCAGTAGGCCAAATCAAAACTTATAGTAGCGTGACAACACTATGAGGGAGAATTCTTAAATGAGTCTAGTGCATGGAATTCCAACATGCAACCAATGGTCCAAATTTAACCATACTTTATATGGATCCCAACAAGTGTGAGACCCGCACCTAGTCCATTGAAGATTTCCCTTTTTTTTTTTTGTGGAAAAAACTAAGATTGTCTTCTTCAAGTTGAGATAAGCTTTCTTGTAGACTAACTTTGGCTTTACTATCTAAAGCATAGTTTGCCAGAGCAGTTGCAGGAAACAAATCAGAGGCCATCGTTCCAGTTTCACTGCAATTTTGCGGAATGGGCGCGGGTGTTACATAATTTTTAAGTTAAAAATGCCTAAAAATTTAGATGAATATAAAATTTTTAAAAATATATAAAATTAATAAAACAAGATTATTAAACAAATAAGATAATTTATCCATTTTAATGTGATATTTAACTTATTTACTTAAATTACTTTTTGACTAATAAATAATAAAAAAATTAATAGAGAACAAAAAAGGAAAGGGCGAAAAGAAGAGGATAAAGGGAGAGAATCTCATCGTCTCCCTCAACCGACACGATACCTATTTTCTCCCAAATCTTGTTTCCTTCAAATCTACTCCCGTAGGCTAGAGTAAACAACTTCAGATCTGGCTTGCTCGAAATTTTGGAACTGTTTCATCCAAGGACCTGTAATGTACTTTCAAACTAAATATTAATAATTTTAGCGTGGTTTTGTAAGGCTCATTATCGATTTTGTCAAATTCTTAGGAATAGAGTTGTTTTTCTTGAAATGTTTCATCTTGGCTGTCGAAATTTAGTCGTGTATGCCAAGGAGCTAGCTAAAGTATCAAAAACATTTATTTTTTTAGCATAATCAATTTTAGTTTTCGGTAGGACCTTTATTTTAATTTTTAGACTCTAATTTAAAAGATGGAAATATTTTATGTTGTCTAACGGGTCATGACTCGTCCACATGGGAAAATTTGTGTTACTTTTTTAAGTAGCAATAACATAAAGAATGAAACACAAACAACTAAGGAAAGGATAAATCATAGCATATGGAAAAAGTGAGCAAAGGGGTTGCATTATGTAAATAAGTAAAAACTGTTCGAACTACAAACATAATTGTTCATTATTGTCTAAAAGAATCTGAACTTTCTTAGACTAAACAATAACTGCCTAAACTTTAAGTTCAGTTAGTTAAAATAAATCTTTTTATGTCTATACTTTTGTGTATTTATTATATCCATTTTCTACTTTAATTAGTTCTTAAAAAAAGAAGGGTTAAACGAACTAGCTAGACAGAGTAAAAAGACAACAAAAACAAGCAAATAAGCAAAGAATAAGAGCAAACAATAATACAACTAGAATTCTCTCAAACATAAGAAAGATAAACCAAAAAGGCAGCTGGTTGAATAATGCTGTGACATAATTATGCAAACCATTTTGTGGCGAACCACACTGCATGGACCTTGTTTTGTTTTAGGAACACGAACGTACTATTCTATTTGTGTTAGTGTTTGCATAAATTTTCTGCGGTCATGCCGAAGTGGCCTCTTAGGGGTTCGAACCTGCTGAAGTAAGCTCTGCGGTGTTCGGGTGCGGGCGTGCTAGTGTGCGGGAGCACACAAGTGAAAATCTTGTGGTTCGAAGTGAAAAGTGATGTGATGCGTCAAAGACTTCTATCTGAAAAACGACTGAATCGGAATAGGCAAACACTACCCCTGAGGTTCTACTTGCCTACAACTCAATGTAGGACTTAACAATTTAGCACTCTCAAAGATCGAAAAGGGTCGAAAAGCTTTAAATCAAAGAGAAAATGGATTCAAAGGCGATGGCTACTCCCCACACAGATCTTACAGGACTTGACTATAAACACACGCATTGATGACTCGGGTTATATCTATGACAAAGATGCATTGAGCAGTCGTTAAGAACTCTAGCTACAAATCGGCCACATTGATGACTCCGGCCATATCTACCTGTGGGTGTATTCAGAGGTTGTTCACTCCGACGAGCATTGATTGACTTAATCCACACTCCTCTTCATGCATGCGCTCGATATGGATGCTGGGTACCACTCCGTCGCTTTGATATCTCACCTTGAACCTGGCCCAATCCAAGTGAGTGATGGCTACGACATCGTGACGTTATGGAATGAGTGTATTGATATCCTCAATTCGATCCAAATGAGGTATGGCTACAAACACTCAAAATGATTTTATACCTACTGAACTAAAGCTAATCTTTTGTTCATTTAGACTAAAAAATCAGAGAAGTGATGACTTCTTGATTGAGAGAGTTATTGTGTTGTGTTGTGTTGTGTTGATTGATTGTTGATGTGTTCGTCAATGATGGATTCAGCTCCTTTTTATAGGCTTTAAGTTCGAACCGCCATCTTTTATTTTTGGAGCTAACCACCTTATTCTGGATTGGCCACTTTGACATAGATGGTCGTCCTTATTTTTAGGATATGACAGTTTTTCCATGTCATCCGGATTTCAAATTTTCAGCAGCACATGTCCTTTATTTTAGGCATGTTCAGGTATAACCTCCTGCCCTATCCTTATCCAATTAGTTATTCCCATCTAACAACCCCTAAAAATAACGAATCTGATTATTCTCACATTTACTTATTTTTTCCTATTTTATATTTCTGCTAATTGGGCCATGGACCGTTATTTCATTTTGGCATGGGCCTCCAACATGGGTTATTTCATTTTGGCGTGGGCCTCCAACATGGGCTTCCCTGTACGTGTCAAAGTGACCTGGGCCTTATTAATTTCATTTCAGTGTGGGGAAAAGGACCAATATCAATCCACTCTGAACTGATACAAAAAATTTATTTTTTGTGCCCAAACAATGCCCCCGCAAGTTGTGATCAAGTGCTTCATTAAATTGGTGGCTTTATATTCATGTTCGCCATATTCGATGTGGCAATTTCAGCTATTCTTCCTAAAAACATACTGCTGCAAACGCCATGGCCTTCACGTTACTAGTAATGCTTGGCAATCAGGCCATTAGAATGTCACCATTGAATCTTCTGCAATATTCTTTGTTTATTATTTAGTGTATACGTATATATATATATATATATATATATTTATATATATATTTTTCTTTTTTTCTGCTGAGTTTTAAATTACGGCTGTTACTGGCGCCATCATGATAGTGCCCTTTGAGTTCCCTGACACTAGCCGTTTCTTACACCAATGTCTACCCGCGTTTAATCCCTAATTCCCAATCTCCTCCTTTTTCTCACCTCTCAAGTGTTTATCTCCAGAATTTTCAAGACTCTTTCAGTGGTTAGTTTTGACTTTAAAAACCCCTCACTTCACTACTAGAAAAACTATATTTTGTAATCGATATTGTGATCGATTTTGGCTTAAATCGATCACAAAAATAGATTTGTGACCGAATCTATGACCGAAAAAATTAGTCACGAAAACCCTCATCATAGTTTTTGGTGACCGAATTTGTGACTGACAATTTTGTAACTGACTTGGTGACTGAAATTTTAGTCACAGAAAAAAATAATAGTGACCGAAATTTCGGTCACAGATTGAGGGAAATAGTGACGGAAATTTCGGTGATAGAATGAAAGGTATAATGACTGAAATTTTGGTCACTATATGTTCAATCTGTGACCGAAATTTCAGTCACAAAATTTTTGTAAATCAATAAAAATTACATTTGTACCCTCATCAACCCTCCCTGCCCCCACCTCACCCCCAAAGCCCTCTTCCCCTCAATGGACCTACACCACCCCCAGCCCCACCCCCTAGGACCCCACATGTTGAGTAAGGCAGAAATATTTTCTCTTGCACTTGATGTGGTTTGAACCCTTGACCTCTAGGTTGGGGTGAGGGTTCCAAACCACTACACCACTTATGCTATTTGGGGGTGAAATGATTTTTCTTATACTTAAAATATATTTGTGTGGTATTTAAAATTTAAATTATCTAAATAAATTTCATGAAAATTTTATCAATTTTTGAAAATTTAGAAGTTTTACTGATTTCATATTTACCTTGACTTATCAATTTTTGTTTTATTTGTGAACAAATTCTTATTTGTGAATTATCAGAAACCAAACTTTAGAAAAAATTTAGAGAAACATCTGATTTGAGTTTTGTGCTTTGTGGACAATATTTTTAACTGCTTCCCAAAAGATTTTTTAACATTTATAACTATTATTTTTAAATAATCATTTATTTATATATTATTATATTCAAAATAATTATATTCAATTAATTATGTTAATTACTCAAATTCAAAATTCAATTGGATTTTAATTACTCAGTTTGTACTCAATTTCAAGCACTTTCAGAAACTCAATTGAACTAATTTTTTGTGACCGAAAATTCGATCACAAAATTCTTTCAAATAGAAAAGATATTAGTGACCGATTTTTCTTTCAAATGGAAAAGATATTAGTGACTGAATTTTCAATCACAATTTTCGTTAAAGAAGATAGATTTTTGTGACCGATTATTAGGTTACAAATATCTTCCTTGAACATAGAATTTAGTGACGGAATTTTTGGTCACTAAATTCTAAGTTCAAGGAAGATTTTTATGACCGAATAATCGATCACAAATATCTTCATTGAAATTAGAAATTAGTGACCGAATATTCGGTCACAATTTTCGTTAAAGAAGATAGATTTTTGTGACTGATAATACAGTCACAAATATCTTCCTTGAACTTAGACTTTAATGGCCGAATATTCGGTCACAGTTTTTCTTAAAGAAGATAGATTTTTGTGACCGTAATCAATCACAAATATCTTCATTGAAATTAGAAATTAGTGACTGAATGTTCGGCCACAATTTTTCTTAAAGAAGATAGATTTTTGTTACCAATAATTTGGTCACAAATATCTTCCTTGAACTTAGACTTTAATGACCGAATGTTCAGTCACAATTTTTCTTAAAGAAGATAGATTTTTGTGACCGATAATTCGGTCACAAATATCTTCCTTGAACTTAGACTTTAATGACCGAATAATCGGTCACAAATATCTTCATTGAACTTAGAATTTAGTGACTGAATATTCAGTCATAATTTTCCTTAAAGAAGATAGAAATTTGTGACCGATAATTCAGTCACAAATTTCTTCTTTGAACTAAGAATTAGTGATCGATATTTCAGTCACAAAGCTATTATAACATTAATAAATTTTTTTTGTCATTTTTTTAAAAAAGCTACAGTAATTTAAATAT
The DNA here is from genome assembly GCA_026212405.1 of Petrea volubilis. Taxonomy (NCBI): domain Eukaryota; kingdom Viridiplantae; phylum Streptophyta; class Magnoliopsida; order Lamiales; family Verbenaceae; genus Petrea; species Petrea volubilis. The sequence continues at coordinate 4,942,133 of CM047875.1, forward strand.
AAGTAAATAAAAAATTATTTATTATTTTTTTGTGACTGAAATTTCCATTTTAGTGACCGATTTGGTAGTCACGAAGAGATTTTCATTCTTTTGTAAAATCGGTCACAAAAGCGGTCACAACTCTCCATTTTTTGTGACTGAATGTGTTCGATCACAAAATTCAATCACAAAAATAATTTTTCTAGTAGTGTTCTGGCCACCGTTTTCATTTACCATTCTTTTAACTCATCTTTCCCAATTTCAAAACCCTAATCCTTTCGCGATCAGTCATGGCATCTCAAGAATCAATCATCTTCGCCAGCTAGTGCTCTCATTCTTTGGGCCCCATTCTTTGACATCACCTACTTTGAAGAGCGTTTGTCATATCCAGTGGGCCATGTTTTCGGTACTTTTTCCGTAACTGGCCATGGTCACCCAATTCCTCCATCCATCATGACTTTGTGAACTGATGCACACCCGTTGAGGCTGTTCATGGCCAATTGTGGAAGAGTGTTGAGATTTACGAGCCCATCTAGGTCTCAAAAACCCCTTATTCTCTTGATTTGGGGTTTTTGCTGGCGGCGCTACCATTCTAGTGTAGGATCGACAACACCTTCCAATTTGCCGCAGGACCCATGACTTTGACTCTTCTCAATTTGGAGCAATTGGCAGGGTTCCGTTCGTTTGGCCACCCTATTGGCGTTGAAATAAGGTACGACGACATCGATATTCTAGAGATTTCCATTTGTCCCGTGAGAGCAAACCCATGACTAGCTATAGGCACATCATTTCTCATTTCGTTAATAAGGCTACCTCGGTCTCCGATGAAGAACACGTCTGATTCTTGGCATTGTGGCTATGTCGATATGTTTTCTGTGGCCAATCTTGCCAATAGACCATGGAGTTTTATTACATGGTAGGGGCGTTGGCCTTGGGTGCTGAGTTGGCTTTGGGTCCAGCCATGCTGGCTTTTATTTACAAAGGCCTATGCAAGTTGCTCAAAGTGAGGCAAGACCCAAAAAAGAAGGAGATCCATCACGGAGGCCTTTGGTTGGTGCAGATGTGGCTTCAAGCCTACTTTCCCCATCTGTGCGCAAGATCTGTTGGTATGAGGATGCAAAAGGAGCTCTTCGCAACCTTTCCGGCATGCATTTCCATTTCGACTGCCAACCCTGAGCTAGCCTTCGATCGTTTCTACCATCCTCGAGATGGTAGCATACCAGAATGGGACGTTCTTTACAGTGGTGACCCGGCGTTCTATCGCCATGGGTCTAAATTTTCCCACCTCAGCGACCAAAGGTGATAGGCTTCCTTCCTTACCACTAGAGACTTGCCATATTGTTTCCGTTTTGACAACATGGTCTCTAGTTGCCTTTTGCCATATGCCTTTCACTACGTGGCACGTCAGTTTGGCCTGATTAAGTCTTTGCATGCCCGAGTCGTGACGATCAACTCGTTACGTTTCAAGCTGAACAAATACGAAAATAGGGGTGTCAACATCTTCAGGAGTCTAACAGAAGGTTCTTGGCATCGCCTAAGTGAATTCAAATTCACTTACTTTGCCAGAGACTATAAAGCCAATTCGGCCTTTCAGACTTGGTGGAATGGTTATTTGGGTTGGTCTCGGACTGAGCCTGCTTATGCGACTGTGGCTTATTTCACCTTTTCGACTGTGCCCCCGAAGGTTGCCACTGATGTGCCTTTTCCTGAGGACATACTTGTCAAATCTATCACTGGCAAAAAAGGTATTGAGAAATTTGAACGCTTTTATAATGTTACCTGGAACCCTCTTCATCGTGGCAGATGTATTAGGCAAGCTTCAATCACCTTTTTCAAAAAGAAAGAAAAAATGATTACTAAGGCCAAAGAGCATTTTATACTATTAGGAAGAGATTAGAAGACAAAACCCCACATTAGTCTACTTTTTATAAACCATTATGCTTGACTGCCCCCATTTACCTAATTTCGTCCCTTGGGTGATTATCCCTAACCTTCCCTTTGAAAGGCCCATGAGCTTCCATGATGAGGTTACCTTCAGCGGTTTGTTCGCTCCCCTTAGGAGTTTGTAGGGTTGAGCTCTTTGGACTCGCTGCCCCTTTTCAGAGTAACGCAGTAACTATAGAAGGGGAAAGTATTTCCTTTATCCTTGGTCCCACTATTTTGGTCCCTTCTTTTCTTGTCATTGAATCTTTGCTTCATTCTGTTTCTAGGTTCTCGTAAGAAGGTTGAAGCCCTGATGACTGCTGCTGCCATTCTTGTTGGAATCCCCATTCTGTCTCCTGACCCTGCTCCTATGCCAGTCCCTGTTTAGGTAGGTACTTGTTGCTCTGCCCGCCACTTTCATTCAACAAAGATTGAGGGCGTGATCGAAGTGTCTCTTTTGATTTCCTTTTATCTCTCTAATTTTCACCATGTTGATTTCTTTCATTCATAGGCCCCACGTCGAAGCAAACGCGCCATTACTATCGCTCTTGGCCAAAGGCAGATGCATGTTAAACAAATGATGACAAAAAGGAGCTTGGTGATGTCTGCTTCCATTTCTGAACCCTTTCCCACTGGTACCCCCTCTGCTTCTATTGGCCCCTCTCCTCAGGCAAAGAGTGCTGAGGAATCACCTTCTGAAGAGACCAACGTCGATGAGGTTGTCGACAAGATTTATGCTGACCTGACTGCAGCGGGGTATTCGCTTGCTGATATTCTAAGTCTTTATCCATCCGTAAGAATGGCCATGCCACCTCTTCCACCTCCTGTTAAGATGACCGAGGTAATATATCTTTTACCTGTCCTGGTTAGTCTAGCTACATCCCCTTCTGACTTCGATTCCTATAGCCTGTCTCTCAGCCCGTTGCCCAGGCCATTTCAACAGCTTCTCGCTGCCAAAAATCGATGCTGGTAGCTCTCAAGTAACATTGCTCCTTTGCTGATTACCTCAGTTTCTTGCTGGTTCGTGTGCTCTAACTCCTCTCTTTCTCATAGGTGACCTCTCCTCGATCACTGTCAAGTTCAACCCATTTAAGCAGTGCTAAAGTAGTGGTGGACTTGCTAGATCCCATCTTGGGGGATGCTCCCATTCCCGAAGTGGCCACACACCTCTCGGATGCTCGTGTTCAGGAGCTCAAAGTGCTCCTTCTAAGGGTGGATTCTGAATACGCTCCCATCATCTTCGGGACAAGAAAGAATCTCATCAACGAGATTTTGAGGGAGGTTGCTCACCTTACCATGGCTCCCAATAAGAGGCATTTTTATGAAGACTTAGAGAGGAATCTCCCCAGCTTGGGATCGAAATGTGAGAGCAACAATGCCTTTATCCAAACTCCCCCGTTGGTCGAAGATCTGAGAGCACTCCAAGTTCAACTGAACCAGAAGGCTGAACAACAACTACACTTGTCTACCAAGTGAGAGGGCCTTGTTGCCGAAATGGAACGCCTGAGGAAGCTCACTGAAGAGGTAGACCAACAAGTGCTCAACCTCTCCAATGAAGTCGAAGAGCTCAAGGCTGGCTCTGATAAGCGGATCAAGGCTTACTAGTAGGCTAAGGAAAGAGACTTGGAAAGAAAGCACCAAGTCGAGACTGCCTCTGCTGAGCTTGCGAGGTAACCACTTCTCTACATATTTTCTTTGCTCGATTTTGAGCGGATTTCCTGGGTGAAGGGACCCCACAAGTTAGTGGAGTGGGGGGTATGGGGGTGGCCATTTGACGGAGGCGCCTTCGGTGTCTAACCCGCCCACAAATAAGGCAATTGGACCAAGCGGCACGGCTCAGGAAAAGGACGGCCCAGCAGCCTAACAACCCTAACAATTTCAAATTCTCAGTTCTATGGCCTGCGTGCCATTTGAAATGGCAGCCAGTTGCCAAAGAACAATTTTTTGCTTTATTCTTGCTCTTGAAAACTTTAAGCCATTTTTGGCTCAATTTTGCATGCATTCATTTCGATTTCTTCCTTTTGACCTATTTCGACTTATCATATTACTTGATTTGCTCATATCAAGATTCCTTCAAAAAAAATTTCACATGTGGAAAAGAAATCGCTTAAGCGTGTCAATAACATAACTGGATCGAAATAGACAAAAAGCAATAATTCTAAGTGCGAATGGCCTTAGAGGCCATTTTGACTTAGATATTCGGCGTTCTAATGGCAATGTTTCCCAAAGTGAGGGGTAATACTTCTTCAAATACTTGTCATTTATCGGATCCCTGAGTAAGTCCCCATCTATGCTTTCTAGTAGATAGGTTCTCCTCTTAGTTATTGAATGGATCGAAAAAGGGCCTTCCCAATTGGGACTCCATTTTTCTAGTGCAATGTCTTTCTTTTCTAACGGAAAGATGACCTTCCAAACAAGGTCATGAATCTGGAATCTCTTGGCTTTGACCTTTTTATCGCAAGCTTTGGCAACTTGTTTTTTCTGAGCCTCAATGGAATCTAGCGCCTGTATTCTAACATTTTCTACGACGTCTAGTTCATCCATCATTTTACAATGGTATTCTTCCGTGGTGAGATTATTTTGTTGAGCTATTCGTGCGAATCTCACATTGATTTTCATAGGCAGGACCGCGTCGTGGCCATAGGTGAGTCAAAATAGGGTAGTTCCCGTGCCAATGCGTTTGCTAGTTCAATAAATCCATAATGCTTCAGAGAGCAATAGATGCTATGCTCTGGGATTTCCCTCCACCACTTTCGAAATGATATTCTTTAAAGTTCTATTGGTGGATTCGGCCTGCCCATTCCCTTGTGCATAATATGGTGTGGAATGTGTGACTTGGATGCCACATTCTGTAGTAAAGGCCTAAATTTCAGTTCCCGTGAACATGGTTCCCCTATCAAAAATAATAGTTCTTTCGAAATAAGAAGGGTAGGCGTGCTTTGTACTGGTATAACTGGTAGCCATACAATCTTTGGGGAATTATGCTCCAGTGGCTATTAAAGCCAACTCATTGGCTACGAAATTAGATTTTCTAGCCACATGTTGAAATGTTACTTCATCGAACCCCATTAGTAAAGCATTAATCGTGGAGATATACCTATCAAGGATGGGGTTTCGACACTGGAATGTACCCTGGATCTGCTTAATGATGAGCTGGGAGTCTTCAGTCACGTTGATACTAGATGTTCCTAACTCACGTAGTAATTCTAATCCAAGGATCAAGGCTTCGTATTAGGCCTGATTGTTGGTGCATGGGAAATCGAATTGGACTGCCATGCTAGTCTTAATTCCTGACGGTGAAGTGACAATTATGCCAGCCCTAGATGCTTTGTCCGTTTGAGACCTATCGAGTTGAATAACCTATGGCTTCACAAATATTGATCATATTTCGATTTGCTTAGCCACTTCGTCCTTTATTTCGATACTTGGGTGGTCGATGAGAAAGTCGGCTAAGGCTTGGCCTTTCACAGCTTTCTATAGAACAAATTGTAGCTGATACTCAATTAGGTGGATGGCCCAGTGGCCTATCCAACCATGCACTATCGATCTCGAAAGCATGTATTTGATCACATTGATGCTACTGATTACAAGAACTTTTACTGACAGTAGGTAGTGCCGTAGCTTAATACATGCAAAGTACAAAGTTAAACACAGCTTTTTGATCGGATGGTATCATTGTTCTGTGTCACTCAAATGCCTGCTCAAATAATATATAGCCCGTTCAAGACCATTTCCATCGTCTTGAGCAAAGAAGGCCCTAATGGTCTTGTCGGTTGCCGAAATGTAAAGTTTGAGCGGTTCTCCTTTTCACGGCAGCATCATCACAGGAGGGAAAGTCAAAGTTTCTTTGATCCTCTCAAATGCCTGCCCATGTTCTTCTGACCATTCGAAGTGGTCATGGCCTTTTAACTTTAATAAGGGTGAGAAATCTTGGTTTTGCCTGCAAGGTTCAAAATGAACTTTCTCAAGTAATTGACCTTTCCAAGAAATTGTTGAAGCTCTTTCTTGGTTCGAGGTGGCTAGACGGCCAGGATAGCCTTTACCTTGTTTGCCTCTACTTCGATCCCTTTTCTATGCACTAAAAATCCAAGAAAGTGGCCGCGAACACGCATTTTAACGGGTTCAACTTCAACTAGAATTTCCTCATCCTCTCAAAGGCCTTAACCAGGTGTTCTAAATGCTAAGAAAAGCTGGTGGACTTAATGATGAGATCATCAATGCAGATCTTACCGAAGTCATTCATGTAGTCATAAAAGATACAGTTCATGGCTCTCTGATACGTAGCCCCAGTATTTTTAAAGTCAAACGGCATGACCTTCCATTGATAGGTACCAATGCCCCCGAGTACAAGAATGCCAGTTTCGGGATATCCTCTTCGTCTACGAAGATCTGATTGTATCCTGCATTGCCGTTAACAAGAGTCAGAAACTCATGTCCTGCGACGACGTCTATCATAATGTTAGCCATTGGCATCGTATACTCATCTTTTGGAAATGCCAAGTTTAAGTCTCTGAAATCTATGCAAATCCTCAGTTTGCCATTCTTTTTTATGACAGACACAACATCGGCCACCCATTCAGAGTATCTGGCTACTTCGATAAAATCTGCCTTAAAAAGTCTTTGAATCCCCTCTTTGATTAACACACAGACTTCATTAGACATGCTTCTAATAACCTGTTTCTGTGGCTTAAACCTAGGCAAAATGGGTATACGGTGCTCCACCAAGTCCCAACTGAGACCTGGCATTTCATCGTAATTCCACGCAAATCAATCTTTATATTGTTTAAGTATGTTGATCATGGCCTCTTTATTTTCAGGGCTCAGTAGAGAACTAATGTATGTGGGCCTATGATCATTTTCATTGCCAAACTCCACTTCGATGACAGGATCCTAAACCTGGTTTCTAATGTCATCAAGCTATGCCGGAGCAACATTCAAGTCGTCTAGTGTGATCTCATCTGTCGAAGTGAATCTTGATTGTGCTCATAGATTATATCCGCATTACAACTATAGTAATCGGAAAGGTCTTTGGCCAATAAGGCCAAAGTTTTATTTATTATTATTAATCTGGTACTATTCGGAATTATTACAGCTTCGTCTATATCGACGTTATTCATTATCAATATCTTAAAAAATAGAAAGTGGCCTTTCTTCGATGTTGCAAGGTCTGCTAACCTCTTTAGTCATTGCTACCTCTAAACTAACTAGAGCCACAAACGAAGTGGCGCAAAGCGGACGGCCATATTTGTCATGTCCGACAAACCTATAGGGTCCAACATTGTCGGAGTAATATTTGACTTTTACTACATTCACATTAGCCATGAACGGCCTTTCTTTTGCCTTCACCATCTCTGGCTCATTCTTGCCATCTCCCAAAAATACGAAAAATTGGTGTACGTTTGAAGGGATGCACATGGTGGAATGGATCAAGTCCCTTCCCAACAACGCGTTGTAGGAAGTCTTCGTGTCTATCACAAAAAATACAGAAGTGATAGTTTTGTTCCCGATGCTCACTTTGATAGGCAGGATACCCATAATATCCACTTTCCCCCCTGCAAAATTGCTAATTACCACATCTATCTTGAGGAGATCGTCCTTTTTTCCAATGTGTTTCATAGTTTGAAGAGGCATGATGCTCACTGCGGCTCCATTATCCACCAACATTCTTTCAATAGGCTTGCCATCGAGATGGCCAGCCACGAAGAGGGGTTTTAGATGCCTTTCCATACTTGGTGGAGGTTTCTGGAACAAAGCCTTGATATCTTCGGTTGTCTTAATCTTATGGACTGTTTGTTCGTAATTGCTCACAAAAAAGCCACAGGCTCACTGTCGTCCCGGACCTCACTGCTTTCTTCTGTGTTATCCTGAGAACCACTATTAGCATTAGTATCCGAAAAGAATGCCCATACCATGTTGTACTCCATGTTGACGTCGCCACTGGATGACGGTACGTCCGTAGTTTCCATTGGCAACTCTTTGTCCATCTATTTTAATTCTTCCATCTTTACGATCCATTTTTAGTAGGTCCTCCTCTCCGACACCTTCTGGTCTGCTTGGGATATCATTCTTTGATTCATCACTTTCGAATACCATCGGATCAACAATCTTTTTCTTTGACTGAATGTCGGTCAAGATGATTTTCTGGTTCCTTGGATCCGTTGACATCACTGCTTTACCCTTTATGGGTCTTGTTGTTTCTTTCTTGAGCACTTTTGCTCCTTGCGTTGTCACAAGTACATCTGGTACTATGTTCGTGTCATTTCTCGAGGACTTCTTTTGCTAGGAAACTTAAGATGTCTTACTGCTATCCAGCGTCCTTCTAGGAATGCTGGGGGTTTAATGAACCTAGAATGAACCGATTCTTGAGTTGGTTCACGTCTTCGAGGTGGGATAGAGGGTGCCCTCCTCTTATCACTTCGCTCTCTGTTGACCCTTCGAGGTAGACTTTGATCTCTCTTATTCCAATTTTGACCCGATGGATCGCTATTGGGACAATGCCCCCCGAGTATGTGAGGGGGATATGGCACCATAGGCAGCTGTGGAACCATAGAAAAGCTAGTCATGGGATTGGCCCAAGGATAGTAAGCTCTTGCTGGATAGCCATAGGCGGCTATGGAACCCCCCGAGTATGTGAGGGGGATATGGCACCATAGGCGGCTGTGGAACCATAGAAAAGCTAGCCATGGGGTTGCCATTTCGGAATGGCATATGGCGCAAAGGCCCGGCTGCCATTCTAACTGCGTCATTGCTTGCGCATTCTACTGGTTTTTCTTTTCGGCTAGGTTATCTTGAATGTTGACCATGTTTACTCCCTCCGCCTGGAATGGTTGTTTGTCACTTCCCATTTTCTTATTCATTCATTTCAGCAGAAAGCTCAAAGTGCCGTTGTCCTGGCAACTCTGGATCATCCACCTAAAAACCAGACGGTCATTGGTATTATGAGTCCATGCGTTATAAAATTTACAACATGTTTGGCCTTCCATCTCTTTGGCCATAAGCATTCTATGGTCAGCAGGCACCTTAGTTTTGCCATCAGCCAATAAATGATCAAAAATAGCCTCAGATTTTGATACATTGAAACCATAGTGCCTCTCCATTTCAGAACGAAACTCTGGCTTATTCAGCATGCTAGGAGGCATCTTGATGTGAGGCTGTAATGCCCTTGGTTTTATTAAAGCTGGGCAGACCGTGTTCTTTTGGCAACCGATTTGGGCTAGGCCCACTTCGTTCTCCCATTGGTCTTTTTCGACACTGGTCAGGTCATCTTGAACTTCGACTAGGCCTACTTGATAGTGAGTGGCCTTGCCGTGATGACCTCTTCAATTCTCTTATCTTGATGCAAATTTTTCATATTCAGTAACATGCCTGATTAAGTCAAAAATTGTTGCGAATTGTTGGCCAAACATTTTCTTTTTTAATTTGAGGTGCATACCTCCTATAGCCAAACTTATGTAACTTTCTTCAGCCATGATCACTAGGCAAAAGTGCCTGGCCTGGACGAATCTCCCCATATATTCCTCGGCTGACTCCCCTAGCATTTTTCTTATATTTTTTGACCCTAATATGAATACCTCAGGGGGTAGTCGATAGAAATGACTAAGGAACAGACCTAGGTCTAAGTCTAATGTACCACAAAAAGGCTTCTCCAATTAAGGAATTCAAAAACAAACGTAAATTTAATTTCACGTTCATTTCAACTTCACCACACTGTGTGGTGAATTTAGCAATATTCTCAATCGTGGTCTGTGACCTATACTCGTTAAACAAAGTAAAAACTGGGACCCTAAACCCTAGGGAAAAAGGAATCATGTCAATTTAAGGGAGGTAGGGGCGAGAATACCTGGGTGGCGAGGTTGATCGTTTATGCCTTGCTAGTTCCTGCCGCAATATTTTCAGTATCTCTTGTCGAGATACGGCTGTGTTGTCATTTCGATTGGTGGCAGGTTGGGGTCTTTCTGCTACATATGGCATTGCATAGGGGATTTCAGGCCCGTCAGAATGATTCCTGGAGCCCGATCCTTCCCCCTCCAAGAGTACTCCTCTGGATTCGTATGCTATTCTTTTGGCCAGCAGGGTGCTTTCTGAATTGGTATCTCTTCAAGCGCTCTCTGATTTCGCTCGAGCCTGTCAAAGATAGCCTGAATGTTAGAAGGTGGATTATGTCCACTCATCTCTTTGTTCTGATCATTGGTTGTCTCGCTTTGACTATCTGAACCGAGTTCAACTCGAGTTTTGCCCCTTAAACATGGTGGTACCATGACATACTTTTTATAAATTTTAATTTTCAATTTTTTCTAAATTTTCAATATAGAATGCAAGTATGCCATTGACCAAAATAAAACATGCTTCCTAAGACCTAAATGCTGACAAGACCTTTTCGAAAACAGAAGTGCTATCCCACTGGGCATGCCAGAAAGATGTGTTTGCATAAATTTTCTGCGGTCACATCGAAGTGGTCTCTCAGGGTTCAAATCGGCTAAGTTCGATGGGAAAATAACAAATTCGAAGTGAGCTCTACGGTGTTCGGGTGCGGGCGTGCCAGTATGCGGGAGCACACAAGTGGAAGTCTTGTAGTTCGAAGTGAAAAGTGATATGGTGCACCTAAGACTTCTATCTGAAAAGTGACTGAATCGGAGTAGGCAAATACTACCCCTAAGGTTCTACTTGCCTACAACTCAATGTAGGACTTAACAATTTAGCACTCTCAAAGATCGAAAAGGGTCAAAAATCTTTAAATCAAAGAGAATATGGATTCAAAGACGATGGCTACTCGCCACACAGACCTTACAGAACTTGACTACAAACACATGCATTGATGACTCCAGCCATATCTACCTATGGGTGTATTCAAAGGTTGTTCACTCCGGAGAGCATTGATTGACTCCGTCCGCACTCCTCTTCATGCATGCGCTCAATATAGATGTTGGGTACCACTCCGTCGCATTAATATCTCACCTCGAATCGGGTCCAATCTGAGTGAGTGATGGCTACTACCTCGTGATGTTACGGCTACAAACACTCGTAACATTTTTCTACCTACTGAACTAAAGCTGATCTTTTGTTCTTTTTTATAGGCTTCTTGATTGAGAGAGTTGTTGTGTTGTATTGATTAATTATTAATGTGTCCGTCAATGATGGATTCAGCTCCTTTTTATAGGCTTCAAGCTGCAACCATCATCCTTTATTTTTGGACCTAACCACCTTATTCTGGATTGGCCACTTTGACATAGATGGCCGTCCTTATTTTTAGGATATGGCAGTTTTGCCATGTCATTTGGATTTTAAATTTCCATCAGAACATGTCCTTTATTTTAGGCATGTTCAGGTATAACCTGCAGCCTTATCCTTATCCAGTTAGTTATTCCCATATAACAATCCCTAAAAATAAGGGATCTGATTATTCTCACATTTATCTTATTTTTTCCTATTTTATATTTCTACTGACTGGGCCATGACCCATTACTTCATTTCGGCCTGGGCCTCCAACATGGGCTTCCCTGTACGCTTCAAAGTGGCTTGGGCTTTATTAATTTCATTTCGGTGTGGCGAAAAGGACTAATATCAGCCAACTCCGAACTGATACAAAAAAATTATTTTTCGGGCCCAAACAGTTAGGATAATAGATTGTTAACTTTAACTAGCCCTAACCCCATGCCTAGGCATGGGATACTACTATTTTAGAATACAATAAATAATATATAAGATTTTATAGTAATAGAAAGAATGATAATTTAGAAATATATAAGTTTGTAAACAAAATTAAATTAGAGTTTGGTGGACAATTGTTAATGGAAAATATTTATATAGTAAACTCAAAGTAAGAAATTTATACATGAACAAACTTATATAAATGTATAATTTAGTTGAAATACGATACCAATAATTATAATCCTAGTATATAATAATAGTTTTCATTATATTTTGAGGATTTCTCACTTAAAATTTAGAAATTGAAATAAAGTGTGTTGACTCCATGTTGTAAAAGCATACTCAAAGGTTTAAAGCGTATAACTTTATTAGACATATTATCATATATATGTCAAGTTAATGTGTGATATTTTTCTTTCAATTGGAATGATGACATTTTTTTAATAGTCAGAATGATGACATTATTTTTTTTGTAGTATATCACCCTTTGCATATAATTGGAGAGTCCTTTTTTCTTTTATATTATTTTAAACTTGCTAAAATTTTTATACTTGAATCTTGAAACTTTTGAATTCTCCTCTCATAGTTTTTTCGAACACTCTCTAATACTTTATAAACTCGTAAAGACGTTATAAAAAATGTTAAGAACAAATTTATAAAAATAATTTTTTATAGGAAGTTTGGAAGCATCAAATAAAAATGAATAACTATCATAATTATCTAAAGATAAACTTTTAATTATATTAAAATCCATAAAAGTGTCTTCTTAATCTAGAATATCATTCCACAAAAAAAAATCGCTTATCAATAAACAAACATACGTACACCTTAAAATCCAAGAAATTTATTCGTATTATAGTATTATTAACTAAATGAATGAAAAACATAACAATAATAAAGCAGGCTAAATTAAATTATTAACAGAAATGAAAAAAAATAGTAACAGGCTTGGAGAATAAAACAATGAGATAATATAAATGAAATAATAAAATACAGGAAAAAATGGTAGAAACTATCAAAAAGAGATAGTATGAAAAAAAATATTTATTAACTTTGGTTTAAATAAAAAAAATGGAACTATATATATACGGATGAATAAAATACAAACGAAAAAATGACAAATTAAGTGCAATGGCGGAAAGAAGGTATGCAATTAAATGAATGAAAATAATAATAAATGCAAAGCAAACTAAATCAGCAAATGTTGGAACAAACAAATTAAATACAAATTTGAAGAATAGAATAATGGGACAATATAAGTACCAAAACAGTGCTAGAAATGATCAAAAATTTTATTTTAAAAACATCACCAAAAATTGAAATATGGAAAACAAAATGAAGCAAGAAGTGAAATACGAAAAAGAAAATGAAAAATATGGTGACATGAATATAAAAAAGGAAAATAACAGAGAAAAAGAACTTAGCATACAATGAATTTTAATAGCAACTGGCTAAACGAATTCAAAATATTTCAAATAGTAGTACAATTTATAGAGAATATTTAAATACTAAAAATATTAAATATAAAAAGATTTTAAATTTAAATTTAAAAAATACACATATAGGGATATATATCAATATATATATATATATATATATATTCGATCGATTGCAACACACTACCTTCATTCAAAAAATAACGTATTAAAATTAGAAAATCTTTCTTATTACAGTATAAAAATTAAATGAACAAAAATAAAAATAAGAATCAAACTAAATTTATAAGAACTTAAATAAAATGAATCAATAACAAATTTGATGAACAAATTAAATAATAAAACATAAATAAATAACAAAATAAAGAGAAGTGGTAGAAATTATTAAAAAAAGAAAAAAAAACTCACTTGTAAACATCATATATGAACCTTTATGAGGGAAAAAAAGAGCTTGAGTTATTCATACAAATGAAAATATTTTTTAAAAAAAAAAACACGAAAACTAATTGGGATCATTGAAGCAAAATATTCAAAGAAGCTTGAAAATTTTTCTTATTATAGGGCAATAAATTAAATGAAAAAAAATAATGATAACAAATAAAATTTAAGAAAAAAACTTGAATAAAACAAAATAATAACAAATCTCAATAACAAAATTATAAAAGAACAAAAACAAAGAATAAAATACATAAAATGGTGGAAATGATCAAAGAATTAATTTGAAAACATCATGAAAAGTGAAATATTTGTAATGCCTATATACGAAAAAAAGAAAAATATGAGTAAGAAAGAATTTACGTTCAATAAATCTCAATGATAAATGGACAATTACTAGACGAATTCAGAACATTTTCTATTGGAGGAAAAAAAAAAAGAAATACCGTTATAAATATTTAATGAATAGGAAGAATTCAAATTGCTAGTGTCTCTTGTAGCTAACTTTTTTGGAGAAATTATTGAGCAAAGTAATAATAATATAATCTTATCCTGGACTTTTTTATTAGCGTTGATTTGTTGGTTCAAGATAACGAACCATATACACTTATCTAAATTTAAACTAAAACAAATAATAAAATTCATAAATTTATATTATAAAAAATAATTTTAGAGAAATGAATTGATAAATATATTAGAAAACTGCATAATTATGGAATATATTAGATTTCAATATTAATTTGCGTATAATGATTAAGGCAATGAAGTTTTTAAAAATTTATGTAGATCAAAAAAAATTAATTATTAGTAAAGTATATGATAAATATTGTTAATAACATATTTTTTTTTTTTTTATCTGCATTAAATTTTATCCATCGTATTTTAAATACTTGATAATTGTTGGATGCTTTTGGATAAATATAAATCACAATTATACTTATTTTAAATCAAATAGAAAAAATAGTTTTAATTTCACACATAACAAAATATAATTAAATGAAACTATTCGCATATGCGCTTACTTGAATAGTTTCAAGGCTTCTGAATTATATATAATAGATTACTTGAAGCTGTTCAATTTACTTGCTATTGTTATCGGGATTCTACACTAGCTAATGTTGCCTTAGAAGATAAGGCCAATTCTACATACGCAATTATGACAATAAGAGTAGGGTGACAATGGAGAGGGGTTAGACCTGGACCCGACCCGCTTGTGGAGGGTTTGGGACAATTAATTGGGTCTGGGACGGGTAAGGGGTTTGAGTTTTCAAACCCGTACGGGTTCAGGTCAGGTAACAGGTCCGCCCCGGACCTAACCCGTATAATATATGTATATATATAGTTTTAGACTTTAAAGAGAGTTTGTTTTAATTTTAGGGTTAATTACATCTACTACCCCTCTAAAGATACGAAACTACAGTTGGTCCCCCAAAAATTTTCAATATTACTAACACATACCCTGATAAATTCTAAAATTACAAATACCCCCCCAGTTAACCGGTTGCCGGTCATTTTTTCATGAACTTCCGGTTTTGCCCCTAATTTTTAACCTGGGATAATTACATCTACTACCCCTCAGAAGATTAAAAACTACAATTGGTCCCCAAAAATTTTTAATATTACCAAGACATACCCTGAAAAATTTAAAAATTACCAATACCTCCCTGAGCAGCCGATTTTCGATCATTTTTTCATTAACTTTCGGTCTTACCCCTAATTTTTAACTTTAAAAAAAATGAAAAAAGAAATTGAAAAATAAATACTTGTGAAGACCAACAAAACGTGCAGCCATACTCTCGCCGACAATCGATTTTCTCACCACCACGAACCACACTTCCACCGCCATCATAGCTATCTCCAAGCACCATCAATCTATTGCATGTGCAGGGTATACTATGTTGTTGAAATGAAGAGGTTGTCCCTTGTTTGTACACTGTATATTTATTTATATATATGAAAATTTTAAATATTTAAGTATGTATATTTTAATATTTTAATTTAAGTATTTATGTCTAGGGATAATTACATTTAGTACCCCTCCGAAGATTGAAAACTACAATTGGTCCCCCAAAATTTTTAATATTACCAAGACATATCCTGAGGAATTTCAAAATTACCAATACCACCCTTATAATTTAGATATATTACAAAGGACACACATGGAAAAAATGTATGAAAATTAAAGCAAGGGTATATTCGGGTTTCATTAAGAATTTTGCTGACGTCAGCTACTTTTGACCAGCAACCGGCTGACCAGGGGGATATTTGTAATTTTGAAATTTATCAGGATATGTGTTGGTAATATTGAAAATTTTTGGAGGACCAACTGTAATTTCGTATCTTTAGAGGGATAGTAGATGTAATTCGCCCTTAATTTTATTTTTGTTACACAATTCTTGACTTCTTCTTCTACCCTTTTTCAAACGAGATCTGAAAACCTTTGTCTCTCTCACTCTTCCTGACTCCGCCATCTCCAGTGTCGCCGCTGCCACTGTCAGCCTTGGCCAGCCATTCGCCACCACGAAATGTAAGTCCTCTTATTTCTCAATTCTTTACTCAGTTACTCTCTCTTAATCCTTGTCTCTCTCACTTTCGCTTTCTTTCTCTTTTTTTTTTTCTACAGCGACAAGAATGAGCGCGGAGAGCTACGAAGGTCGGCCCGTCGTCCAACTCTTTCTTTCTTCGATTACCCTAGTATCTTTTCTTGGGAAAATCCCTTTATTTTTATTTTGTTGGGATTTCTTGAATTTTTGGATGAGAACAATAGTGAATGGGATTAGAATAACAATGACTGGAGTGCTTAGATGAGAATAACAATGAATACGATTTTTATTTTTGATTTCTTGAATTTTAGGATGAGAATAGCCGTGAATGGGGTTTTTATTTCTGATTTCTTGAATTTTGGGTTGAGAATAGCCGTGAATGGGGTGCTTGAATATGACCTTTTTTAGTGCTGATAGTTTGATTTAATTTATACTATCATGGAAGCAATTATAGATACCGAAAAAATTCATAGAAGCAATTTAGTGTAGATAGTTTGAATTAATTTTTTCCTCTTCTGGCAGGTCCAAATGGGTCTTACCCGACAGGTTCGAGTTCGAGTCCGAGGGCGGGGCAGGGCAGGGCAGATCCATCTCCATGCGGGTTTGGGAAACGGGTCTAGGAACAAATTTTTTTCTCGAGGCGGGTCTCAAGTTTTTATGGACCCGTCCCAAACCCAACCCGTTACCATCCCTAAATAAGAGAGCGGTCTCTCTTTTGCGAGACATGAAGTAAATATACATCAAAAATAAGTTAGGGAGCCAAAATACCTATCTTGGCTATAGATTCTTTCTCAGCTATTAGAGACATTCAGGCGTACAATACCCATTATTGTACTGCACATATAATTTCAAATATAAAGTCAAAATATTTTAAAGTAAAATTAAGATATTATCTAAAGATTAGGAAAAAAATCAAACTATACAGAAAAAAAAAAACTAACAAAACTTTTTAAATATTACCCAAATATAAGATTGGTTACTCATGGTTATTCTCAACATATTCTCTTGGGTTATTCTAACAATCTTTTCTTCCTCGGTTATTCTCAACATCTTCTCTTTTGTTCTTCATTCGGTTCATTAGATCGATCTGACACTTTATGTTCTTTAACATTACAAAGGCAAGTAAATTTGCTTATTTCCATTTTTTTCAAGTTTTGTTGGCCTAGCCCGATCATTTTAATTAGGCCCAAACCCATTGGCTAAAATCCAATATGTCTGGGCCTAGGTCTGATACCCCAAATTTAGTACTCCATGGAGAAAATTTAATAAATTAAATGTTTTGAACATTGCAGCCAATGAGTGTGCTTCATGCGCCCAAGGTGCAAACGTTCATCTAAACTAAGAAAAAGTCTATTTTACTCCTATTTTTGATTGAATGAATATTTTTTTTCTATTCTTTTTTTCATTTCAGTACATTGTCTTCTTTAAAATTATGATGCCCTACCCTTTTTGTCTACCCCTTGTGGCATTAGCTAAATCAGCCTCTATCAAAGTTTTGTGTGTGAAGAAAATAAAAAATAAAAGTTTAGAGGGCAAAGAAGTTTTGTGTGTGAAGAAGTCTTAAGTAAAGTTATACTCTTTATTCACTCTCCAACTACTCTTTAAACTTGGACATGTTACAAATAAAACCCCTCCCCCTATTTATAGATTTCCACCTTTTCAATGGACGGTGGAGATTGACTTAATCCAACTATTAGGAAAGGTCCTGCAGAACTCTCCATGATGTTTCTACATATTCTATACCTTCTATTACCTTCTACACTCTTCTACAATATTTTAGACTTATATATACTATTCTACTATGACATAGACTCTTATAGTGTCTTCTAGGGTCTTCTAGAATTTTTTGAAACCTTCTCGATCTTTCCAAATTAATGTAGAACTTTCTACAATACTGTGGAACATTCTAGAATTCTTACAATTTAAACCTCTAAGTTTTGAACGAGCAAGAAGAATCCCATCTTGTTATCACATCCACTCCTTCAAACTTGACGACCACACTTGTTGCCATCCACCGTCGGCCGCCGTGCTAATCCACCAACACCACCACCGTTGTTAGTCCTGTTCTCCCCTGTCTTCCTTTCCCCAATCAAGCGTCACCTCCCCCTACAAGAAGCCTGCACGCCGCCTCCATGAACCACTTAGCTCCTATTGTTGGACCATACCGCCGCTGTCAGGTCCTTTGCCCACGTGTTGGAAAAAATTAAACAGAATATCTAAAATTCGATATTCTTGTAGGTGGATTTATTCGATAATATAAATACAATGCAAGAACAGTTTTTATAGTAAAAACACTATAGCCAAAAGCAAATTAAACGATGTTGTAAACAAATAAATAAACAAGAAAATACAGTACACTTATCATTATTTATTTGAAAAAGGTACGACTGAATCATTGGGTTGAGTCGGTTTGCCTTAAAGAAATATTCGCCCCACTGACCGATGTGATGGGCCTGCGATACTCCTTCTAGGATAAGACAGTACAGAGGTCCGTTCCAAGCCGCACTACTATGTTGAACCTCATTTCAAAAGCTAAACAGCTCAAGTGGTTGTGTATGCAACTCAAAATACATACCCGAAAGCTAAAAGTGTATACACTGTTTAAGACTCAGTAATTTCTTAAAATAGTATACTTTCTATTTGCAGGGAACCAGGAGGCAGCTTATATAGGGGGAGGAGACAACCAGAGTTAAATGCTGGCACATTAATGCATCTTGAAACCGCTCGCATGCCAACGGACACACAATGCACCTGGACGCAAAAACAGACAACATTCGAAAACATGTTGTTTGACCATATAACATGTCTGGCGGTTTCAAAACTGCGTTAATTAAATATAGTAACGGAATTCAAAAATCAGATTTTTGAATAAAACCGTTACACCAAGGGCAATTTAGGAAACAATAAGCCCGAGACCGAGACAATTCGCCCAAACGCCCGCACCCACACCTGGACCTGGTCTTCGGTCCGTGGCTTGTGGTCTAATTTTAATGCAATGTGTACTAATTTTAATTTTTTAAATAAGTTACCAGTTGATTAAATCTCACACTTACCAGCTTCTACAGGTAAACAAATTATTTTTCTCTCTCTACAAAATCAATTCTAATTAGATTTTTCTCTCTATTTCTCGTTTAATCTTGAAGAGAATGGCTGTTGTTGGATTCTAAAGAGATTGAAGGATCTCTTAATTATTAACTAGGGATGGCAATGGGTCGGGTTTTGCGGGTCCCCGACCCGAACCCGACCCGCTTGGGCGGGTTTAGACCCGAATAATTGGGTCTGGGACGGGTTGGGGGTCTAGAATTCTAGACCCGCACGGGTTCGGGTCGGGTCTCGGGTTCAGTTGGACCCGACCCGTATATATATATGTATATTAATATGTATAATATAAATATATAAATAAATACAATTAAAAAAATCTGAAAAATTAAAAATCGACTGTATCGTGAAATAAATGTGAAATTCCCACTGAAACCTCGAATCTGTTGTTAGCCAAACATAATCTTTAGCGAGATGGCAAGAAAAATGACTTGGACAAGATTCAATTTTAGCTATAAATAATAAAATATACAATTCACAATATATTCTTTGTTAATTTCTTTACTGATTGTTAATTTTTATTTCTTATATATTTTTTTTACTTTTTGCCAATATACTTTATGACTAAACTAATGAATTGTGCACTACGTGGCATTGCCACAGTGAAGTATTAACAATTTCTTCCATAATTCAAAACTCATTGACACCATTATTATATTTTATTATTCATTTTCTTTTAATTTCCAATGTGTTGAATTGTGCTAAGACAGGAAAAAAAACATATATATTATGTAAGAAAATAATTATACAGTTTTAAACTTTAATATCAAGATATTAGGATCTCAAAAGAGTTATTAAAAAATAAAAATTTTAGTTACTGGATCGGGTTTGCGGGTCGGGTTTGGCGGGTTGGGACGAGTTTATGAACCCGGCGGGTTCAACGGGTCCAAAATTTTCTGGCGGGTCGGGACTCAGGTCCGGCCAAACCCGTACTAGACCCAACCCGTTGCCATTCCTATTATTAACCTTACCAAATATAAAAAATCTCCTTTAATTATTAAGAGTTTTTAAGATAAATAGTTTCTATTGCTATTTAAATATTAAACTTTAATTAAAAAGAAATTACATGATATTTTATTTCAGTAACAACAAATATTATTATTATTATTTCTTTTAATTATTCTCGTGAATTAATTTAGCTAATCATTCTACTATTATTATTATTATTATTATTATTATTATTATTATTATTATTATTATTTCAACGTTCAATCAGAGTATATATATCTTATCCAAGATACGATTACAAACATCATGTTGGTAATATAAATTTTTTTATATGAATTCATAGATGTACGAACAAAATAGAAATTTTAGAACAAAAATTAAAAGCAAACAAACTAGTGGCGTTGACCTATTTTCACATTTATTTTGTTTATTTTCAAATAAGTCAATTATTTTTGTTAAAATATTGTATATTTCATCGTCAATTATTATACGAAGAACGTATAATATATACAATTACTAAATATTTTATATCAAGAATGTGAGTATTGTTCAACAAATTAAGAATGCGTGCCATCTAATCGTTAATATTATTATCACCATATTATTTATTACAATTAACTTTATATTTGATCACACATATAGTTATAGTCATAATTACTCAAATTAATAAATAGATTTTATAATTGTTTACCTTTTCTAAAGATTACATACTCTTCAATATATAATTGTTGCGTTACGTCATTTAGATCTATATTAATTACATCCATACATAAATACTTGTAAATTATTATTTATTCACATATGATTATTAATATTATAATTGTTATTATTTTTACAGTTATCTCACATTAAATTATATATTGCTAATGTATAGTTATTATTACTACTATTATTATTCATTATACATTACTATAATCATAATTAGTGAGACCAATAATAGAATTACATATTTGGTTACACTTACTGCGTAGAATATACATTTGATCCATGACTAATTGCCCCAAGACCCGTTTATAAACCCAAACCTATCCCAAATGGGTCGGATTCGGGTCGGGATTCACGAAATGCGAACCCATTATCATCCCTATCACCTAGCTATCAGAGAGAGAAAGGGAGGGAATGTAATATAAAAGTCGTGTGAAAAGTGAAACCTAAATCTCATTCTGAAAAATCTATTTATAATAATATATATATATATATATATATATATGTATGGGGTGGGTTTGGGTGGATCCGTTTTCCACTCTAAACCCGCATGGGTGTGAAAAATCAAACCCACTCCCCATTCCCAACTCGTTTATTTGTTCCAACCCCACTCCACGCAAGTCGAGGTCCGGTTAGAGCCCCATCAACCCATTTTCATTGCCATTCCTAATTACAATGATTTTAATTTTATATTTTAAAAATCACTATGGACATTAACCCAAATTTAATTTCAAAAAAACGAATGTTAACCCAGACAAAGAAAAGATGTCCATCACCATATTGGACTATATTTCTTTTGGGTCAATGGTTTTCAAGGAGATCACAACTTCCAACCATCATTTTCTTTGAGTTGATGAGCTTTGAAGATAGTGATAATATAATAGCATACTTTCTAATGAAAATGAAAACAAATAAATCAAAAATAAACACTTGTAACGGGATAAAAAGAAATTCAAAACATACATCAGGAACTATTTGTAATTTGGTAAGAATATTACAAGAAATATTGTGAATTCTTGGGTACCCGACGAGTACCCTTTATTTTGATATCTTTATTTTTCATGATTGAAATTTTCTGAAAAACTTGTGACAGATTAAATCAAGGAAAGCTGATTTAAATATTTTGACACTATCAAAGATAGGCATTTATAATATCACACTTGCAAGTACTCGTTCTTTATGTTTTATACACACATCATTTCTATACCGTGGCCCGGGTAAATAATTCAACATGGTATTTAATGGGACAATTATTTTAAAGTTGCCTGTGTGGGCAAACTTTTATTTTCAGGGGTGTAATTGCAAATACCCCCAGTTATTTTTCCAAAATCGCAAGATTTCCTCACCAAGAATTCAGCCGTAATTATGATCATCTATAGTGGCGTAGCCAGAAGATTTATTGAGCGAGGTCATTCATATAAATACTAAAAAACTAGTATAAATTATAATTTGATGGACTAGTTTTTTTTTTTTTTTTAACTAATCATCATGTCAAAATTAATAAGTTGACCTTGCATTGCATGAAAGATAACGCTATAAACAGATTATCAAATCAACCTGTACAGAATTTGACACCTCACCATATTCGATATATAATGAAGGACTTTTCTCAATTTAAGATATGACAAAAACTAATAAATTGTATAACTAATACAACAGTCGTGATAAATGGATGTTTATTTGCTGGCGAATATGGTGGGAGGGGAACAAGTTCTACTCCAAAAACAAACAGCCGAACGTGAGGGGAATCAATGCCTGGATCGAACACTACTGGTACAAACTTAGCAAGGTAGGTTTCGAAGATTGGGTATTTTTCCAATAGTCTCCACCTGCTAGCAAATGGAGTAGATCGACCCCAGGGGTGTTGAAACTTAATTTTGATGCAGGAGTGTGCTTGGAGTGGGCAGGGGAGGTTTTGGTGTGGTGGTTCGGGATTGGCAAGGGGCTTTCGTGGGAGCTAAGACATGGCACAATATGGAGAACTTCAATGTTATAGCTATGGAAATTAAGGCAATGATGGGAGGACTGGAATGGAGATATTTGGCAGACTTAGCGAGCTTAATCATGGAAGGGGACTGCTTGCTGTTGTTCGAACCTACAAGACCCAGAGAAGTGCATCTCTTTTATCCGGATGGAGCTAGACCATGTCCATTCTATTTCTACTCACTTTAATTCTATTGTTTTCAACCATGTTAGACGTAGTGCGAATAAAGTAGCACACCAATTGGCACAGTTAACAGCTCATGACAGTTTAGATATTGATGTATGGGGAGTCGATGCACGCCAAGCATCGCTGATCTTGTATTTGGCGACCAGTTACAAAATGAGTAAAATTTATAAGAAGATTACCCCGAGTGCTTCTCATCAAAAAAAAATTAAAAAACAAAACAGGCTTGTTACATGAAGATGCGTGTGACACTGAAAACATAATCAATCAAATAGGGGATAAAAAATATTCATACATTTAAAGACATGATATTTTTTGAAATTCAATCATTGGAATTCTCGCACTCACATGCATGAGTCCCAACTAGCTAATTAAAGGCCCTTTTGAATAGATTTAAAAAGAAAACGTATTCCTTGAACGGTGCGTTTTATAGTGCATTTTTTTTAGATCAAATATTGTTGCGTTTGGATACAATAATTAAAAGTGTTTTAAAAGGTGTTTTTATTTAAAATTACATTGAAATAACTTCTAAAAAACTTATTTTTGACTTTTTTTTTACTTCTATTTTTTTTAAATATCCACCCAAATGCATTTTTTTTTTTTTTTTGCTTTGAAGTGCTTTTTTTTTTTTTTTTTGAACAAAGTGCTTTATCTTTTTAAAAAAATATATATCTAAACGGGGGCTCTGAGCCAAACATGCGGAAGTGCTTCGAAGTTGAGCCTTGAACTTATCAAACATGTACTTACAATGAGTTTGGATCCATTTAACCATCACATCGAGTGGTATACTCAATACATAAATTATGTGCCACAAAAGATAAGGCAGAGATATTGTTATGTTTTTGACATACTTCGCCTTGTTGTAGCTCACAATACAAGACTTTGTGTTTGGGACTATGGGGTTGTTTGCAATAAAAAAAAAATACTTCTATACTTTAAGCAGTAGATTAGTGTTTGGTAAATTAACTTTTGCTTTTTATCGGCTGAAAAAGTTGGTGGAAAAAGGCAAAAGTTGGAAGCAGCTATATACCAACTTTTTTTGCTTCTTGATATTTTTGTAATTGTTTGGAAGTTGAATATGTCATATTGAAGCACTCCTTAGCTCTTTTTTTTTTTAACACTAACTATTTTTCTATCTACTCCTTTTTTCAAATACTACCTACTTTTACTGTTCAACTTTGTTTTCAATTTTTCCGAAAGCAAAAGTTTGTATAAACACCCCTTCCATATCTCAACTATAGCCTCCAGAAGTTTCTTTAGCAATCAAAATGATCCAACTACAAATGTTTTAATGTAAACTTACAAGGAAAAAATGTCATTTTAGTCCTCCAACTATTTGCCTAAATTAGTTTTGGTCCCTAATTTTCACTTATCATCGATTTGGTATCTCATCTTTACCTTTTTTTATCAAAGTTGGTCCTTCTGTTAGTTTTTCTATTTTTTTTTTGGTCAGACTTTTAGTTTTTCTATTAAAACTAATGAAAGTAAACTTTGACATCTTCTAAAATCATGTTCACCTCCCTTGGTACCTTTTCAAAATTACCTTCATCCTCCCCTGGCAAATTTTTTAAATGGCAAAATGTTTCCTAAAACCATAAAAAGAAACACTAGTTATTAAATGAAGACCAGCCTATTCAATAGAATTCAAAAGTAACAGCGGTTCAAAATTGAGCATTTTACACAAACAAGTTACAAGATGTTAATTCTTTCAGTGTCTAAACCATCATTAACAGAATACCTTGAGATCCAAGTCTGTCTTATGATGCATGATAAGACCTATTGTAGCACATATTATCACTTGGACAAGAAATGAACATCATACGCCCCATGGCAAGACGATTGTTGGAAGGGTGTCTTATTAATTTCTTTAGCAATTAAATATAACGAGGTAATTTAAGAACAATCAAGAGCTCTATGATTGTCGCCTCAGTCTCCACTTGCTTTGCAAAGTAAAGGGTTTAATTGAACAAGAAGCGCATTCGATCCCTAAATAAATCTCTGCCTATTGAAATTCCTCTCTAATTGCATCTTACCATGTTGTGTGCAAGTGGAGACAGCCATTCCAGTATCCTTGCAAGTGTTGAGCTCCACTATTCTACCAAGGCAGCATTACAGACAGACAGAGCCAAAAGTTTCAGAAAATATCTTTAGCTTTGCCCTCAAACAGCTTCTGATAGTCGAAGGCAACATGTTGTAAAGGTCAACTCTTGCATCGGGCCTGGCCAATTGATGTATAAATTTCCCCTTGAGTATGGAACATGGATTTTGAGTTTTTGAAGTAGAAAGAACTATCGTTCAAATCAAATGATGCAACTCATTAAGAAGAAAGAAAACTAAATCGTGCTGGAAGAGTTTACATCCACGATTCGTTTTGTTTTAGTTTACATCAAGGCTAGATTTCATTTAGTAATTAGTGTTTCTTTTTACGATTTTAGGAAATATTCTGTTAGTTAATATATCTGTTAGGAGGTGAAGGAAATTTGAAAAAGTACTAACGGATGTGAATGTAATTTAAAATGATGCCAAAGTCAACTTCCGTTGGTTTTAACTTTTAACCAAAAAATTAATGGAATGACGTACGACCAACTCTGATTAAAAAAAAAAAAGTAAAAATGAGGTACAAAAATTGTTGACTAGTAAAAATAAAGAATCAAAACTAATTTAAGGATATAGTTGGAGAATTAAAACGATATTTTTTTCCAACTTACAAGAATATTCTGTGCAAGAAACGATAACTATACACCCTCATAAATATTTTATTTCCCATATTCGAATGAATTCTAACGTGCCTCTACAACATTTTAATAAGCATCACAATAGATCAGGAATATAAAATATTGTAGAAAATTTATCATTAAAAGTCCGTTACCTGTCTTTTTTGAATCCTCGGAAACTCTTTTATGAATATGATTTATTTGGGTCTCATACATGCAACAAACAATTTAAATTAAATTGTGCCAACTCATTAATTTACTTAAATAAAATATAAAATACAAAATATAATATAATTAGTATTTAGCTATGTGCCAAGACACGGGAAATAGATATTTTTATGTATATATTTTCATAAATGTTTATTATAAAAAATAATTTGATAAAAATAAATGAACTTTTTTATTCATAACTTGATAAAATAAACATATTAAAACTTGTATAATAATAGAATATATTTGATTTCCATATTAACTTTAGTACACTAACGCAAGGAAGTTTTTAAAAGTTTATGTAAAATCAAAATTTTTAATTATTATTAGTGTAAATGATAAATACTGTAAATATGTTAATTTTATTATTTTTATTTGAATTAAACTTTAATCCATCTTATTTTAACTACTTTGTAATTGTTAGGCTCTTTTTGATAAACATGAAACACAAATATACTTATCTAAATTTATATGAAAGGTATCTAAATTTGATGGCAAAATAGAATTAAATAAGACTATTCAGATATGCATTTAACTGGATAACCTCAAGGTTTCTGAATTACATATATATATATATATGTGTGTGTGTGTGTGTGCGCGCGTGTGTGTGTGCGTGCGTGTGTGTGTGTGAGTGAGTGAGTGAGAGTGTGAGAGTGTGTGTGTGATATGTAATATGTCCCCATTGATGTAATGAATATTATCCTATATTCTAGTGATTCGTACTTTTATTATCATATTTGACTCAACAGGAAATAATTGCCTCAAACACTGATAACATGTGTTCATGTTTGAGAAAATGTATTTGGCCTCCCAAGAGATGATAGTATGGAGAGGGAGAAAAGGATGTACAAAATTTATTTTATATATACGTATTTAAATGTATAATTCTCTTATTTTAGTAATAACTAATTTCATGGACTTTGAGTTTAATTTAATAAATTAAATTAATTATAACCTAATTTGACAAATCATTTATCAAAAATAAACCACTAAAATTTTCAACCACACAATCCACATACAAGATTTACGTATTTTTTTTTTTTTTTGGTTAGAAACAAGATTTACGTATTTAATGTGCTTTTAGTATGACTAAATTGCATGTGCACAATTTGATTAAATATATTTATGGCATATATATATACACAAAAATGTTAAACAAAACAAATAGATTTATGGCAAATGATTATGTGTACAATTGATATGAACAAAAATTATTATTATTATTATTATTATTATTATTATTATTATTATTATTAGTAGTAGTAGTAGTAGTAGTAGTAGTAGTAGTAGTAGTAGTAGTAGTAGTAGTAGTAGTAGTAGAAAGAGAGAGAGGTACATATAGATAAAAGTTGATAAATGCAGTTGCTTGAAAATTTGGGTTAAATTCATATGTCATGACAAACATGAATTTGGGCCAAAATCAAGGAACTAAAGAGTTTTAAAATAGTAATTAAGATAACTACTTCACTCATTTATATATGACATTGTGTGTGTGTGTGTGTATATCTATACTATTATAAAAAGAAAGCTAATTTTATCTTATAAATGGGGGTTATTTATGTGATTTTACAAAATTTGCTCTTCAATTTTATATGGAATCAATAGAGATATGTAAAATTGTGGGTAAAATTGAAAATTCACATGAAATCAATTTTATTTGGATACCAAATTTTGATGTGTCAATTTTACCCTTCTAATTAGTAAACACATGTAATAAATAAACAAATAAAAAGGTCAATATTGTAATATTACATCCAATTTAAAAAATCCATGTTCTCAAACCACTAACCACTTTCTCTAATTACAATTACTTGATTTTTTTTCTTTTTGTATTTATTCTTTATCATGCAATTATATTTCATATAATTATTTTATTTTTAAATTATTATAAATTTATATATTATTTCAAATAATTCTTAAAAAAATATTCATATAAAAGAAATTTAATAATATATTTATATTTTCATCCTAAAAAAAATTGAAGTACTAAATTATAATATATACTTTTTATATTTTGTACTCACGTAGAGTGTGCAGTATTGCTAGTATATATATATATATATATATACATCTATACTATTATAAAAAAGAAAGCCATTTTTGTCTCATAAATGACAGCTTTTTTTTTTGCAATTTTACAAAATTTACCCTTCAATTCTATATGAAATAAATAGAACTGTGTAAAATTGTAGCCAATATTGGAATTTCTCATAAAACCAATTCAGTTCAGACACTAAATTTTGATGTGCCAATTTTTCTCTTTTAATTAATAAACACATGCAACAAATAAGTAAACAGAAAGGATAATATTGTAATATCACAATCCAATTTGAAAACTCATTTTCTCAACCCACAAACCACTTTCTTTTTCATTTTGAATTTTGGAAGTTGAAACCCATTTTTAATAAAAAGTTCATTTAAATCAATAATTAATATTTTAATTCTCTCTCTCTCTCTCTCTCTCTCACACACACACACACACACAAATAATAATTTCTCTAATTACGAATATCCGATATTTTTTCTTCTTTTTGTGTTTATTTCTTTACTACATAATTTTATTTTATATAATTATTTTAATTTTAGCTTATTATTATTATTTAATAAATTATGTCAAATAGTTCTTAGAAAAGGTATTCTTATAAAACAAATTTAATAATATATTTATATTTTGATTCTAAAATAATTTAAGCACTAAATTAAAATATATATATTTTTTATATCTTGCACTGTTGCACACGTATAAAGTGTGCGGCACTGCTAGTTACATAATATATAGAAACAATAAATAGGAGTTGATTAATTTATGCAGGATATAGAATAACATAAATGTTTTACAAATGAAATTCAAGAGACTTTTATTTACCCTTGTGGTTGAATTTGATTTGTCAGAATATGAAAGCAATAATTTATGACATTAAATGTGAAACAACAAAACAATAATCATGGACATCATTATTAAGATTAATACAAAGCTTTGTCATATTGGGAAATTTAAATGTTTATATACACACAAAAAATATAAAGATTTGCACTAATTGATAAGGGGTTAGCTATTGTTTCTCGTAAACATAAATATTTAGTAAGAACTAATACAAATTTTAGAACTTTATCTCTAGTATATTTTTACTTGTACGTATGATCTAATAATTTAGAAAATTTGCAAAATGATTTACATAATTTATTATACTTTTGGCAATAAAATTTGGTTAGTCTATTGCATAAATAATATAAAATTATTTTTGACTCATAATTATTATGTAAGTTTAAAAGTTAAATAATATATATAATTTATAGGGATATATTGAAATTAAAGAAATTAAACAAAATCATTACTAATTGAAGAAAAAAAATCCAGTAATTTCAGGTTTAAAAAAAGTCGACTATATTTATGTAATGTGCATGAGGGTATATCAAAAAAGCATAACAATTAACTATTACTTAATGCATGCAAATTCATCATTATTTCAACCTACTTAAGATTAATCAAAAAAAAATTATATTCAACTCCTCGCTATTTTTTGATAAGATATACTATTCACATCAAATATTTTGATACATAAAGAAATACAATAAAAGAAGCACCTCATATTACATAATTACATGATCAAGTCGAAAAAAATAAATAAATAATCTAAATGTTGCACATATCAAATGCATTTGATATCCGAAATTACATATTGAACAAATGAATATAAAACCAATTGATATTCAAAACTATTCTTTCCTATCATAAAATAATATGAACACTAAAAAGAAAAATAAGAAACTTTAACTTTAAAAAGCAAAAAAAAAAAATAAAGAGAGAAAAATATATTATGATAATACTTTTTTTAAAGAAAATAAACACTAGTACTATTATTAATTATTAGAAGTGTCAATCAATACAATCAAGTACATAAAAGTAGAACAATAATTTCAATAAATGAGATCTGATATAGAATCAGGTTGCCTATCAATTACATAAGCGAGGTGATTTGCAGACCATTTTACAAAATACGGAGGCAAGTCGTCCAAATCTTTGCTAATTAAACGATAATCTTCAATAACCAATTCATAGTCCATGTAGAGATATTTTGATGAATCAAGAGTTCGGATGATACTTGAGTCGCTTTGAACAACCAAGGAAATATGAAACCACATGTATGCCCTTCAAACATCCTCCAAAATAAGACCGTCTTCGACATCAACATCTAAAGATGTATAAATGCACATCTCTTTCAATTTGTCTAGAAGATGTACCTTCATTCATCATAAAGCAAGTGAAACAAATCTAAAAACTAAAATTAAAACTTGTTAGTAAAACAAGACAGAACCAAACTTGTCAACTACCAAGACAAAAACTACAATCGTAAAACCTGCTAAATTACCAAACAATTAAAAATAAATTCCTGGCAACGAATCAAATAACGGGCGGTAAGAATCGCTCATCGTAGATCCTCCCCAGAGGGATAATTTTTAGAGAAAGAGAGAGTAGTTTTTTTTTTTTTTTTTTTTTTTTGAGCTAGAAAGAGAGAGTAGTTTTAAAGAGAAGTTTTTCGAGAGAGAAGTTTTTTAGAGGGAAGTTTTTTCTGTTGTTTTCTAAATATAGTTCATACAATATATTATGATAATACTTCATACAATATGTTTGTTGCAGCAAAAAAAGATGTATAGAAAATTATCAAAAATCAACTTTCGCGAACAGTAATAATTTGTCAAACTGAGTTGCAATATCAAAATCAAAGATCGTCCACAATTAGATATGCTTTCGGAGTCAACTCTAGTTGAAAACAAAATAGAGCTTAATTATGATGAATTAAGCTTAATTTGACATTTAGTTTGGCGGTAGGGATTGACAGGGGGAGATCATGTTAGTTATTGTGAAAGGCAAAAATTTTAGAATATATAAACTAAAAGTGGGATGCTTTCAATGAAAAATTAGGAAAGCAATTAAAGAAAAAGAAACTATAGAAATAACATAAGAATTTTAAGGGAATGATTGGCTTAGTTATTGTGTCATCTAAAATAATAAAAAAAAACTTTTATATACCAAATTTAAGGAAAAATAGATGAAGTTAACTAATTATAGAATGTGGAAAAAAATTATAGTTTGTCTTGGTAAGAATTAAGGCATTACATGAACACGGTATTAATTACTAGTTTGAATGTCAAGATTTCATATGTTTGTGTGTGTGTGTGTGAATATATATATACAATGATTTGAGAAATTTATGATTTATTATAATAATATTAACTAATAAGGGGATTTATATATAAAATTAGAAGGTTAGATGTGAAAAGCCAAATAATAAGACATGATTTTCTTAAAATGAAGAATGGTACAAAATGCATATAATACATTCAATCATGACAATTAACTACTTATCAAAATAAAATCACTTGCTAAATTAAGATGTGTCAGAAAAAAATGTACATAAAATTAATTTGGAGTCAGTTTTACAAATAAAACAATAAATGAAATAATGAAAATAAGGATTTTAACAAATAAAGATATATTAATGATTTTATGGAGAGAGGTGAAATATGAAAGAAATAACTAAAAAAAATTGTAACTCATAACAATTAAATAAATTCTTAATGTGGAAATATATTTATGTGACAAAAAGGGATAAAACTAATGTGTCCACCTCAATGCCACAAATACAACATACCTAAAATAGGGTCACTAGACTATTTTACTTTATATATATATATATATATATATATATATATATATATATATTAGATATCAATGCTACATAATATATAGGAACAATAATAATTTATGACATTAAATTTGAAAAGACCAAACAATAACCAAAGACATCATTATTAAAACTAATACATAACTTGTCATATTGAGAAACTTATATGTATATATATATACACATATATACAAAATCTAAAAATTTGAGCTAACTGATAAAACATTAATAATCAAAAAAACTAATCAATAGATATAATTATAAATTATGCTTAAAAATTAATTAAGTATAAGGCGTAATTAAAGGAGTTATAGATATATTATTGAAAATAATAGTATTATGTAATTTTAATTATAGAAAGACTTTAATATGAATTAAAGAGTGAAAATGTAAATATGAAAAACATCTTATATGGCAAATTAATGAAATGACAATTTGTTCACCTAGGGGTGGCAATTTCTAACCCAACACGACAACCCAACACGAATCCAACACGAAAATAGCAAGTTAGAGTTGGGAGTTTATCGGTTGGGTTGAAAATGGATTAAACCCGAAAGCAACTCGAAAAGGATGGGTTGGGTTGGGTTGACTCGTGGGTTACCCAGATAACCTGATTCCTTATATGGGTTAACTGACAATCCAACCCAACCCAATCCAAATCATTTTTTTTTAATTTTTTTTATCTTTTTTTCTCCTTTCCCTCTTGATTATAGAAAAGTATATATTATAAATCATAACATTTTCAAGGGATATAATTAATCATTAATAATATAATATAGGAAAAATTTATGAAAAAGAGAATTGGGAATTTTTAAAATTTTTAAACATACAAAACATTTAGATACTTAAAAACTAAAGATAATAGATTGTTAAATCTTTTAAATAAATTAAAAGTCAATTTGAATGACAAAACTATATTTATGTTAGTTATCATCTTCTTCTTCTCTCCAAAAAAGTATATCTTGATTTTGTTTGAATTCACTGATCTTTTATATTGATTTATTTTAATATTGAATGAAATTTTTTTATCAAATACTTTTATAGTAAATTCTTATAAATAAAATTTAAATAAACTAGAGTAAGAAATGAACTTAATAATTTCTAGTGTAAATTCCAAATGTGTATCTTGTACATAGCTGACAATCACTGTAAGAATAAAGAATGCATACCTTTCAGTGACGGACCAATTACAAATTTAGTTTTCTATGTTGGATTTCATCTATAACAAATTTGAAACTTGTTAGTAAATGCCTTGTTACTAATTATTTATTTAGTTCAATTTACATGGAATTCTGTTATTAATCATCACATAATGTGATAACACACTAAAATTATGACAAAATGTCAAAATCTTTTTGTCACAAATTTAGCGATGCAATTTTATTTTCTATTTTCTATGATTACTATTACTATTAAGAATTCGTTCTTCAAATTTGGAGATTAGATTTTGTTGTTTTCTTTTAAGTACTCTCTTATGTAAGTTTTGGAGATTGGATTTTGATATGGATATTAGAGATTTTTTTTTTCTTCTGAGGCATATCAAACCATTTTATTGAATTATTTTCTATGCAACATCTTGCTACTTTCTCCTCCTTATTTACCAAGTGGAGATTGCAGTATTTCAATACAAAATTCTTGTAAAGAAAGATTCTGCAAAATGAAGAATGAAAAATAATTTTAAGTAATCAAGATGGGTTGGGTCATGGGTAATTAGGTTAATAGGTCGACCTAATTTAAAATAGGTCAACCCGGGTTAACACGAACCCAGCCAAATTGGGTTAGGGTTGAGGTCTCATGGGTTTGATAGGTAATGGGTTGGGTTAGGATTGCAAGATTTTGTGTTATACCCCTACCTCAACCCAACACGAACCCACCCGACCCACCCGAATTGCCACCCCTATTCACCTCATTATCCACATAAACAAAAAATGGACATATAAGGTGAATATCATTTTATATGTATATATATATATATATAAGATTATATTAAATTAGATTAGATTTGATTTGAACCATTTGATCACATATGAGTCCCAAAAAAGGGGTTCATACATGAATTTTCCGAAAAAAAGAAACCTCAATTTTTTTTATTTTATTTTTTGCACTAATTCTCAACAACAACAAATGAACGTGAGAAGATTTATCAAAAAAAAAATGAACGTGAGAAGCTATAGTGGAACTGAAAGAGAGTGTAAACTGATGCTACAAGAAATTGAAAAATTAGGGCAACTTATCAAAAGATAATGTAAAAGTTGTAATTAACAATATACATTTAGTAACAAAAAAAAAAAAAAAAAGTTCAGGTTTTTCTTCGAAAATAATTTTCATAGTATCAATAGTGACAAAAAATTAAAGTTGTCATCATTTGTAATTAGGGACACCATTATTGTGACAACTTAATAACATGAAAAATCTTGTTACAAAAAATATTATCGTGACATTTTTTTTTCTTATCAAATTTTATTATAGATGTGTTATTAATTATCTATGATGACAATTAAAATACTAATTTTGTCACTAATATTGAAAATATAGAATAAAAGTTGTGGTCACTAAATAGGTTTATTTAGTGACAAAATAGCACAAATTAGTATCTATTGCCACTTTTTAATGCATGACCTTATTGACAACTTTCACATGGTCATTAACTTTTTGTCACTAATTTTATTATTTTTTCTTCTAGCATGAAAAACAAAAAGAAAAATGAAATTTTGCTACTGCCTTAACACCGTTGGGCAAGATGACATCGTCTCTTCTTTATACAGAATGAGATGCTAATTCAAACCTATTTCCCTCTAATCTAAAATAAATAGATAAATCAATTAATAATGAACTGATAAAATGAAAAATGGGTTAGAAAATTGTTTGCATAAAAATTTGTACTTCTTGTCAATTTGTATATTTAGTGTTTGAAGTCATTGAGTTCAATATGAAAATAACAATTTCAAATTGAGTTCATTGAATGCGGGCACGCTAGTGTACAGAGCACACACAAAAGAAGTCTGTTTGGTTTGATTTCGATGGGTGGCACCTTAAACTTCTATTCGAAAGACAATTATCTCAGAATAGACAAAGGCTACCCCTAATGTTTTACATATCTACAATTTAATGTAGGACTTAAAATTTCAAACTTTAAAGATCGAAAAGCGTCAAAAACATAAAATGAGAAGGTATATTGGAAGACAATGGCTGCTCGCCTTCAATAGTACAGGCTTTATCTACAAGTAAGTGCATTAATGACACGGGCAATATGTACGACTCTAGTGCATTGAAAGACTGTCAGGGATTTTGACTCCAAAAAAAAAAAAAAAGATACATTGATGACTCTATATGATGGCTTCACTTGAATGCATTGAAAGAATTATACTACTCCACAAGCATTGATGACTTTGGCTACGTCTCCTCATGTATGCCCTCAAAATGAATGTGGGATACCATATTGTCGCATTAATATCCCATCTCGAATTGAGCCCAATCTAGGCGAGTGATGGCTAAGATTCGTGATATTAGGGAGTTGATGCATTGATAATCTCATCTCAAGCCAAATGAGCATAACTACGAATACTCGCATAACGATTTTCTATATATGAACTAAACTAATTTTTGTTCATTTAGACTAAAAAAAATCAAAGTATAGACTTCTTGATTGACGTATTGTTGTTGTTTGTTGTTTATTGATCATTGATGATATCTTTGATGTGTTCAACCTAGCTCTCTTTTATAGGCTTGAGCTACAATCGTTTTCTCTTTATTCTTGAAGTCAAACTGGATTTTTCAGCTTGACCTATCAAAATGAATGGTGGTCCTTATTATTCGGACATGGTAGTTATCCTGTTTTATTTGAATTTTAAAAGTTTCAACATCACACAACTGTATTCTTTGCATGTTTAGTTATAACAATGCCTATTTTTAATTACGTGTTATTTTCTTATCTAACAATCCCTAAAAATAAGAGTTAACTTTGTTTGGTTTTGTTTTACTTTAATTTTTATCCTTGGCTGATTGGGCCGTGGGCTTTCCATCAACAAAATCCCAACCATAGCCTTAGCACAAGCCACGCTTTTATTCCGCATCGGAGTGGCTTGGGACCTTCTTTATTTAGTTTGACATCGCCCGTGTTGACCCATTCCGAATTTAAACAAAAATTTATTTTTGGGTCTAAATAAAAAGCATTTTCGATATTCAGATTCTTTGGGATGAATTTAAAAAAAAAACTGAACATAGTCGAGGAAGGTGTTTAATTAACCCTTCTCTTTATTTGTTGTCAATAATTTTCCAACTAATTGGTACATACTTCGATTGACATTTGAAGAAAAAGGAAATCGTGTATAAAGGTTGTCATTTATCATCCATACTAGTATGTTACCCGTGTCCACGGGAATAAT
The DNA here is from genome assembly GCA_026212405.1 of Petrea volubilis. Classification (NCBI taxonomy): domain Eukaryota; kingdom Viridiplantae; phylum Streptophyta; class Magnoliopsida; order Lamiales; family Verbenaceae; genus Petrea; species Petrea volubilis. The sequence goes on from CM047875.1 coordinate 4,978,012, forward strand.
ATTCTTATTTATATATCATTTGATAAAAGTAGATTGATAAACATATATATATATATATATATATATACATATATATATATTTGTAAAACGTAAATTTCTAAATTTACCCTGTAGAGAAAGTAATTGATAAATTTGGATATTCAAGAAATTCAATTGATAATATAGTATATGCTTTATTAATTCTTATAGCATGCTTATAATCTTTTAACAACATAGCCATACCTTTTTCTTGAATCTGTAAAAACTGTAAATTAGAATGATCAGCATAAAGACTCTCATAAACAAGTCTATCTATTTCACACATAATATAAATACATTTATTCTTTTTTACAATACTATTACTTTGATAAATACTATTCATGCAATACAATTATCTTCAATGGTACGTTGGATATCCTTACCAACATGTATCCAAAATAGAATACTACTTTCTAGGTATTCTAGACTTTCAATAGGCATCATACCCTTGGAAGGCATCATACCCTCACTTTCCTTTGGGGAGGAAGTGAGGGTGTGAGGAAAACTCACCTTGTTGGGTGGGGTAGGGTTATTAGAGCTAGGAGTGAAGGGGGACTTGGCATCAGAGAGGCTCGCAAATCCAATATAGCACTTCTTGCCAAAGTGGGCTGGAGGGTTCTCCAAAATGAAGACAGCTTGTGGAGTCGTATTTACACTAGGAAGTACTTGACGAACGAGAACATCCTTGAGCACAAACCTACCCTGCATGCTTCTTGTCCTTGGAAGGGTATAGTTAAAAGCATCAAATGTTTGGAGGGAGGTACGGGCTGGAGATTTGGGCAAGGAAATTTAATTTCGTTTTGGCATGATCGATGGATAGGTCATGGAACCCTACGTGCACAAGTTGAGGGGGAGATTCACAAGGACGATGAGGATCTTAGAGTGTCGGACCTTATGGACTCTAATGGCTGGAATTTATCCCTCTTGAAAACTCCATTAGCTCCGGACATCATAGCTAGGATCCGTACTACGCCCATTCCACTACAAGGGCACACTGTTGATTCTAGGATCTGGTTGTATTCAACTAACGGCACGTACTCGGTTAAGTCTGCTTATGAGTATCTTCGTTCACTAACCCCAATAAGGATGCCTCACAGACCTTGGAGGTGGCTTTGGGGTGTGTTATGTCCAGAAAAACTCAAGTACTTTATTTGGTTATGCTATCATGACTCCTTACACACAAACGCACTTAGGCTACGTAGAAATCTCACTGACTCAGACACGTGCACACAATGCACCACTGCATGAGAAACCATTGCAGAGATTTTGAGAATGAATGAATTACTTTATTCACTTCTGAAAAATGGTTTATATACAAAGCTTAGCAAGGAAGAAAACGTGATAAGCCAGCTGGCTTTTATCACTAATACTCAGAACTTATCCTAACTAATATTCTGACAAAAGTAAAAAAAACTAACTAACTAACTAATGTTTAATAGAAAGATGAAAAAGAATAAATAACAGAAAATGAAAAATATTAAGTCGGTAATACCCCCCCGCAAGATGGAGAGTGGATAGTGAGCACTCCCAGCTTGAGAAGGAGAGTATGGAACAAAGCAACAGGAAGAGACTTAGTATAAATGTCGGCAAGTTGATCCATGGAACGGACTGGAAGAAGTCGGATGAGACCGGTCTGAATTTTCTCACGAACAATATGGCAATCGAGTTCAATGTGCTTGGTTCTCTCATGGAAGGTGGGGTTAGCAGCGATGTGGATGGCGGATTGGTTGTCACAGAAGATAGCGGCAGGTTTAGAGAAGGGAATGTGGAAGTCATTAAGAAGAAATCGAAGCCATTGAAGTTCACAAGTAACGGCAGCAAGTGCGCGGTACTCGGCTTCGGAGGAGGAGCGGGAAACCGTGGTCTGTTTCTTAGACTTCCAACTAATGAGGGAGTCACCAAGGAAAACGCAAAACCCGGTGACGGAACGGCGAGAATCAGGGCAAGCAGCCCAATCGGAGTCACTAAAGGCACGAAGAGCGGGAGCGGAAGCAGAAGAGAAAAAAAGGCCTTGAGCTGGGTTGGATTTGATGTAACGAAGGAGATGATGGGCTGCTTTGAGATGAAGAGTGGTAGGAGAAGAGAGGAACTGACTAAGTTGGTGGACACTGAAAGTGATGTCCGGGCGTGTGGTGCAAAGGTAAAGGAGACGCCCAATCAGACGACGATAAGAAGAGATATCAATAAGGGGTTCCCCTTGTGTCTTGCTAAGTTGGGTAGCACGAGGGAAGGGAGTAGATGCTGGTTTAGAAGCTAAAAAACCCGTGTCAGAAAGCAATTCTAAGGCATATTTGCGTTGGCAAAGTGTTATACCGGACTGAGAACGAGCAATTTCTAAGCCCAAAAAATACTTCAAGGGGCCAAGATCCTTGATCCTGAAGGAATCATCAAGGAAATGTTTAATGGATTGAATTTCACCAATGTTATCTCCAGCAAGGATAAGATCATCAACATAGATCAGGAGGGCAGTAAAGGAATTGGAGTCCGATTTGACAAACAGAGAATAGTCAGCTTTAGATTGAACATAGCCTTGGGAGAGAAGAGCACAAGACAACTTAGAAAACCATTGTCTACTAGCCTGCTTAAGCCCATAAAGAGACCTCTGTAACTTGCAGACTTGATGAGGTTTATGGCTGACAAAACCGGGAGGTAAAGACATGTAAACTTCCTCATTTAAATCGCTATGTAAAAAGGCATTATTCACATCGAGTTGATGTAAATGCCACTGTTTTATTGATGTAAATGCCACTGTTTTATTGCTCCTTCTTGTTGAGTGAAACCTTTGGCAACAAGGCGGGCTTTGTACCGTTCTATACTGCCATCAGCCTGGTGTTTGATTTTAAAAACCCACTTGCAACCAATTGGGTGTTTTCCAGGAGGGAGATCAACAATTGTCCAAGTATGATTCTGCTCAAGTGCCAAAATTTCAGCATTCATAGCATCCCTCCAAACCTCATGTTTAACAGCTTGGCTATATGTTTTGGGCTCAAGGTGTGATGTGATGGATAAGCAAAAATGCTTATAAGAGGGGGAGAGATGATCATAAGAGAGTACAGAAGATAGAGGATAAAGGGTGGGAGAATTAATGAAGGGGGGAGGAGGATTGGTGGCTGTGAGCAGAGAGAGATGATAGTCTTGAAGATAGGATGGAAGTTTTCTTGCTCTAGTGGAGTGTCGCAGAGGAGGAGAAGAAGGTGGCAAAGGAGAAGATTGATTTACATCTGTGGGATCAGGATAAAGAGGTTGATTACTAGCTTCTGGAAGAGGAGAAAAATCTGAAGTAGAAGGAGGATTAGAATAAGGAAAAAGGTGTTCACAGAAGGTGACATTTCGAGAGATGAAAATTTCATTGGATTGGAGATCCATCAAAACATAACCTTTAGTGCCATACTTAAAACCCAAAAAGACACACTTACGTGCTCGATGATCAAATTTTTGCCGATGGGCAGTGAGAGTAGCAGCATAAGCTAGGGAGCCAAAGACCCTAAGAGAAGAATAATCTGGTGGGGTGTGAAACAGCATCTCATGAGGTGATTTGTTTTGGAGCAAAGGAGTGGGAAGTCGATTTAGTAGGAAAACGGCATGGAGCGTGGCAAAGGACCAAAAACATTTGGGCAAGTTAGCTTGAAAGAGAAGAGCTCTAGCAATATTCAAGATATGTTGGTGTTTCCTCTCAACAATACCATTTTGTTGAGGCGTTTCGGGACAGCTTGTCTGATGGACAACTCCTTTATTGGAATAAAATTCAGAAAGGAGAAACTCAAGCCCATTATCTGTACGAATGGATTTAATTTTGACATGGAACTGAGTGTCGACAAAGGCAAAGAAAGAGTGGACCTGTTGTCGAACTTCTGACTTGGTTTTAAGTAAAAATATCCAAGTGTGTCTTGTGTAATCATCAACCACAGTGAGGAAGTAACGATGCCCTTGAATGGATGGCATCGCAAACAGACCCCAAATGTCCATATGGACAAGCTCAAAAGCATGAGAGGTAACAGAACAACTAAGAGGAAATGGTAACCTCTTTTGTTTAGCAAACTGGCAAATGTCACAACACTCTTTTATTACATTACAGTCAATAAAGGGAAAAGACTTATGTAACAACTGATGAATAGAATGAGATAAGTGGCCAAGTCTTAAATGCCACGTATGGGGAGTAATTCTAACAGAATTGATGTTAACAGCAGAAATGAGAGAGAATGATTGAGGGAGAGGTGCAACAGGTACAGGCATTGACTGAAGGATATAGAGGCCGTTGTATACGTTAGCTGTACCAATCGTCCTCCAAGTTGTCAAGGCCTGGATAAAGCAATGGGAATGATCAAAACAAGGCAACAATGTAAGCTAGAAACAAGTTTAGTGACTGAGATAAGGTTAAAATGGAATTGAGGGATGTAAAGCACATCAGTAAGAAGGAAGTCGTGAGAGAAGTGAATTGTGCCTTTATAATGAGCATCCATTGTGGTTCCATTGGGTAAGGAGACTGAAATTGGCTTAATAGCATAAAAGGATGCAAAATTAGATAGAGTGTGGCATATATGATCAGTGGCACCCGTATCAAGTATCCAATCACGGCTCTTAATGTGAGATGTAGTACCTTGAGTGGGATCGGCAGAGAGAGGATGAGAGGCTGTAACTTGACTGCAGGTGGAAGTGGGAGGCTGGATGAGAGCTAAGAGCTGGTGATATTGCTCTGGAGTAAAAGTAAACGAGGGTGAAGGGGAAGCCACAGCTGGAGCATTTTCTGGAGCAGAAGCTGGAGTGTGTTGAACTGGCATGCTCTGTACTTGATGAGCAGAAGAGGTGCCTGATCTGAATTTGAAACCAGGGGGAAATCCATGTATCCTATAGCATGTCTCTATAGTGTGATTTGGTTTCCTACAATGAGTACAAATTTTCCCAGAGGTTGGAGAGTTAGGCTTTGCAGAATGACCAATACGCTGAAGAGATGATTTGAGAGGAAACTGTGGTGAAGGAGATGCTTTAAGTGTATTGCTGATAAAGGCATGATGAACAGTGGGTGAGCCAAATTGCCTTTCCTGTTGAATAATCATAGAAAAGACCTTATTGATGGATGGCAATGGTTCTAAAAGCATGATTTGAGATCGGACAGCTGAATATTGATCATTAAGACCTTTGAGAAAACGGATCACATAATCATTCTGACAGTATCGATTGAAGGTTGAAATAGCACCACAACAACAAGGAGTGGGGCAGGAACATGATGGAATTGGCCGAAAATTACTTAGCTCATCCCATAGGATCTTCAACTGAGTAAAATACTCTGTTACAGATAGAGCACCTTGCTGAAAGAGTAGATCTCTTGCTGCAATTCCGAGATCCGAAACGCATCACCTTGTGAGAATCGATCCTGAAGATCTTTCCACACGTCGGATGCCAAATCCATCCATAGTACACTCTGAGCGATTGGAGGAGACAGAGCTCGAGTGATCCAAGACAACACCATGGTATTACACCGTTCCCAAGCAAGGAAACAACGGATCTGTATCAGCAGGGGGAACAATCGATCCGTTGACAAACTGAAACTTGTTTTTGGAGAGCAACGCCATCTTCATACCGCGCGCCCATGAGTGATAATTGGAGCTTATTAGAGGATTAGAGACAAGAATAAGAGCAGG
>CM047875.1:4984168-5265856 GCA_026212405.1 Petrea volubilis
TTAAGAGCCTGGCTTTGGACCTTTCTAGCAGTTTCCAAAGGCTTTCGCATAGCAGGCAGCAGGTTGTTATGCTGATCCCCTGGTCGAAACCCCCGTAGGTGGGTGAAGCTTAATACTAATGGCAGTTTCTGGTCCCGAACGAACAACGCAGCTGCTGGTGGTCTCGTGAGAGAGTGTACAGGTGAATGGCTCTTTGGTTTTTCCATGAACCTGGGGCCAAAGACGATTACAGTGGCAGAGCTACTTGGATTAAGAGAAGGACTCAAGAGAGCGTGGGACAGGCGATTTCAGAAAATCGAGATCGAGGTTGATTCGGAAGTTGTTCTAAAGCTTTTGTCGTCGGACGAACCGAATCACCCCCTCATGGCTCTTATTGAAGACTGTAAATGGCTCTTGAGACAACCGTGGGAAACAAGAGTAAGCCATATAAGGCGATCTGGAAATGGTTGTGCGGATACCTTGGCTCGCCTGGGGCATAACATCAGCACCCCTGTTACAATTTGGGATGAACCTCCCTTTGAGGTTCTGGCCTATCTTGAAGCTGAGAAACTTTAAACCTTTGTTTTGGTCTTTCTTTACCAAAAAAAAAAATAGGCATCATACCACCATCAAGATGATGACGGGTTCTAAGACGTTGTCTAATGAGTTTAACCATCTTTTTAATTTGTCTAACTCTTAAAACAAGTCTGGTAATTCCAATTCTTTGAATATAAACAAATTGTGCGGGTCCTTGATACATATGCCTATAAATGCGTTGATCATGTAAGTTTGTTATCATTATCCTAGGGATGGAATGGCTAGGCTCAGTTCTTTGATTCATCATGATCCTGTAAATATTCACGAGTAAGAAAATCAAGAAGACTATTATCCTTTCCTTTTTTACAATGAATAGTACAATCAAAAGGAGCAAGATGTGCTTGCCATCCGGCAAACATTTATTTTGAAACATCATGTTTGAAATCTTTGGTAAACATAAATTTGGTTGATTGACAGTCAGTAAAAATCTCAAAACTTTGATTATATAAATCATCTTGAAATTTTAAAACACATTTAACAATAGCAAGAATTTCTTTGGCAATAGTAGCATAATTCTTTTGACTGTTATTCCATTTTCCTAAATAAAATCTAACCAAATATATATATTTTTTTATCAATTGGGGATATCTGTTTTAAAATACCACCATACCCTATATCACTAGCATCAGTTTCTCTTATTTTAGACCATTCAGGGTTAGCAATCATTAAACACGGTAATTTACTTACCTTAGTTTTGATTATTTGCACAGCTTTAGTATGGTTATCAGACCAAGGTTGAGGATTTTTCTTTAATCTGTCAAATAAGATAGTTGTATCTTGTGCTAAATTCTTATAATATGGAGAGATATAATTTAAACTTCCTAAAAATCTTTGAAGTTGAGTTTTATCAAGAATTTGATCAGGAAATTTATTTCCAAATTCTATACTTCTATTAATAGGTATGATTTTTCCATTTTCAATATTATGACCAAGAAATCTAATTTTTGTTTGAAACAAAAGCATTTTTGGTCTAGATATAACTAAACCATTATGAATAATGATATTTTTGAAAATATTTAATGTTTAAAATGTAAATCAATATTTTTTTTGAAAAAACTAGAATATCATCTATATAAACTATAATAAAATCAGTATAAGGGATAAAAATATCATTCATAATTTATTGAAATTCAGAATGAGCATTTTTTTAATCCAAATGGTATAACATTCCATTCAGATTGCCCTATAGGTACATTAAATGCAGTTTTATACCAATCTTTTTCATGAATTTGGATTTGCCAATATCCAGATTTAAAATCAAATTTAGAAAATATATTAGCATTATATAATCTATCTAAAAGATCTTTTTTATTAGGGATTGGATATCTTATCCACTTTAAAACTTTATTTAAAGGTTTATAATTTATAACTAATCTGGGTACACCACGTTCTTGTTCTGCATTTTTATTTACATAAAAACTAGTACAAGACCAAGGTGACTTTGAAGGACTATAAGTTTTTTATTTAATAAAGAAGCAATTTCATTTTTGCAAAGTTCTAAATATTCTTTATTCATTTGACAAGGTCTAGCTTTAGGTGGTATATTTTTTTCATCAAAATCTTCTTCATAAGGAAGAGACACAACATACCTTTTTCTATTCCAAAAAGCATTTGGATGGACATTACATATTTTAAGAGAAAATTCATTTTCCAAAAGTTTAATTTTTTCTTGTAATTTGGAAGTATTTAATCTGTGAGAAATATGAAAACTATGTACTTCATCTTTTAAAAAATTAATTTGATTTTCTTTCAAAACAATTGTATTTTTAATTTCATTTAAAATTCTAGTAAAGGGTTCTGTAATAAATTCAAATGTAATTGGAGAGTTTTGAAAAGTTCCTGTAAAACCATTTTGATCAATAGAAGTTAAAGGAAATAGTTTTTGAATAAAAGGGGTTCCTAAAATAATTTGATTTGTAATATTTTTAACTAACAAAAAACTAGTAGGAATACAAATTTGATTTTTACAAATAGAAGCTTTAGGAATTTTAAAATTTATTTTTAATTTTGAACCATCTGCAGAACTTAATTTATGCGTAGTTTTATGAAAATATTGAGTTGGAATTATTCCTTCTTCAATTACATTTAAATCAGAACCACTATCAACAAGTGCAATTAAATCTTTAATATAAAAATCACCTATTAATAATCTAATTTTAATATACCATTTTTGAGAAGTAACCATATCTAATGTAGATAAAAAGTGTTCATGATCAGAAATATTTAAAGGAGTAATATCAGAATCTATTGTTTTGCTTTTACTATATTGATATTCTAATTTAATTAGTCTATCATCATCATTTTTATTGGTTTCTTTTAAAACAATAATTTCCTTCTTCAAAATATTAATCTCATTTAATAAATCATTAATATTAACAAGTTTTTCATTAGTATATTTTTCTTGAAGCATCTTTTTAACAGTAGCCATAGTATAAGGAGTATTATCTTTGACATGATTGTTTGTATGACTACGACTAGATTCACCTATAATATGATTTAGAAGAGAAGATTTAGCTTCACTATCTTTGGTATGTTTAAAAAATTCCAAAATATCATTTGATTTTAACATATTTATTTCAAAATCTTTAAAGTGAGAAATAAGTTGATAAAATCTATCAATATCATCAGAATTATTATTTTCACAAGGTTGACCTTGTTGACAAGGTTGACAATGTTTCAGTGTCAGATGTTAAACTTGAATAATAATTCTCATTTTCTAAACCTTTAATTTGATCTTCATTAGTTGACTGAGATGAATTTTGATTTTCCAAATCAGAGTCAGAATTTAATAAAATTTTACATAAATTTTCTTTTAATTCATTATCTATATTTAATGCATGAATTTTTTGTTTAACACGACAATCCTTAGCATAATGTCCTAGTCTACCACATTTAAAACAAGCATTAGATTGTGTAAATTTCTTTTTCTTACCTTTACTAGGTTTCCATTGTTTCTGGGGAACAATATTATTATCTTGTCTAAATTTTTTATATTTTTCTCGTTTCTGTTTTCTATATTGTTTTAAATAACAAAATTTTTTTGTTTTAAATAATCTTGTATTTGATAAAAGAACCATTGTACAAAAGGTATGATTTGATTTATTTCAGAAAGATGTTCATAATAACTTTCTGACAAAAATTTTAATCCATCTGGTTGAAATGTTTCAAAAAATCATTTTCTAAAATCATTCCATTGATTTGAATTAAATTTCTTTTGACAATTTTTTCTTGCTAGGGAACCTGGACTAAAATTAATTTTTTCACTTTCCATAAAACTATATTAAACAGTATATCCCATTTCACTTAGGGTTGGATCTGTATCATCATCCAAAGAATTTTTATTGTGAGCAGTAACAAAATTATTTTTATCAACTTTCAAATACTGAATAGGTTCATTTGTTTTTGATTTCAGGGTAGGAGATCGGGAAATATTTGATTTTATAGGAGATTGAACTCTGTATTCTAATGGAGAAATAAAAGAGTATCTAGATTTACTAGATTCTGGACAAAAACCAATTTGTGGTAAATCTTTTTTAATTTTCGAAAATTGTATAATTACATCACCTTCAGGAGTTTGATTAATATCTGTAGGTTCAGTTTGTACATTATTTAATACAGGAGCTACATTTTCCATTTTCCAATGTTCTGAAAAATTAATTTCATTCCGTTTAATAGATCTACGTGTTGTAATATTTGATTTACTAAAATTTGATTCAATAACAATTGTTTCATTAGCTAATTTTTCAATAGGTTTACATTGTGGGTTTAATGTGTATAAAGGTTTAAAGTATATTCTATAACAATTACATATGACTTCAGATCCTGGAGCATAGTTATAACCATGGGTTTTAACATTTAATGTTAAAGCATCACATATATTATTATCGGTAAAGATAATTGTAAGTTTGGAAATATATTAAAATATACGGGGCCTAAAGCCAAACTACTTTCTATCATTCCCATTAATGATTGAGTCCAATTTAAATTTCTTCCATCTCTTAAGACAGCAACAAAACTTTCAGGTAATCCTTGTAAAGTTAATGGTTTAAAGGCTATTTGAACTAATCCAATATGAAGAAGTTTATAATTACTATTTTTATATTTTTCCAAGTCTTTTTCATTTAATAGATGTAATATCATTTCTTCTTTGTTTAATGAGATAGTTTGTTCAATTGTTTTTACTACTTGAGTCCAGCTAATTTTTGAAAACATTCCTATTTCATATATTTTATTAATATTCATTTTAAGAATTGTCTATTTATTTAATAAATCTAAATCTTGGGGTATTTCGACTTCATAACTAATACTGTTTTTAATAGAGGACTTATTATTACAAAATAAATTCATAAAATATACAAATATAAAATGATGTGTGTTGAATAACATCTCTACTAAAATAATCTAATAACATGGTTCTGATACCATAACCGGCCCAGGCACCTTCCAGACACAGGGGGTTCTCAAAATCAAAGGAAAACATTTTACAAATATTTATCAAACCTGTCGTCATATCCTAAGGTTATTTTACAGAATAATTACAGCCCTGTCGTTGATATCTAGTCAACCCTCACAGAGCCCTAAAACGCCTTTCCAACTGTTTGAGCGGGCAAACAAGGGAATTATAACCAAGATACCAAGACTATAACTAAAATATTCTAACCTCAAATACAAGACTGGTTTAGTAATTTTAACCCATGTCTAAAGGTATCCCAAAACTATTATAGTAACATCCTCATATTATTTTCATAATTTAGTTTTGATATTATTCAATACACACACACATTTAGCAATACATCATTTTAATAAGCAAAGCAATAAAAATTTTAATTAAACAGAAATTTAAATAAAGCAATAAAACTTACTCTTAAACCTCATCTTCAAACTCTTTAATTCTTTTTATATCATCAACCAGCTTACAAAGGATATAATATTCAGAGAGGGAAAACCAAAGCCAAAGAAGAAAAATAAGAAACATATAAAACTGGAGGCCGTTTTTCTGATCGATGCCTAAGATGTCCTAAATGAATCGTTTATATAGATGATTCAGACACTTACAAACAAAACTCAAACAGTAAACAAAATAATTATAGACTCAAAATTCAAACTTATCCTACAGACACAGTAACTACTTTAATAAAGATAAACAATGAAAGCAGATTCCTGTTGTCCCTTTGATTGAGTGGCCAACATCTTTTGACTGTGGCGTCCTTCATCATTCTTATCTCCAGCTCTGCATCCAAGGAATGGAAAATTCCATGAAAAAATGAAGGGAAGAAATCCCATCAATCCAAAAATTATTCTTTTTGGCTAATTGAATTTGTGGGGAGACTTGAATCCATTCATCATGAAGGTCTTTGAACAAAAGGGGAAGAATTTTAATGGAGGGTCCAAAAATCATCCACCAATGAACAAACCATGTGGGAATGGGTTTTGAATAAAGAGAGGGGCAAACTTTATTCCACCAAGTATGTTTATGTATATGGTTTTCATAGAACAAGGTTTTATGAAAGGCATCAAGATAATCCCAAAAATTTAATTTAATCACAGTTTTAATTTCAGGACAAAAAATTTCTTTTTCTTTAAAAGTACTCAGTCCCCATTCTTCTGCACTCAAGATCTTTTTAATTATGATCTTGGTAAAGTTATAATAAGCATTTGTGCCGACTGGATAAAAATGTTTAAATTCGACACTTTTGGTTTTATCCAAAATTAATTCATAATATATCCGAGATTTAGAAACACCACTATTATAAGAGCGAGTTTCTAAATATCTTTCATTTAACTGCCACGGATCATTGGATATTACCAAATCATGAGGTTCTAGGAGGATCACTATATCTCTCCTTGAGGATTGAACTTGAGGAAGTGCTTCTTCTTCTTCTTGAGCATGTACTCTTTTGGAAAAAGATACAATATCCGCATAGGTTCTTGAACCTGAATTTTGATTAGATGAGGATCCTGCTGAGCTATTTTTAATTTGATCTTGTTGGGCTTTAAACTTTAAAAAATCCTGGTACTCCGGATCTGTTAAGCTTTCATTATAAAGCTTCTGATGGCCCATTTGATTTATCAAATTTCTGCCACCTCTTCCCCTATAATTAACATGGCATCTTCCTCTGTTGTGAGGAATCATTTTTCCTGTAAATAATTTTAAGCAATACGGGATTCATTAATTACCTTTTTTAGCTCCTTTTGCCTTTTCTTTAAATGCAAAAGATTTTGCTGAGCTTCAACAAAATAAACAGAATTATTGTCAACAACTGTTAAAAAATCTTCAAAATTTTTAATTAGAGAATCAATATGTCTAGATTTTTTAATCAAAGCTTTATCATTTTGATTACAAAGCATAAGTTGTCGTAATCTATTTTTAATCCGTTGATACTGTCGATTTAATTCAGCATCTGCTTCTGGATCCATCTGTTAATCAATACAAGAAGTCTGAACGATATTATCAACTTTTTGTTTTAATGACTTCCAATAAAATAACTCAGCTTTCATCAAATTTTCATATTCATACCATTTATAAACTTTATAATACTCATGTTGAGAAAAGTCTTGTTTTAATTCTGTTTGTAATTGTAAAATAACCTTATCAATTTTTCTTGAAAATTGAACTATTTGAGAAATAGTCATTTTAAAGAGGAGTGTGAAGAAATTGTTTTTCTTGATAATGGAGTTCTCTTAATCTTCCATTCCAATAAACTAGATCAGCTTGAAGATATCTTCTATCTGTATCATCAATAAAAGGAGATTGTAATCTTTCATTAATTAATGTAATTCTTGAATATATGTATTGTTGTAATTCATACATATCACTTAGAATTTCAATCTCAGTTCTATCCATATCTGCAACATAAAAATTTAAGGGGTAACGTCTATTTGCCCGCCAAACTATGGGTCATTTTCCACTTTGCCACCTCAACTTTTTTTTTTTACACTTTACCATCCCAACTACACGTTTTTTGCACTATACCCTCTAAGACCGACTTGAAAGTACGAAAATACCCTCACGTGCAAGTCACGTGCGTATTTTCAGGCAAAAAAATTGATCAAAAACAGGTCTTAAAGGTATAGTGCAAAAAACGTGTAGTTGGGATGGTAATGTGTAAAAAAAAAAGTTGAGGAGGCAAAGTGTAAAATGACCCATAGTTTGACGGACAAATAGACATTACCCCAAAATTTAAATGACTATTTTATTAACACAATCTTCAAGATAAATTTTTAAACCAACATATGATTGATAATGATAAAGTAGGTATCTTTTATCTTCATAAGATAAAGGTTTAGGGTCATCTAAATATCTATTTTAATAAAGCATATTTCATATCTTTATAAATTCTTATAGCATGCTTATAATCTTTTAACAACATAGCCATACCTTTTTCTTGAATCTGTATTTTTTCTAAAAAATATGCAGACATAAGTAATATATAATTTTAATACTTTAAAATTAAAGTAATTGATAAATATTGTTATTAAAATATAAATAAAAAATAATGATATTATCATTTTATTTAAATTAAAATGTAACATATTTTACCTTAGATTTTGGATATAATTGTTAGATTATTTTAGATAATTATGAATAACTATGTATTTATATCAATTAAACTTTGAAACTATTATAATTTCACACATGTCACAATAAAGAATAATGAAATAGAGACTATCCACGTGTGTGTGCATGTAGCATATTTGAATGGTTTCAAGGTTTGTGAATTATATATATATAGCATTATAAAAATTAAATTGAAGATAATATGTTAAGGGAAAATATGTATCACTAATTATATATATATATATATATATATTAAAATGATAAGAAAAAAATTATAGTTTTACAGGTTACTTTCGCAAAGGTGAGAGTGACAAAATGGTATTTAAATTGTCACTACTCGAGACAATTTTTTCATCAAAAAAATTTCAGAAAATTTGCAAGGTCCCACCAAAATTTAAACTCGGGTTATTAGATTCGGAGTCTAATGTCCTAACTACTAGACCATGGGACTTTATATTGATAATAATTAATTACACTCTTTGAGTGACATATTAGTGATAAAGAACATCTTATTACAAATTATAATGGTAATTTTATATCACTAACTTCTTAGCAGGTGTAAATAGTGACAATTTAAAACACCAAGTTGTGTCACTTTAAATTACTTGGTGACAAAACAAAAATTATTTTTAATGAATATCACTAGTGTCAAAATCAAAATTATTACCATTAAGTGTATATTATCATTTAATTTGTAAAACATTTATTATAAGACACTACATACACTTAATCCTCAGTGTAAACAAAAAGATAAAATGGCTAATGAAACTATAGTAATAGAATCTAACTTTAGTAAATCTAATATTACAACAAGAAGAGCTATTAAATGGGATGAAATAAATTTTCCTGAAAATTGGATAATGGAAAAAGCTGCACCTGTCATAAATGACATTTCTGATCAACCAACTAATATTCAACAAACCCAAGAAGGTAATGTTTTCATAACTATGCCAAGAAGACAACTTTCTTTACCAAAAAATAATTTTGATAGTAAATCTAGATACTTTTTTATTTCACCAAAACCTTATCATTTACAATATCCTTCTAGAAGTTCAACTTCAAGAATTTCTGAAATTAAAAAAGATGATGATAGCGATAGTCCCGCTCGATCTGATAAATCTTTGGATTCAACAATCTATTTAAATGATCCATATAAGAATTTGAAAATTGATTCTGATAATTTCGTTTCACCAACTAAGAAAATCGATGAAATCGATCCAACTTTAAGTGAAATGGGTTATCATGTTTGACACCAAAATTGATTTAAGTCCAGGATCCCTGGCACGTCAAAAATGTAAAAATGAATTTAATCTCCCTATCTGGATTAATTTCCGAGAATGGTTTTATAAAATTTTTGATAAGACAGAATTACAAATAATTTCTGAGGAATATGATAAACATCTTTCTGATATTAATGATATCATACCTTTTGTTCAGTGGTTTATTTACAAAATAAATGAAACTTTAGAACATAAAATTGCGGTTTTAGAAAGAAATTTTCAAATCTCTCCAAATAAAGTTATTAAAGGAATTTACCCTCCACAGGATACTTTTGAGATAATAACAGAAAACCAAACCAGGCACTATAATGCTTTTGGAAAACTAATGGAAGAGAAGACTTTATACCTTGCTTAAATTTAGCAAATCCTAATTGGGAAAAAATAATTGAAACAGATGCCAGTGATATTGGATATGGTGGTATATTAAGTCAAGTTAATCCGTTAGATAAGTCTAAACAACTTATTAGATACTATTCTGGTAAGTGGAATAATAGTCAAAAGAATTATGCTGCTATAGCTAAAGAAGTTTTAGCTATTGTTAAATGTGTTTTAAAATTCCAAGATGATCTGTATAATAAACCTTTTATTGTTTTTACAGATTGTCAATCTGCTAAATTTATGTTTGAAAAAGATTTTAAACATAATGTTAGTAAAGCTATGTATGCTAGATGGCAATCTCATCTTGCCCCTTTTGATTTCATAATTAAATATAAGAAAGGTACAGATAATAGTCTTCCTGATTTTTTAACTAGAGAATATTTGCAGGATAATGCCTCCCAGAACCAGAATCATTCCTAGGGTTCATATCCCCAAGATTCCAGTCATTTTGTTTTATGAACAAGATGCATATTCTCATATGTATAATCAGCCAGTTAATTATTACATGCTTAAGAGTCGTGGAATTCATGGTATGGTACAAAGATCTAGACACTTGGATAGGTTAATTATCAACATTGAAAATTGTCTTGATACAGGCTTTTACCTTCAACATAAAGACGCTCCTAAAGTAAGACTTAGAGCCCAACGACTTAGTGCTCAAGATAAGGCATATCTTTTGTATATGCTCCCGAGTTTCAAGTTTATGAGACGTATTATCAAAACAGAGATAAATCGTAGCTGTATTGCCTAAATAGGTTGTAAGTTTTACTGTTTTAATGAGTAATTCTCAGTATTGTTTGTGTTTTAATCCTGATCGTTGTTTTTCAATAACATCTGATCTTGATGGTTTGATTTATAAAGCACTCTATGTTCATTCTGATAATTTCAGATTTGTTGATATTCAGCCAAGAATTGGTCTAAAATTTTTAATTAAAGATCATAAAAATACAACTAAGTTGTATAATCTCATGAAGTTTGCCTTAGTTCAAAATCATTATCTGGATAGTCCCAGAACTCTTTCATATCATGATAAGAAATTTTTAATGTACTATTATGAAGTCTATTTTAGCACGAAAAAATATCTTGCTAAAACCATTTCTAAATGCATGATTTAAACAATTTTGCAGATGGAAAATTCCTATCTTTATCAATCTCCTGATGAGAAAGAACAGGAATATCTTCATCGTCTTTATAATTTAAAGAAAGAATGTTATGAAAATATTAATCATATGAAAGATATCCTTAATAGGTTTAATCTTTCTCCAAGAGATATTTCAGACATGCAAAATAATATTCAAAATCAATATGAAGTAATTCTTGAAATTGAACAGGTTGAAAACGGATTTCTTCACAATCCCTCTTAAACAGATGGATGGTCCACTTCTTTGGAGGATTATGATCGAGAAAAAGTTACTTCATTTCTCTGAAGATGAAAAAATTGGATGGGAATTAAATTTCGCAAATTATCTTAATAAATTAGGTTTAACAACTGAGAAAGAAATTAATCTTTTTAAAATTAAGAAAGCTAGATTCCATTTTCAGGGATTTAAAAATTATCCTCTCACTTTGGTTCAAAGAGCAAAGAAAGTTGATAAACAAATTTTTGTTTACAAAGAATGGTTCAAACTTTTCCCTCAACCTTATAACCCTTTTTTCCATCAATTTCAAATTGAACTAAATGAACTTTTGGAACAACAAAAGATTATTAAAAAGGTGATAAATACTTCTTATATTGCCTAAACTTCTTATTTCAGGAAATAATGTTTCCAAACGAAGAATCTATTCATCCTCGATACGGTAATCTCCGTAGAGGAAGAGGCAGAAGTTCTGGTTCACGGAAAGCCTATAATGAGGATTTCCCAGGGTTATCATCAAAAGATAGAGGTAATCCCTCATCTTATGCAGATAAAGTTAAGAACCCAGAGGTATATGAAGAAATGGGACCTCTGCCCTATACTAAGTCTGATCATAAGGAATTAATATTCCTGATTGAACCAAAGGATTTATTGTTAAATACAGATCCGTATGAAATTCTTAAAAGGTATGTGGATACTAGAAGTTTTCCTTGTGAATCCGATAAAACCCGGATCATTTATGAGTTAATACTCATTAAATCTGGAACACTTCAAGTTTATCATAATTACCCTCAAGGATCTATGGCATATTATGTTTATACTACTGTCGTAATTCGACAAATTCTTTCTGCAGAACAGTGGGGTATAAGTACCTTACAAGAAAGAGAATTTTATAGTCCTGAGTTAAAACTCAATATTAAATATAATTATTGGGATTATATTAATGCTTTTTATAAATGTTTTTTCTATGAAAATAAGGGGAAAAAACATACTTGGATGTTTAAGCTATGTCCAACTTTAAGGTCTGAAAGTCTGCCCATGTGGTTTATTCAATGGTGGATGACATTTGGTCCTTCCATCAACATACTTCCAGACATTTTTAAGACCCTTTATTCAGCATGGGTAATTCATTCTCCCATTGTCCAAAGAGCCAAACAATTAAAATTATGGCCAGAAGGTATAAATTGCTTTCATTTTTTCATCCAATTCTCTATCCCATGGATATGGCGTTGGGAACCAGAGATTGGTAAAACCTCTCAACAATTTCCTTGCTTAAATCGCATCTTTTTTACCTCTTTTTGGAAAAAGATGTTAATAATTGATCCAAATACACATGCCTTGCATGGCCAAGAGACTATAAACGCCATTAAAATCCGAATTCATGAAGATCAAAAACAAGCTAAGGAACGTGGTCCGATTTCTCTTAAGGAAATGCTTAAGGAAGCTACCATTAAGAAAGGAAGCCCTTTAACCAAGGAAGAACGAAAAGAAGTAATTTCTGATTATCTTTCTGAAGTTCAACAAGAAATAAATGAAAATTGTGATTTTGACATAAATCCTGAAGAATTTTCATCAGTCTCCTCATCTTCTAAAGAAGAAGTTCTTGCTGGTGAATCACAAAATCCATATGCTGAAGAATCCAAAATCCAGATCGATGCTATGGTTGCTTTGTTAAGTCAATCCCAGGAAAAAGCTCAAGGAAAAAAGCCAGTTCTGTAATACAGAAGTCCAGTTACGTCCAAAACCAATGAAGTAAGCCCTGATGTCAGATTCATTATCGAAGTCACTGTTGAAGATGCCAAATCTGTCGCTTTCAAGAGGAAGTCTCCCAAGCAATAATTTTGCCTGCCGAATCACTGTTCCCAGATGCTTTGCCGACAAGTTACTATGCACTTTTTGACAAATTTAAAGAATTCGTCCTGAAGATAAGTTTTAGTTTGCCAGTCCTTTTCCAAGACGATAATGCGTCAAATGTTTACTGTTTCCAGATGCCAAGGTACGATAAGGATTGAAGACCATTAACCATTGTCTGCCATTTCATTGTTTTAAGATGTTGCGAAGGACAATAATTTGCCCCTTTAAGTCATAATCAGACTTTGTATATTATGATGTTTACTATTTCCTTTTTGTCAGTTTTGAGTGAATTCTCCTATAAAAGGAGAACTCAGTTTAGTTGTTAGGTATCAGCTTGTAATCAGTTTTTCTTATCAGTTTTATATGTTTTGTATCCTTCTGCTTTGGTACGTCCTTGTTTCATTCCTAGCGTTTCTCTTTGTAAAGCTGTATTTCAATATCGAAGAAATAAAGTTTCAAGTTTTAAGGCAGTAAAAGTTTGGTACGCCTTTCTCTCCCTTTTATCAGCTTTAATTAAGCTTTATTAATGTGTTGCTAAGTGTGTTGTGTGTCAAATATTATGGAAGCTGGTTCATGATAATGGTGTGATTTGTTATCATAATCTTCTTGTAACCTTACTAATGGGTTAGGGTAAGTATAATTTTCCAGTCTTGTATTTAAGGTTAAAATATTTCTAGATACAGTCTTGGTATGTATGTTAAACCGTTGTTGTGCCCGCTGGAGCCATGGAAGGCGTTTAGGACTGTGTTTGGCTTGACTGGATACCAAAGACAGGTCTAGGAAAAATTTTGTAAACAGATCCTTAAGATATGACGACAGGATTAATTATAACTATAATTCCCGATAAAACATCCCATTTCTTACACAAGGAACTTGACAAGAAGATGGGTCCTGCTTTTTATGGTATCAGAGCCATGTCATTTGATTGAATCTAGTGGAAATATATTTGACACACACTTATTGCATTTTATTCATTATGAATATCTTTAAATCTGATAAACAGACTGTTAAAAACAGTGTAAGTCATGAAGTAGATTTACCTGAAGATCTTGATTTATTAAATAAATGGTCTATCCCTAAGATGCAAATAACTGAAATTTATAAAATTGATACACTTGAAAAAATTTCATTTAAACAAGTTGTTAAAACAACTGAAGAAACTATATCTTTGAATAAAGATGAAATGATATTACATCTTTTAAGTGAAAGAGATGTAGGAAGATATAAGCAAAAATATAAATTTTTACATATTGGATTAGTTCAAATTGCTTTTAAACCCTTAACTTTAGAAGGTTTACCCGAAAATTTTTTAGCTGTCTTAAGAGATGGAAGAAATCTTAATTGGGATCAATCCATAATGGGAATAATTGAGAGTAGTCTTGCACATGGTCCAGTGTATTTTAATGTTTTCCCTAATTTACAATTATCTTTGACTGATAATAATTTATTAGAAGCCTTAACATTAAATGTTAAAACACATGGATATAATTATGCTCCAGGATCAGAGGTAATATGTATTTGTTATAGAATTTATTATAAGACACTACATACACTTAATCCTCAGTGTAAACAAAAAGATAAAATGGCTAATGAAACTATAGTAATAGAATCTAACTTTAGTAAATCTAATATTACAACAAGAAGAGCTATTAAATGGGATGAAATAAATTTTCCTGAAAATTGGATAATGGAAAAAGTTGCACCTGTCATAAATGACATTTCTGATCAACCAACTAATATTCAACAAACCCAAGAAGGTAATGTTTTCATAACTATGCCAAGAAGACAACTTTCTTTACCAAAAAATAATTTTGATAGTAAATCTAGATACTTTTTTATTTCACCAAAACCTTATCATTTACAATATCCTTCTAGAAGTTCAACTTCAAGAATTTCTAAAATTAAAAAAGATGATGATAGCGATAGTCCCGCTCGATCTGATAAATCTTTGGATTCAACAATCTATTTAAATGATCCATATAAGAATTTGAAAATTGATTCTGATAATTTCGTTTCACCAACTAAGAAAATCGATGAAATCGATCCAACTTTAAGTGAAATGGGTTATCATGTTTGACACCAAAATTGATTTAAGTCCAGGATCCCTGGCACGTCAAAAATGTAAAAATGAATTTAATCTCCCTATCTGGAATAATTTCCGAGAATGGTTTTATAAAATTTTTGATAAGACAGAATTACAAATAATTTCTGAGGAATATTATAAACATCTTTCTGATATTAATGATATCATACCTTTTGTTCAGTGGTTTATTTACAAAATAAATGAAACTTTAGAACATAAAATTGCGGTTTTAGAAAGAAATTTTCAAATCTCTCCAAATAAAGTTATTAAAGGAATTTACCCTCCATAGGATACTTTTGAGATAATAACAGAAAACCAAACCAGGCACTATAATGCTTTTGGAAAACTAATGGAAGAGAAGACTTTATTAAGTAATGCCCAAATTTTTAACAAAATAATTCAACAACAAAATTATTCAAATTTATATTTAATAATTTTGGGTGAACAAATTAATTTGGCTATAAATAGAATTGACCAACTTCTTTCAAAAACTGATCGAGTTAATCAGAAAATAAACAAAGTTTTAATTGAAAAAGAACAAGAAAAGGAAGAAACTAGTAAAGCTGAATCTAGTACTTCTTCAGTTCCAACTATTCAACCTCCTCCTGAAATTCGAATTCTCCTATAAAAGGAGAACTTAGTTAAGTTGTTAGGTATCAGCTTGTAATCAGTTTTTCTTATCAGTTTTATATGTTTTGTATCCTTCTGCTTTGGTACGTCCTTGTTTCATTCCTAGCGTTTCTCTTTGTAAAGCTGTATTTCAATATCGAAGAAATAAAGTTTCAAGTTTTAAGGCAGTAAAAGTTTGGTACGCCTTTCTCTCCCTTTTATCAGCTTTAATTAAGCTTTATTAATGTGTTGCTAAGTGTGTTGTGTGTCAAATATTATGGAAGCTGGTTCATGATAATGGTGTGATTTGTTATCATAATCTTCTTGTAACCTTACTAATGGGTTAGGGTAAGTATAATTTTCCAGTCTTGTATTTAAGGTTAAAATATTTCTAGATACAGTCTTGGTATGTATGTTAAACCGTTATTGTGCCCGCTGGAGCCATGGAAGGCGTTTAGGGCTGTGTTTGGCTTGACTGGATACCAAAGACAGGTCTAGGAAAAATTTTGTAAACAGATCCTTAAGATATGACGACAGGATTAATTATAACTATAATTCCCGATAAAACATCCCATTTCTTACACACATCTTCTTGTCAAGTTCCTTGTGTAAGAAATGGGATGTTTTATCGGGAATTATAGTTATAATTAATCCTGTCGTCATATCTTAAGGATCTGTTTACAAAATTTTTCCTAGACCTGTCTTTGGTATCCAGTCAAGCCAAACACAGCCCTAAACGCCTTCCATGGCTCCAGCGGGCACAACAACGGTTTAACATACATACCAAGACTGTATCTAGAAATATTTTAACCTTAAATACAAGACAGGAAAATTATACTTACCCTAACCCATTAGTAAGGTTACAAGAAGATTATGATAACAAATCACACCATTATCATGAACCAGCTTCCATAATATTTGACACACAACACACTTAGCAACACATTAATAAAGCTTAATTAAAGCTGATAAAAGGGAGAGAAAGGCGTACCAAACTTTTACTGCCTTAAAACTTGAAACTTTATTTCTTCGATATTGAAATACAGCTTTACAAAGAGAAACGCTAGGAATGAAACAAGGACGTACCAAAGCAGAAGGATACAAAACATATAAAACTGATAAGAAAAACTGATTACAAGCTGATACCTAACAACTAAATTGAGTTCTCCTTTTATAGGAGAATTCACTCAAAACTGACAAAAAGGAAATAGTAAACATCATAA
This sequence comes from Petrea volubilis, assembly GCA_026212405.1. Classification (NCBI taxonomy): domain Eukaryota; kingdom Viridiplantae; phylum Streptophyta; class Magnoliopsida; order Lamiales; family Verbenaceae; genus Petrea; species Petrea volubilis. The sequence continues at coordinate 5,001,085 of CM047875.1, forward strand.
TATACAAAGTCTGATTATGACTTAAAGGGGCAAATTATTGTCCTTCGCAGCATCTTAAAACAATGAAATGGCAGACAATGGTTAATGGTCTTCAATCCTTATCGTACCTTGGCATCTGGAAACAGTAAACATTTGACGCATTATCGTCTTGGAAAAGGACTGGCAAACTAAAACTTATCTTCAGGACGAATTCTTTAAATTTGTCAAAAAGTGCATAGTAACTTGTCGGCAAAGCATCTGGGAACAGTGATTCGGCAGGCAAAATTATTGCTTGGGAGACTTCCTCTTGAAAGCGACAGATTTGGCATCTTCAACAGTGACTTCGATAATGAATCTGACATCAGGGCTTACTTCATTGGTTTTGGACGTAACTGGACTTCTGTATTACAGAACTGGCTTTTTTCCTTGAGCTTTTTCCTGGGATTGACTTAACAAAGCAACCATAGCATCGATCTGGATTTCGGATTCTTCAGCATATGGATCTTGTGATTCACCAGCAAGAACTTCTTCTTTAGAAGATGAGGAGACTGATGAAAATTCTTCAGGATTTATGTCAAAATCACAATTTTCATTTATTTCTTGTTGAACTTCAGAAAGATAATCAGAAATTACTTCTTTTCGTTCTTCCTTGGTTAAAGGGCTTCCTTTTGTTTTATCGGGAATTATAGTTATAATTAATCCTGTCGTCATATCTTAAGGATCTGTTTACAAAATTTTTCCTAGACCTGTCTTTGGTATCCAGTCAAGCCAAACATAGCCCTAAACGCCTTCCATGGCTCCAGCGGGCACAACAACGGTTTAACATACATACCAAGACTGTATCTAGAAATATTTTAACCTTAAATACAAGACTGAAAAATTATACTTACCCTAACCCATTAGTAAGGTTACAAGAAGATTATGATAACAAATCACACCATTATCATGAACCAGCTTCCATAATATTTGACACACAACACACTTAGCAACACATTAATAAAGCTTAATTCAAGCTGATAAAAGGGAGAGAAAGGCGTACCACACTTTTACTGCCTTAAAACTTGAAACTTTATTTCTTCGATATTGAAATACAGCTTTACAAAGAGAAACGCTAGGAATGAAACAAGGACGTACCAAAGCAGAAGGATACAAAACATATAAAACTGATAAGAAAAACTGATTACAAGCTGATACCTAACAACTAAACTGAGTTCTCCTTTTATAGGAGAATTCACTCAAAACTGACAAAAAGGAAATAGTAAACATCATAATATACAAAGTCTGATTATGACTTAAAGGGGCAAATTATTGTCCTTCGCAGCATCTTAAAACAATGAAATGGCAGACAATGGTTAATGGTCTTCAATCCTTATCGTACCTTGGCATCTGGAAACAGTAAACATTTGACGCATTATCGTCTTGGAAAAGGACTGGCAAACTAAAACTTATCTTCAGGACGAATTCTTTAAATTTGTCAAAAAGTGCATAGTAACTTGTCGGCAAAGCATCTGGGAACAGTGATTCGGCAGGCAAAATTATTGCTTGGGAGACTTCCTCTTGAAAGCGACAGATTTGGCATCTTCAACAGTGACTTCGATAATGAATCTGACATCAGGGCTTACTTCATTGGTTTTGGACGTAACTGGACTTCTGTATTACAGAACTGGCTTTTTTCCTTGAGCTTTTTCCTGGGATTGACTTAACAAAGCAACCATAGCATCGATCTGGATTTCGGATTCTTCAGCATATGGATCTTGTGATTCACCAGCAAGAACTTCTTCTTTAGAAGATGAGGAGACTGATGAAAATTCTTCAGGATTTATGTCAAAATCACAATTTTCATTTATTTCTTGTTGAACTTCAGAAAGATAATCAGAAATTACTTCTTTTCGTTCTTCCTTGGTTAAAGGGCTTCCTTTCTTAATGGTAGCTTCCTTAAGCATTTCCTTAAGAGAAATCGGACCACGTTCCTTAGCTTGTTTTTGATCTTCATGAATTCGGATTTTAATGGCGTTTATAGTCTCTTGGCCATGCAAGGCATGTGTATTTGGATCAATTATTAACATCTTTTTCCAAAAAGTGGTAAAAAAGATGCGATTTAAGCAAGGAAATTGTTGAGAGATTTTACCAATCTCTGGTTCCCAACGCCATATCCATGGGATAGAGAATTGGATGAAAAAATGAAAGCAATTTATACCTTCTGGCCATAATTTTAATTGTTTGGCTCTTTGGACAATGGGAGAATGAATTACCCATGCTGAATAAAGGGTCTTAAAAATGTCTGGAAGTATGTTGATGGAAGGACCAAATGTCATCCACCATTGAATAAACCACATGGGCAGACTTTCAGACCTTAAAGTTGGACATAGCTTAAACATCCAAGTATGTTTTTTCCCCTTATTTTCATAGAAAAAACATTTATAAAAAGCATTAATATAATCCCAATAATTATATTTAATATTGAGTTTTAACTCAGGACTATAAAATTCTCTTTCTTGTAAGGTACTTATACCCCACTGTTCTGCAGAAAGAATTTGTCGAATTACGACAGTAGTATAAACATAATATGCCATAGATCCTTGAGGGTAATTATGATAAACTTGAAGTGTTCCAGATTTAATGAGTATTAACTCATAAATGATCCGGGTTTTATCGGATTCACAAGGAAAACTTCTAGTATCCACATACCTTTTAAGAATTTCATACGGATCTGTATTTAACAATAAATCCTTTGGTTCAATCAGGAATATTAATTCCTTATGATCAGATTTAGTATAGGGCAGAGGTCCCATTTCTTCATATACCTCTGGGTTCTTAACTTTATCTGCATAAGATGAGGGATTACCTCTATCTTTTGATGATAACCCTGGGAAATCCTCATTATAGGCTTTCCGTGAACCAGAACTTCTGCCTCTTCCTCTACGGAGATTACCGTATCGAGGATGAATAGATTCTTTGTTTGGAAACATTATTTCCTGAAATAAGAAGTTTAGGCAATATAAGAAGTATTTATCACCTTTTTAATAATCTTTTGTTGTTCCAAAAGTTCATTTAGTTCAATTTGAAATTGATGGAAAAAAGGGTTATAAGGTTGAGGGAAAAGTTTGAACCATTCTTTGTAAACAAAAATTTGTTTATCAATTTTCTTTGCTCTTTGAACCAAAGTGAGAGGATAATTTTTAAATCCCTGAAAATGGAATCTAGCTTTCTTAATTTTAAAAAGATTAATTTCTTTCTCAGTTGTTAAACCTAATTTATTAAGATAATTTGCGAAATTTAATTCCCATCCAATTTTTTCATCTTCAGAGAAATGAAGTAACTTTTTCTCGATCATAATCCTCCAAAGAAGTGGACCATCCATCTGTTTAAGAGGGATTGTGAAGAAATCCTTTTTCAACCTGTTCAATTTCAAGAATTACTTCATATTGATTTTGAATATTATTTTGCATGTCTGAAATATCTCTTGGAGAAAGATTAAACCTATTAAGGATATCTTTCATATGATTAATATTTTCATAACATTCTTTCTTTAAATTATAAAGACGATGAAGATATTCCTGTTCTTTCTCATCAGGAGATTGATAAAGATAGGAATTTTCCATCTGCAAAATTGTTTAAATCATGCATTTAGAAATGGTTTTAGCAAGATATTTTTTCGTGCTAAAATAGACTTCATAATAGTACATTAAAAATTTCTTATCATGATATGAAAGAGTTCTGGGACTATCCAGATAATGATTTTGAACTAAGGCAAACTTCATGAGATTATACAACTTAGTTGTATTTTTATGATCTTTAATTAAAAATTTTAGACCAATTCTTGGCTGAATATCAACAAATCTGAAATTATCAGAATGAACATAGAGTGCTTTATAAATCAAACCATCAAGATCAGATGTTATTGAAAAACAACGATCAGGATTAAAACACAAACAACACTGAGAATTACTCATTAAAACAGTAAAACTTACAACCTATTTAGGCAATACAGCTACGATTTATCTCTGTTTTGATAATACGTCTCATAAACTTGAAACTCGGGAGCATATACAAAAGATATGCCTTATCTTGAGCACTAAGTCGTTGGGCTCTAAGTCTTACTTTAGGAGCGTCTTTATGTTGAAGGTAAAAGCCTGTATCAAGACAATTTTCAATGTTGATAATTAACCTATCCAAGTGTCTAGATCTTTGTACCATACCATGAATTCCACGACTCTTAAGCATGTAATAATTAACTGGCTGATTATACATATGAGAATATGCATCTTGTTCATAAAACAAAATGACTGGAATCTTGGGGATATGAACCCTAGGAATGATTCTGGTTCTGGGAGGCATTATCCTGCAAATATTCTCTAGTTAAAAAATCAGGAAGACTATTATCTATACCTTTCTTATATTTAATTATGAAATCAAAAGGGGCAAGATGAGATTGCCATCTAGCATACATAGCTTTACTAACATTATGTTTAAAATCTTTTTCAAACATAAATTTAGCAGATTGACAATCTGTAAAAACAATAAAAGGTTTATTATACAGATCATCTTGGAATTTTAAAACACATTTAACAATAGCTAAAACTTCTTTAGCTATAGCAGCATAATTCTTTTGACTATTATTCCACTTACCAGAATAGTATCTAATAAGTTGTTTAGACTTATCTAACGGATTAACTTGACTTAATATACCACCATATCCAATATCACTGGCATCTGCTTCAATTATTTTTTCCCAATTAGGATTTGCTAAATTTAAGCAAGGTAAATGACTGACCTTTTTCTTAATTAGTTGAACTGCTTGAGTATGAGCTAAACTCCAAGGTTTAGGAACTTTTTTAAGTCTATCATACAGAATTGCTGTATCTTGAGCAAGATTTCTATAATAGGCTGATATATAATTTAGGCTTCCTAAAAATCTCTGCAACTGGGTTTTATCTTTAATTTCATCAGGAAATTTTGATGAAAATTCAATGCTCCTATTTATAGGAATGATTTTTCCTTTTTCAATATTATGCCCTAAAAATCTTATTTTAGTTTGGAAAAGTAACATTTTAGGTTTAGAAATTACTAAACCATTTTGTATAATGATTTTCTTAAAAATATCAAGATGTTTAAAATGATTTTCAATATTATTTGAAAAGATTAAGATATCATCAATATACACAATTATAAAATTTGTATAAGGAGTAAAAATGTCATTCATAATTTTTTGAAATTCAGAAGGAGCATTTTTTAATCCAAAAGGCATTACTTTCCATTCAAATTGTCCAAAAGGGACATTAAAAGCCGTTTTATATTGATCTTTTTCAGCAATTTGAATTTGTCAATAACCTGATTTTAAATCAAATTTAGAAAAGATATTTGAATTATATAATCTGTCAAGTAAATCTTTTTTATTAGGAATAGGATATCTTATCCATTTTAAAACTTTATTTAAAGGTTTATAATTAATTACTAACCTAGGAACACCACGTTCTTGTTCTGCATGTTTATTAACATAGAAACCTGTACAAGACCAAGGTGACTTAGATGGTTTAATTAATCCTTTATTTAATAAAGATTTAATCTCTGTTTTACAAAGTTCTAAAAATTCTTTATTCATTTGATAAGGTCTAGATTTAGTAGGTATATTATTTTCTGAAAAATTATCTTCATAAGGTAAGTCAACAATATGTTTTTTACGATTTCAAAAAGCATTTGGATGTTCATTACAAATAGTTAATGAAAAATTATTTTCAATAAATCTTATTTTGTCTTTTAATCTAGGATTTTTTAAATAATTCTCAATATTAGAAATATTAATTTCTTGTTTAAGAAAATTAATATGGTTTTGTTTTTGATTTATCAAATCCTGAATTTCATTCAATAATCTTGCCTTTGGTTCAGTTATGAATTTGAACTCAATTTCTTTATTTTCAAAAGTACCAATAAAACCATTAGTGTCAATTTGTTTTAAAGGGAAGAGTTTTTGAATAAAAGGAGTTCCAAGAATTACTTGGGTAGTCATGTTTTTTATTAACAAAAAACTTGTAGGTATGCAAGTATTATTTTGACAAATATAAGCTTTAGGAATTTTATAAGTAATATCTAATTTATGACCATTAACAGCTGTTAAATTATGGGTAGTTTTCTGAAAATACCTGGTAGGAATTATTCCTTCTTGGATACAATTAAGATCAGCACCACTATCAATTAAAGCAGTTAGATTTTTTACAAATTTATTATCAATTAACAAGGTTATTTTAACATACCATTTTTGGGAGGTAACAATATCTAAAGTTGCAAGGAAATTGGTTAATTCTGTTCCTTCTTCAGGAATGTCATCTTCACTACTCACATTATGAGTATGTAATTTAGGGGAATCTATAGGTTGCTTTCCTTTTTCAAGATAAGTTAATCTCTGAGAAAAATTAGTATTTTCTTCTTTAAGCTGTTTAATTTCTATTTTTAAATACTCAATTTCATTTTTTAAATCAGTAATAGTGATTGGGTTTATATTGTTATTATACTTAGTAGCTAATCTTTTATGAACTTCATCCATAGTATAAGGAAGATTATTCCTTTGTATATTATTATTCCTATTATTTTTATGACGATTACTAGATTCACCAGTAATATGTTCTATTAAGAAAGATTTAATAGTAGGATCATTTGTATGGTTTAATAAATCAATTATAGAATTTGATTTAATCATATTTATCTCGAAATCTTTAAATTGTGAAATCAGTTGATATAGCTCATCATTTTTAGGATTTTCACAAGGTTCATTATTCTGACATGGTTCACATTCTGATTGATTTTCAGAACTAGAAAATTCAATTTGATCTAAAACATTTATGTTTTTATGAATATTACTATTATGTGAAGAAGAAGAATTACTATCACTATCACTTTTAAGTTCAGATTCTGAAACAAGTAAAATTTTTCATAATGAGTCTTTAAGATCATCATCTATATTTAAAGCATATATTTTTTGCTTAACTCTACAATCCTTAGCATAGTGTCCTATTTTTCCATATTTAAAACAGGCATTATTATTCCTATATTGTTTTTTAGAAAATTTTTTAAATTTTTTCTTTTTATTTTGAGGTTGTGGTTGAGGTAATTGTTGAACATAATTTTGTTGCTTAAATCCTCGTTTTTCACATTTTTTACGTTTATATTCATAATAACCAACAGTTTTATGTTTTTTCTTTTTCTTGTAGACTTTATCTACTTGAGGGTTTTTTGGAATATTCATACCAAATTGATCACAAAAATCTCCTAATTGCTTTTTATGCAACATGTTATGTTTTTGAACTTGTTGATTAAGTTTGATATCATTACAAAGATTTAATCCTTCAGTTATGCAAGTACTTATGAGTTTACCATAAGTATAACTTTCATAATTTATATGTAAATTATTTCCTCTTAAGGTTTTTCTAACTTTTTCAGCAAAAAGGGGAGGAAGACCATCTATGAATTTAGACTTCCAATGATCCGAATTACTTTCAGGCAATTGTAAGACTCTTCTTAAGAAAACATCCTTATACCATCTAAAAGAGCTTAAGGTATTACAACGCATATTTTGTAATAAAGTTCTTATTGTATCAGAATTATCTGTCCATCTTCCAGTAAAATGTTCAAAAATATTGACAACAAGAGTATATACTACATCTTCAACTTAAACATTATTATCAAGCTTAGTCTTATTTAATATGTCTTGTTTGAAATCTTGTGTAAGGTAATTATCCCACCATCCTTTAAGTTGACCAGTAAAACCAGCAATTATCATGGATGCAATTGACTTATCAGTATTACCATTTGTTTTACAAACAGTACTATACATTAACATTCTATGAATTATGTTAGCAATTTGATTAATAGTATATCCATCAATATTCCATTCATATATGTGATTACCACTATAGCTAGTTGGATTAACAAACTCTTGTTCTTCATAGAGAACATCTTGAGGAGTAGGTCTAGGGTAGTAATAAAATCTTTGATTTGGTTTATCAGCATATTTATTAGAATATGACCTTCTACCATACTTACCAATTTTATTTATTTCTTCTCTAATTACATTAGGATAATCAGAATCAGGTTCTTCTAATTTTTCTACAAATTCAACATTATTTAAATGGAATTCTTTGAACTTTTCATTTAAAAGTTTTTCAAATTCAGTAACAGCAGCAAATTTGAAATTCTTAATTTCAGGAGGAGGTTGAATAGTTGGAACTGAAGAAGTACTAGATTCAGCTTTACTAGTTTCTTCCTTTTCTTGTTCTTTTTCAATTAAAACTTTGTTTATTTTCTGATTAACTCGATCAGTTTTTGAAAGAAGTTGGTCAATTCTATTTATAGCCAAATTAATTTGTTCACCCAAAATTATTAAATATAAATTTGAATAATTTTGTTGTTGAATTATTTTGTTAAAAATTTGGGCATTACTTAATAAAGTCTTCTCTTCCATTAGTTTTCCAAAAGCATTATAGTGCCTGGTTTGGTTTTCTGTTATTATCTCAAAAGTATCCTGTGGAGGGTAAATTCCTTTAATAACTTTATTTGGAGAGATTTGAAAATTTCTTTCTAAAATCGCAATTTTATTTTCTAAAGTTTCATTTATTTTGTAAATAAACCACTGAACAAAAGGTATGATATCATTAATATCAGAAAGATGTTTATAATATTCCTCAGAAATTATTTGTAATTCTGTCTTATCAAAAATTTTATAAAACCATTCTCGGAAATTATTCCAGATAGGGAGATTAAATTCATTTTTACATTTTTGACGTGCCAGGGATCCTGGACTTAAATCAATTTTGGTGTCAAACATGATAACCCATTTCACTTAAAGTTGGATCGATTTCATCGATTTTCTTAGTTGGTGAAACGAAATTATCAGAATCAATTTTCAAATTCTTATATGGATCATTTAAATAGATTGTTGAATCCAAAGATTTATCAGATCGAGCGGGACTATCGCTATCATCATCTTTTTTAATTTCAGAAATTCTTGAAGTTGAACTTCTAGAAGGATATTGTAAATGATAAGGTTTTGGTGAAATAAAAAAGTATCTAGATTTACTATCAAAATTATTTTTTGGTAAAGAAAGTTGTCTTCTTGGCATAGTTATGAAAACATTACCTTCTTGGGTTTGTTGAATATTAGTTGGTTGATCAGAAATGTCATTTATGACAGGTGCAGCTTTTTCCATTATCCAATTTTCAGGAAAATTTATTTCATCCCATTTAATAGCTCTTCTTGTTGTAATATTAGATTTACTAAAGTTAGATTCTATTACTATAGTTTCATTAGCCATTTTATCTTTTTGTTTACACTGAGGATTAAGTGTATGTAGTGTCTTATAATAAATTCTATAACAAATACATATTACCTCTGATCCTGGAGCATAATTATATCCATGTGTTTTAACATTTAATGTTAAGGCTTCTAATAAATTATTATCAGTCAAAGATAATTGTAAATTAGGGAAAACATTAAAATACACTGGACCATGTGCAAGACTACTCTCAATTATTCCCATTATGGATTGATCCCAATTAAGATTTCTTCCATCTCTTAAGACAGCTAAAAAACTTTCGGGTAAACCTTCTAAAGTTAAGGGTTTAAAAGCAATTTGAACTAATCCAATATGTAAAAATTTATATTTTTGCTTATATCTTCCTACATCTCTTTCACTTAAAAGATGTAATATCATTTCATCTTTATTCAAAGATATAGTTTCTTCAGTTGTTTTAACAACTTGTTTAAATGAAATTTTTTCAAGTGTACCAATTTTATAAATTTCAGTTATTTGCATCTTAGGGATAGACCATTTATTTAATAAATCAAGATCTTCAGGTAAATCTACTTCATGACTTACACTATTTTTAACAGTCTGTTTATCAGATTTAAAGATATTCATAATGAATAAAATGCAATAAGTGTGTGTCAAATATATTTCCACTAGATTCAATCAAATGACATGGCTCTGATACCATAAAAAGCAGGACCCATCTTCTTGTCAAGTTCCTTGTGTAAGAAATGGGATGTTTTATCGGGAATTATAGTTATAATTAATCCTGTCGTCATATCTTAAGGATCTGTTTACAAAATTTTTCCTAGACCTGTCTTTGGTATCCAGTCAAGCCAAACACAGCCCTAAACGCCTTCCATGGCTCCAGCGAGCACAACAACGGTTTAACATACATACCAAGACTGTATCTAGAAATATTTTAACCTTAAATACAAGACTGGAAAATTATACTTATACAGCTTTACAAAGAGAAACGCTAGGAATGAAACAAGGACGTACCAAAGCAGAAGGATACAAAACATATAAAACTGATAAGAAAAACTGATTACAAGCTGATACCTAACAACTAAACTAAGTTCTCCTTTTATAGGAGAATTCACTCAAAACTGACAAAAAGGAAATAGTAAACATCATAATATACAAAGTCTGATTATGACTTAAAGGGGCAAATTATTGTCCTTCGCAGCATCTTAAAACAATGAAATGGCAGACAATGGTTAATGGTCTTCAATCCTTATCGTACCTTGGCATCTGGAAACAGTAAACATTTGACGCATTATCGTCTTGGAAAAGGACTGGCAAACTAAAACTTATCTTCAGGACGAATTCTTTAAATTTGTCAAAAAGTGCATAGTAACTTGTCGGCAAAGCATCTGGGAACAGTGATTCGGCAGGCAAAATTATTGCTTGGGAGACTTCCTCTTGAAAGCGACAGATTTGGCATCTTCAACAGTGACTTCGATAATGAATCTGACATCAGGGCTTACTTCATTGGTTTTGGACGTAACTGGACTTCTGTATTACAGAACTGGCTTTTTTCCTTGAGCTTTTTCCTGGGATTGACTTAACAAAGCAACCATAGCATCGATCTGGATTTCGGATTCTTCAGCATATGGATCTTGTGATTCACCAGCAAGAACTTCTTCTTTAGAAGATGAGGAGACTGATGAAAATTCTTCAGGATTTATGTCAAAATCACAATTTTCATTTATTTCTTGTTGAACTTCAGAAAGATAATCCGAAATTACTTCTTCCTCTACGGAGATTACCGTATCGAGGATGAATAGATTCTTCGTTTGGAAACATTATTTCCTGAAATAAGAAGTTTAGGCAATATAAGAAGTATTTATCACCTTTTTAATAATCTTTTGTTGTTCCAAAAGTTCATTTAGTTCAATTTGAAATTGATGGAAAAAAGGGTTATAAGGTTGAGGGAAAAGTTTGAACCATTCTTTGTAAACAAAAATTTGTTTATCAATTTTCTTTGCTCTTTGAACCAAAGTGAGAGGATAATTTTTAAATCCCTGAAAATGGAATCTAGCTTTCTTAATTTTAAAAAGATTAATTTCTTTCTCAGTTGTTAAACCTAATTTATTAAGATAATTTGCGAAATTTAATTCCCATCCAATTTTTTCATCTTCAGAGAAATGAAGTAACTTTTTCTCGATCATAATCCTCCAAAGAAGTGGACCATCCATCTGTTTAAGAGGGATTGTGAAGAAATCCTTTTTCAACCTGTTCAATTTCAAGAATTACTTCATATTGATTTTGAATATTATTTTGCATGTCTGAAATATCTCTTGGAGAAAGATTAAACCTATTAAGGATATCTTTCATATGATTAATATTTTCAATGTTGATAATTAACCTATCCAAGTGTCTAGATCTTTGTACCATACCATGAATTCCACGACTCTTAAGCATGTAATAATTAACTGGCTGATTATACATATGAGAATATGCATCTTGTTCATAAAACAAAATGACTGGAATCTTGGGGATATGAACCCTAGGAATGATTCTGGTTCTGGGAGGCATTATCCTGCAAATATTCTCTAGTTAAAAAATCAGGAAGACTATTATCTGTACCTTTCTTATATTTAATTATGAAATCAAAAGGGGTAAGATGAGATTGCCATCTAGCATACATAGCTTTACTAACATTATGTTTAAAATCTTTTTAAAATCAGGTTATTGGCAAATTCAAATTGCTGAAAAAGATCAATATAAAACGGCTTTTAATGTCCCTTTTGGACAATTTGAATGGAAAGTAATGCCTTTTGGATTAAAAAATGCTCCTTCTGAATTTCAAAAAATTATGAATGACATTTTTACTCCTTATACAAATTTTATAATTGTGTATATTGATGATATCTTAATCTTTTCAAATAATATTGAAAATCATTTTAAACATCTTGATATTTTTAAGAAAATCATTATACAAAATGGTTTAGTGGTAATCACATATATGAATGGAATATTGATGGATATACTATTAATCAAATTGCTAACATAATTCATAGAATGTTAATGTATAGTACTGTTTGTAAAACAAATGGTAATACTGATAAGTCAATTGCATCCATGATAATTGCTGGTTTTACTGGTCAACTTAAAGGATGGTGGGATAATTACCTTACACAAGATTTCAAACAAGACATATTAAATAAGACTAAGCTTGATAATAATGTTCAAGTTGAAGATGTAGTATATACTCTTGTTGTCAATATTTTTGAACATTTTACTGGAAGATGGACAGATAATTCTGATACAATAAGAACTTTATTACAAAATATGCATTGTAATACCTTAAGCTCTTTTAGATGGTATAAGGATGTTTTCTTAAGTAGAGTCTTACAATTGCCTGAAAGTAATTCGGATCATTGGAAGTCTAAATTCATAGATGGTCTTCCTCCCCTTTTTGCTGAAAAAGTTAGAAAAACCTTAAGAGGAAATAATTTACATATAAATTATGAAAGTTATACTTATGGTAAACTCATAAGTGCTTGCATAACTGAAGGATTAAATCTTTGTAATGATATCAAACTTAATCAACAAGTTCAAAAACATAACATGTTGCATAAAAAGCAATTAGGAGATTTTTGTGATCAATTTGGTATGAATATTCCAAAAAACCCTCAAGTAGATAAAGTCTACAAGAAAAAGAAAAAACATAAAACTGTTGGTTATTATGAATATAAACGTAAAAAACGTGAAAAACGAGGATTTAAGCAACAAAATTATGTTCAACAATTACCTCAACCACAACCTCAAAATAAAAAGAAAAAATTTAAAAAATTTTCTAAAAAACAATATAGGAATAATAATGCCCGTTTTAAATGTGGAAAAATAGGACACTATGCTAAGGATTGTAGAGTTAAGCAAAAAATATATGCTTTAAATATAGATGATGATCTTAAAGACTCATTATGCAAAATTTTACTTGTTTCAGAATCTGAACTTAAAAGTGATAGTGATAGTAATTCTTCTTCTTCACATAATAGTAATATTCATAAAAACATAAATGTTTTAGATCAAATTGAATTTTCTAGTTCTGAAAATCAATCAGAATGTGAACCATGTCAGAATAATGAACCTTGTGAAAATCCTAAAAATGATGAGCTATATCAACTGATTTCACAATTTAAAGATTTCGAGATAAATATGATTAAATCAAATTCTATAATTGATTTATTAAACCATACAAATGATCCTACTATTAAATCTTTCTTAATAGAACATATTACTGGTGAATCTAGTAATCGTCATAAAAATAATAGGAATAATAATATACAAAGGAATAATCTTCCTTATACTATAGATGAAGTTCATAAAAGATTAGCTACTAAGTATAATAACAATATAAACCCAGTCACTATTACTGATTTAAAAAATAAAATTGAGTATTTAAAAATAGAAATTAAACAGCTTAAAGAAGAAAATACTAATTTTTCTCAGAGATTAACTTATCTTGAAAAAGGAAAGCAACCTATAGATTCCCATAAATTACATACTCATAATGTGAGTAGTGAAGATGACATTCCTGAAGAAGGAACAGAATTAACCAATTTCCTTGCAACTTTAGATATTGTTACCTCCCAAAAATGGTATGTTAAAATAACCTTGTTAATTGATAATAAATTTGTAAAAAATCTTACTGCTTTAATTGATAGTGGTGCTGATCTTAATTGTATCCAAGAAGGAATAATTCCTACCAGGTATTTTCAGAAAACTACCCATAATTTAACAGCTGTTAATGGTCATAAATTAGATATTACTTATAAAATTCCTAAAGCTTATATTTGTCAAAATAATACTTGCATACCTACAAGTTTTTTGTTAATAAAAAACATGACTACCCAAGTAATTCTTGGAACTCCTTTTATTCAAAAACTCTTCCCTTTAAAACAAATTGACACTAATGGTTTTATTGGTACTTTTGAAAATAAAGAAATTGAGTTCAAATTCATAACTGAACCAAAGGCAAGATTATTGAATGAAATTCAGGATTTGATAAATCAAAAACAAAACCATATTAATTTTCTTAAACAAGAAATTAATATTTCTAATATTGAGAATTATTTAAAAAATCCTAGATTAAAAGACAAAATAAGATTTATTGAAAATAATTTTTCATTAACTATTTGTAATGAACATCCAAATGCTTTTTGGAATCGTAAAAAACATATTGTTGACTTACCTTATGAAGATAATTTTTCAGAAAATAATATACCTACTAAATCTAGACCTTGTCAAATGAATAAAGAATTTTTAGAACTTTGTAAAACAGAGATTAAATCTTTATTAAATAAAGGATTAATTAAACCATCTAAGTCACCTTGGTCTTGTACAGGTTTCTATGTTAATAAACATGCAGAACAAGAACGTGGTGTTCCTAGGTTAGTAATTAATTATAAACCTTTAAATAAAGTTTTAAAATGGATAAGATATCCTATTCCTAATAAAAAAGATTTACTTGACAGATTATATAATTCAAATATCTTTTCTAAATTTGATTTAAAATCAGGTTATTGGCAAATTCAAATTGCTGAAAAAGATCAATATAAAACGGCTTTTAATGTCCCTTTTGGACAATTTGAATGGAAAGTAATGCCTTTTGGATTAAAAAATGCTCCTTCTGAATTTCAAAAAATTATGAATGACATTTTTACTCCTTATACAAATTTTATAATTGTGTATATTGATGATATCTTAATCTTTTCAAATAATATTGAAAATCATTTTAAACATCTTGATATTTTTAAGAAAATCATTATACAAAATGGTTTAGTAATTTCTAAACCTAAAATGTTACTTTTCCAAACTAAAATAAGATTTTTAGGGCATAATATTGAAAAAGGAAAAATCATTCCTATAAATAGGAGCATTGAATTTTCATCAAAATTTCCTGATGAAATTAAAGATAAAACCCAGTTGCAGAGATTTTTAGGAAGCCTAAATTATATATCAGCCTATTATAGAAATCTTGCTCAAGATACAGCAATTATGTATGACAGACTTAAAAAAGTTCCTAAACCTTGGAGTTTAGCTCATACTCAAGCAGTTCAACTAATTAAGAAAAAGGTCAGTCATTTACCTTGCTTAAATTTAGCAAATCCTAATTGGGAAAAAATAATTGAAACAGATGCCAGTGATATTGGATATGGTGGTATATTAAGTCAAGTTAATCCGTTAGGTAAGTCTAAACAACTTATTAGATACTATTCTGGTAAGTGGAATAATAGTCAAAAGAATTATGCTGCTATAGCTAAAGAAGTTTTAGCTATTGTTAAATGTGTTTTAAAATTCCAAGATGATCTGTATAATAAACCTTTTATTGTTTTTACAGATTGTCAATCTGCTAAATTTATGTTTGAAAAAGATTTTAAACATAATGTTAGTAAAGCTATGTATGCTAGATGGCAATCTCATCTTGCTCCTTTTGATTTCATAATTAAATATAAGAAAGGTACAGATAATAGTCTTCCTGATTTTTTAACTAGAGAATATTTGCAGGATAATGCCTCCCAGAACCAGAATCATTCCTAGGGTTCATATCCCCAAGATTCCAGTCATTTTGTTTTATGAACAAGATGCATATTCTCATATGTATAATCAGCCAGTTAATTATTACATGCTTAAGAGTCGTGGAATTCATGGTATGGTACAAAGATCTAGACACTTGGATAGGTTAATTATCAACATTGAAAATTGTCTTGATACAGGCTTTTACCTTC
The DNA here is from genome assembly GCA_026212405.1 of Petrea volubilis. Taxonomy (NCBI): domain Eukaryota; kingdom Viridiplantae; phylum Streptophyta; class Magnoliopsida; order Lamiales; family Verbenaceae; genus Petrea; species Petrea volubilis. Next base: position 5,017,103 of record CM047875.1, read on the forward strand.
AACATAAAGACGCTCCTAAAGTAAGACTTAGAGCCCAACGACTTAGTGCTCAAGATAAGGCATATCTTTTGTATATGCTCCCGAGTTTCAAGTTTATGAGACGTATTATCAAAACAGAGATAAATCGTAGCTGTATTGCCTAAATAGGTTGTAAGTTTTACTGTTTTAATGAGTAATTCTCAGTGTTGTTTGTGTTTTAATCCTGATCGTTGTTTTTCAATAACATCTGATCTTGATGGTTTGATTTATAAAGCACTCTATGTTCATTCTGATAATTTCAGATTTGTTGATATTCAGCCAAGAATTGGTCTAAAATTTTTAATTAAAGATCATAAAAATACAACTAAGTTGTATAATCTCATGAAGTTTGCCTTAGTTCAAAATCATTATCTGGATAGTCCCAGAACTCTTTCATATCATGATAAGAAATTTTTAATGTACTATTATGAAGTCTATTTTAGCACGAAAAAATATCTTGCTAAAACCATTTCTAAATGCATGATTTAAACAATTTTGCAGATGGAAAATTCCTATCTTTATCAATCTCCTGATGAGAAAGAACAGGAATATCTTCATCGTCTTTATAATTTAAAGAAAGAATGTTATGAAAATATTAATCATATGAAAGATATCCTTAATAGGTTTAATCTTTCTCCAAGAGATATTTCAGACATGCAAAATAATATTCAAAATCAATATGAAGTAATTCTTGAAATTGAACAGGTTGAAAAAGGATTTCTTCACAATCCCTCTTAAACAGATGGATGGTCCACTTCTTTGGAGGATTATGATCGAGAAAAAGTTACTTCATTTCTCTGAAGATGAAAAAATTGGATGGGAATTAAATTTCGCAAATTATCTTAATAAATTAGGTTTAACAACTGAGAAAGAAATTAATCTTTTTAAAATTAAGAAAGCTAGATTCCATTTTCAGGGATTTAAAAATTATCCTCTCACTTTGGTTCAAAGAGCAAAGAAAATTGATAAACAAATTTTTGTTTACAAAGAATGGTTCAAACTTTTCCCTCAACCTTATAACCCTTTTTTCCATCAATTTCAAATTGAACTAAATGAACTTTTGGAACAACAAAAGATTATTAAAAAGGTGATAAATACTTCTTATATTGCCTAAACTTCTTATTTCAGGAAATAATGTTTCCAAACGAAGAATCTATTCATCCTCGATACGGTAATCTCCGTAGAGGAAGAGGCAGAAGTTCTGGTTCACGGAAAGCCTATAATGAGGATTTCCCAGGGTTATCATCAAAAGATAGAGGTAATCCCTCATCTTATGCAGATAAAGTTAAGAACCCAGAGGTATATGAAGAAATGGGACCTCTGCCCTATACTAAGTCTGATCATAAGGAATTAATATTCCTGATTGAACCAAAGGATTTATTGTTAAATACAGATCCGTATGAAATTCTTAAAAGGTATGTGGATACTAGAAGTTTTCCTTGTGAATCCGATAAAACCCGGATCATTTATGAGTTAATACTCATTAAATCTGGAACACTTCAAGTTTATCATAATTACCCTCAAGGATCTATGGCATATTATGTTTATACTACTGTCGTAATTCGACAAATTCTTTCTGCAGAACAGTGGGGTATAAGTACCTCACAAGAAAGAGAATTTTATAGTCCTGAGTTAAAACTCAATATTAAATATAATTATTGGGATTATATTAATGCTTTTTATAAATGTTTTTTCTATGAAAATAAGGGGAAAAAACATACTTGGATGTTTAAGCTATGTCCAACTTTAAGGTCTGAAAGTCTGCCCATGTGGTTTATTCAATGGTGGATGACATTTGGTCCTTCCATCAACATACTTCCAGACATTTTTAAGACCCTTTATTCAGCATGGGTAATTCATTCTCCCATTGTCCAAAGAGCCAAACAATTAAAATTATGGCCAGAAGGTATAAATTGCTTTCATTTTTTCATCCAATTCTCTATCCCATGGATATGGCGTTGGGAACCAGAGATTGGTAAAACCTCTCAACAATTTCCTTGCTTAAATCGCATCTTTTTTACCTCTTTTTGGAAAAAGATGTTAATAATTGATCCAAATACACATGCCTTGCATGGCCAAGAGACTATAAACGCCATTAAAATCCGAATTCATGAAGATCAAAAACAAGCTAAGGAACGTGGTCCGATTTCTCTTAAGGAAATGCTTAAGGAAGCTACCATTAAGAAAGGAAGCCCTTTAACCAAGGAAGAACGAAAAGAAGTAATTTCTGATTATCTTTCTGAAGTTCAACAAGAAATAAATGAAAATTGTGATTTTGACATAAATCCTGAAGAATTTTCATCAGTCTCCTCATCTTCTAAAGAAGAAGTTCTTGCTGGTGAATCACAAGATCCATATGCTGAAGAATCCGAAATCCAGATCGATGCTATGGTTGCTTTGTTAAGTCAATCCCAGGAAAAAGCTCAAGGAAAAAAGCCAGTTCTGTAATACAGAAGTCCAGTTACGTCCAAAACCAATGAAGTAAGCCCTGATGTCAGATTCATTATCGAAGTCACTGTTGAAGATGCCAAATCTGTCGCTTTCAAGAGGAAGTCTCCCAAGCAATAATTTTGCCTGCCGAATCACTGTTCCCAGATGCTTTGCCGACAAGTTACTATGCACTTTTTGACAAATTTAAAGAATTCGTCCTGAAGATAAGTTTTAGTTTGCCAGTCCTTTTCCAAGACGATAATGCGTCAAATGTTTACTGTTTCCAGATGCCAAGGTACGATAAGGATTGAAGACCATTAACCATTGTCTGCCATTTCATTGTTTTAAGATGCTGCGAAGGACAATAATTTGCCCCTTTAAGTCATAATCAGACTTTGTATATTATGATGTTTACTATTTCCTTTTTGTCAGTTTTGAGTGAATTCTCCTATAAAAGGAGAACTCAGTTTAGTTGTTAGGTATCAGCTTGTAATCAGTTTTTCTTATCAGTTTTATATGTTTTGTATCCTTCTGCTTTGGTACGTCCTTGTTTCATTCCTAGCGTTTCTCTTTGTAAAGCTGTATTTCAATATCGAAGAAATAAAGTTTCAAGTTTTAAGGCAGTAAAAGTTTGGTACGCCTTTCTCTCCCTTTTATCAGCTTTAATTAAGCTTTATTAATGTGTTGCTAAGTGTGTTGTGTGTCAAATATTATGGAAGCTGGTTCATGATAATGGTGTGATTTGTTATCATAATCTTCTTGTAACCTTACTAATGGGTTAGGGTAAGTATAATTTTTCAGTCTTGTATTTAAGGTTAAAATATTTCTAGATACAGTCTTGGTATGTATGTTAAACCGTTGTTGTGCCCGCTGGAGCCATGGAAGGCGTTTAGGGCTGTGTTTGGCTTGACTGGATACCAAAGACAGGTCTAGGAAAAATTTTGTAAACAGATCCTTAAGATATGACGACAGGATTAATTATAACTATAATTCCCGATAAAACATCCCATTTCTTACACAAGGAACTTGACAAGAAGATGGGGTTTTTTAATATTAATAGTCGAAGTATTAGCTTTTTCACAGAAAAATATCCATGTATATGTTTGATAGTGATTAAATTGTTACTATTGATTATTAGTAGTAAAAATGAAAATCATATTATAAATCACGGTGAAGATTTTTAAGGACACTAAATTGTCATTTCAAGTCAATAGCGACAACTTAAAACGCTAATTCCTTTCACTAGTAGATTATATTTTAACAAAGAAAATGGGAAAAGAAGTTATTATGTAAGAATTTATAGCTATCACAAGGATAAAATAAAAAATAATGCCACTTAATACATATTATTAACATTTTTTTGATATTTTATTACTTAATTCTTTTATCATTAATAATTGATGTGAGCATAGCTTATCGTTAAATTGTGTTTTATGTATTTGGTCCAAGGTATACCTTGAATAAGATTAAGGGCCCGTTTGGATGGGCTTAAAAAAAATTGCTTCTCGGATGGTGCTTTTTATGGAAGAGTTTTTTTTTTAAGCCAAGCAGTTTTGCGTTTGGATACAGAAGCTAAAAGTGCTTTAAAATGTGCTTTTATTTGAAGCTAGTCTGAGGTAGCTTCTACAAAAAGTCGTCTTTTTTGGCTTTTTTTCTGGCTTTTGCTTTTTTTAAAAAGCCCATCCAAACACAATTTATTTTGTCTGAAGTGTTTTTTTTCAAAAAATAAGTGCTTTTTATCTGAAAAAAAGCCCATCCAAACGGGCTCTAAGTTGGGTCTATGAAACTATAAATTGAGCAAGACTTACCTAATATAAATTAAATAATAAAACAAGGCTATGACTAGATCACAAATAAGAAAGTGCGCCACCTCATAAATGGATAAAGCTCAGCTTGTTCATCAGCCCTAGTTGAGCTGAAATAGTTAATAAATTAGATATTTGGATAAGAAAGCATTTGAATGGCAAACAGAATCTTATCTAAAAATATGGTTAAGAGATATAGATTGATCCTGTCATCGTAAGTAATAAAGTTCTATTAGGAAAAAAATTCATATGATAACTAATTATAATAAGTGTTTCCATTCCCTAATATTTATATATATTTTTTTCTCAGAATTTTACTTAAGCATGGGAGAAGGTGCGAGTTCCGTTGTTTTGCAGAAATTTTGATGAGAATTATCCGTGCGTAAAGTTAAGGTATGCATCCACATTATATTTTTCTCTTAACATAGTTTATTTATTCAATTTGTTCAAGGTAAATTGTTTACCGCAAACTACAAAAGAGTAGAATGTTCTTTTTTTGCCATTATTAATCAACAAAATTTGAAGTTTATGTTGTCTTGTCTTCTGGCAAGTTACTCTTCTTTGGTATTCTCTATCTTCTTTGGTAGTTGAAATCTCGTTTATGGAAATGGGTAAAGGTTCTCGCTGTCATCTTGTTGATTGATGTGCCAATATTACTCCTGAAGATGATGATGATGATGCAGTTTTGGTTATCTCTGACGCGGCAATCCATTATACCCACATCTCCGTCGGCCAATTTCTCACCGATCGTGATATTAATTTTAATGCCATGAAGCAAACTCTTTCATCTATTTGGTGTCCTATGCAGGGGGAATGCATCAAAGATCTCGGTCCTACATTTTTCTTGTTCCTATTTATATTGTTAAGTGTTGTTCTAGTATAAACTAAGCAACTAAGTATTGCATATGGGTAGTCCCACATGTGCGCGGCCCATACCCAACCCAGGCCGGCTCCGGTTGCGACCACGGACCATAGTCCACTGGTCCCGGGGCACGGGTTCGGGTTTTTGGGCGAATTATCTTGATTTCGGACTTGTCTATGATATCCCACCTATTCTTCACAAATGACAGTTTCTTTTTCTTTTGAGCAACAACGAGTGAAGCCCAAAGTGTTGTCTCTATGTTGCAGCTATATGAGGAGGCTTCGAGACAAACAATCAACTACCAAAAGTCTTCAATTTCTTTCAATTGAAATATTGCAGTTGCCAATCGCGAAAAAATTAGCAGTATTTTGAATGTTTCCCTCATATACTTTGCAAAGATATACAAATAATGTTAGATTCATTCTGGTGGGGCTCGGGGACACGACAAGGCAGAGGAGTCAAATGGCAAAACTAGGAACGACTTTGCATCCCTAAATCATTTGGCAGTATGGGTCTTCACACTCTTCATGAGTTCAGTATGGCTTTATTAGGTAAGCAAGGATGATGGCTAATTGAATTTCCAGACTCCTTGGTTGCTCGGTCGTTACAAGCTAGATATTATCCTCATGGTACTTTCATGGAAGCAAATCTTGGGTCTAATCCCAATTATAGTTGGAGGAGTATTTGGGCAACGAAAAATCTGATACAACAAAGTTGCTGATGGAAAGTTGGTTTAATAGTTTCTTTGGATATTTGGCAGCCATCTTGGTTTCCGAATGAATCAAATCCATATGTGACTTCTGCTAGATCTTATGACTCTGATGTTGTCCACGTGGTGGATTTTATGGTGCCGAATTCATCATTGTGGGATATCTCAAAAATTGAAGCTCTATTTAATAAGCGAGACCAGTAGCTTATTCTCTTGGTTCCTCTTGGTGGACAAGAACAAGAGGATTGCATTTTTTGGTGGTCAACGAGAAAAGGGACATATACTATTAAGTCGGCCTTTCACATGCTCACCCTCGTGGCTATTGAAAATTTGAATAATTTGAATAATTTGAGTATCCCTTGGTCTTATATTTGGAATCTCAATGTATTGCCAAAAGTTCGAAATTTTATGTGGTGAGCGACAGCACGATGCCTTCCAACTTGTGATGCACTCCATCAACGTCATTTACTGGTGGCACGAAGTTGTATCTTTTGTAGTTCGGCTCCTGAAACTACAATTCACATTATATTTGGTTGTTCTTTTGCAGCTGAATGTGGGGCCAAACTGAGTTTCAAATTGTTTTGACCTCAGAGATGCATTTTACTACTTGGATATAGAACGTCCTTAGTAGGTACTCTAAAGAAGAGATGGCAAAAATATCCATCATTTGTTGGTTGATTTGGAGACAAAGAAACGACTTTCTTTGGGATGGCATTCACCACTCTATTATGCAACTAGTATCTGGTGCTATAGTGTTTCTTGAACAATGGAGGCAAGTGCAATTCTCTAAAAAGCTTCATTCCATGACAATTCCTTGTTCTTTAGTGCAGTGGCGAAAACCAGTGGCGGGAGTGCTAAAAATTAACGAAGATGTTGCTCTATTCCATCAAGACTAGCATTTTGGTTTAGGTTTGTTGTTTGAGACGACTTAGGATCATTCGTGGTAGGACGACTATTAACATTCGAGGTTGTTATGATCGTACTATGAGTGAAGCTAACAGTTTGCACAAGTATTTAAGTTGGATAAAAGAGAAACTATGGTCTAAAATTGTGATTGAATTGGATGCTCAAATAGTTGTACAAGTCTTTCATTGTTTTAATCAATTTAATTTGTTTTTGGTGTCTTAAAAAATGATTGCCAAGCTCTTATTAAGGATTTGAGGGACTTGCCTGTTGTATTTGTCAGGAGACACGCAAATCAATCTATTCATACTATTGCTAGGCAAATTGATTCAACGACAAGTTCGGTAGATTGGAACGTATGTCCTCCCTTCTTTTATTCAACTGTTATGATAGATATCTGAACTTAATAAATAAAATTATTTTATTTCAAAAAAAAAAATTTAATGTAAAAGAATATCATATGTATACTTTAAATATGCCTATTTATTAAATATACACATTTTTTGTTGAGTATAGATATAAATCATATAAATTTATACATATTAATAAATAAATAAATATATATAAATTCAACAGGTCGAATTTTGATATAGGTCTCAACTTTAAAATAAAATCCAAAACCCGACACCAACCCAATAAGGACTCTTAAAGGGTATAAAACGAATGTCAAAAGGTTAATCCCACACAAGGTATTGCCCTGATAAGGAACAAGGTATTGTCCTGTATGAACTTTGCTTAAAAAACAAATTGGAAAAATGTAGAAATGGGTATAAACGAATGTGAAAAGATTAATCCTAATCGTTAGACCCAATTTATATGTAAACATAATTAAAATATATATATATGTACTTTTATAATAATAATAATAATAATAATAATAATAATAATAATAATAATAATAATAATACCAACATGACTGAAAAATATAGGGCAAATTCAACTTTACCCCCTTATACTTGGAAACATTTTTAAATTAACCTATTTTTATAATTCTATATTCAAAATACCCTACTTTATAAAATTCTTTTCTTTTTACCCCTTTTGAATAGTAATTTTACTAATAGTAATTTCACTATTAAAAGTTTATTTATTTGTTTTATTGCCCAAAACCTTTTAGAGTTTTATCTTTAGGTCTATTTAAGTTTAAAAGAAATAAGGTAAGTTCCATTTTTCATGATATATGAATTTTAGTAAGTTTGTTCTTTCTCGATTTTTAGCAGTTATTAAAATATAATTTTCTATTGTTCTTTCCATTTCCCAAAGTTCTTGAATCTCTTTTTCTATATGATCTAAATCTTTAACATAGTTATCAAGAATTTCTTTATTAATACTTTTATTGATTAAATCAAGAACATAATCTTCTTTATCATTATATGTTGCAATAAGTATCCTTAAATCTTCAGGTAAATCCTCTAGCGTTTTTAGAATTGTTATTCTACGTTTATAATTTTTTCTTCTTTTAAATTGATTTTTTATGATATCGAAATCTTTACCCATTATATATGCACAAAAAAATAAAATATGTTTTCAAAATCATGATTAATAATGAAGTACTCTAAAATCATAAATTTTCATAAATTAAGCAGAGAAATCTTAATATATAAATCTTTTAAAAATATATTACCTCATTTAGATCTTCAATTCTTTAATCCTCCTAGGGACTCGTCTTCTTTCACCTTGACAAACCTGACTGGTGTTTGTCCAAACGCCCCTTGACTTCACGGGACTTACAGTTCCAAACGGCTACTATCTCAAACGGTACAATCACTACGGCCTTCGTAAGATTAGAGAATTTTGGAAATTAAGGAGAAATATAGGAATAAAAGATTCTTATATTAAAATCTCAAACACTCGAACTTTATGAAAATTAAATGGCTTTATTTCCTTCAAAGGAGATTTATACAAACATGATCTAGAAAAGGTTTACAAAAAATTTTTCTATTTTACTTGCTTGGATTTTTTCACTTCGAACTCTCAATTTTTTCAAGTTTAGCTTTCGATGCCTAGAAATGAAAATCCTAACACAATTTATAGGAAAACCAATTGAACTATTCGGACTTTTAAGTTTTATTTGGCCTCCAATGTCCTCATCTCTATGTGCTGGAAACACGTTGCTTTATCTTCCTTTATCTTTACGCATTGTCAGCTTTATCTCTGTATCTTCACAAGTCAAAAGCTGTCTACCATAGCTATCTGCCACAATTTTTTAGTGGATAATGACGTCATGGCATCCGTCACTCCGTATGCTATCGTAAGCGCTTACATCATGATTTACAACACCCAATCATTTTGCAAGCCTTTTTTTCTTGTAACCTCTGTGTAGAAAAATTCATGTATGATGAATTTATTAAGGAATTCCTTTAGAAGTGGAGATTTAATTTGTTCTCCTTTCCTTAATAAAATCTAGTTGTTAGCCTGCATGAATGTCTCATATTGACGCTCCCAAAGAGACTCAGCAGTGGATTGAATAGCTTTAATACCCATGGCTCTTCGTTCTGTAATCCATGAGTTGGTGAACTTAAAAGATCGAAAATTCTTTATGCCGGTTTCAATCTTTAAGTTTATAGTCAAAACATCTATGGTAATCATATGCTAGACTTTATGCCAGATTCGCATCTCAGGTTCTTGGGCTATAGAATAGAACTTGAGTACGACTGCTCTATTTCTAGCAACTTGACTGACTTGTGATTTAAGGCGGTCATCAAATGTTGAAATTTCATGAAGATCCTTATCAACATAGAGTAAATCTAGAAATCCATAGTTTGCAAGCTAAAAAACTTTATGAGAATCAGCTCCAAACATGGTTGTGATTCTTGGACGAACACTATATCTTTTAGAGTAGAATAGTGTCCTAGAATTCACCCATTTATAGGTTTCTTCTACAACTTCTTTATACTTATTTTCGCATTTATTTGTGAGAACAAACTCTTCATTATTGGAACTCCTGTTGTTGAAGCTTCCTACTTTAGAAATTTTAACTTCAATAACCTCTAATTCATCATTAGATTTTGAAGCCTTGCCTTTATTTTTCATGGAGTCAATGAAATCTTTATCAGATAAGGGTTTAGCTTGAACTCCAGAAGACTCTGCTTTATCTTTTCCTTTATTGTTTTCTCTTTTATCACTTTCCTTTTTATCATCACTCATTTTTTCCTTTTCTTTATTTTTGGAATCAAAGAACAAATTTAAACTTTCTTGAATATAAAGGACTCTTCTTAGTCCTTCTTGAGAAATTTCTAATACTATTTTAAAATTTAATTCAATCAAGTCTTTAAAAGCTTTATTGCTATCAACAATGTCTTGACAAACTAAGACAATATTAGCAATCTCATTCTTTAGCTCATTTGTCTCTTTATCAAGATCCATCTTTCTTTATGAATTTATTTCTGCAGAAAAAACAAGAATTTATAAGATGATATGTATCATCAATACAATTTTTGAAAAATTGTTACCCATCAACGGATTTGAGAAGTCTTTACCACCAACCATTAGACAGTGGATTAGCTTTATGTATAGTGCATACAATCACTCTAGTTGCATTTAAAGGTAAATGCACACCCATCTCATCCATTTTAGAGTTGGAGAACTCATTCTTTTACAAATTCTGTATTTCTGAAAATGAAATCGGCTAAGAAATTTTCTGAACCTTTTATATCTCTATTTTGAAACTATGAAAGGACAAGAAAATTTGTCATCTATGTAGCCTTCTGTATTGGGATGTATTTGGTAATTTATTGAAAACCAAAGGCTATATCTGGGTATTATCGATTTCGACTTTGAAAGGTCTTTGATATAAAAACAGAGAGAATTTCTGAATCCCTTTATTGATGGCTAGAAGTTCTTTCTCATGAGTTGTATAGTTGACCTCAGCTTGACCGAAAGTATCACTCGTATACCTACATATCTCATTGATATCAGTTTTAAGTAGTGCTGCAAAATAAAGATCTAAAGCATCCGTTTGTATTATCAATTTATCTTTTTCATCAAAAAGTTTTAATTCAAGCAATGTTTTACATTCTTCCTTTGGATTTTTAACAATCTCTGTATTTTGATTGCTCCATCCTTTAGTATTATTTTTTCGAAGCAATTTTTGAATCTCATGCTTCTTTTTAGCAAGATTTATTATGAATCACTCAACATAATTTAAACAACCAAGGAATTTTTCAATTTGATTTTTGTTTTCCAATTTGTCAGGAAATTCACAGATTTTCTTAGATATATAGGGTTGAAGTTTTATTCCTTCTTTATTTATTTTTAACCCAAGAAATTCAATTTCTTGTTTACAAATTATAGCTTTCCTTTCGAATAAAACTATTACATTGTCTTTACAAGTTGTAGCAAATTGAAGTAGATGAGTTTTATGTTCTTTTAAAGTATTAGAAGCAATTAAAACATCGTCAACATAGATGACCAGAAAGTCTTTATATTTATTAAAGATTTTGATATATAGAAGGCCCATTCTTTAATCCAAATGGCGTGACGAACCATTCGAACTGTCCTCGAGGAGAACTAATTATTGTATATTGTATATGTTCACACAAAATTTTCGTATCTGTAAAACAAACAAGTAGAAGACAAGAAAAATATGTGACAAATATTTTGAATTTGAAGAAAGGATATAATTTAAAAGAAAAATAATTTTCTAATAGACTAAATCCCCTGATTCTTCTCTCCGAATTTGTTTTCGAGGGCTTGAAGCTTGTTCTCGGATAAGTGATGTGATCCCTTCCTAGATTTGCGGGATGGAAGTCACGATTTACCTTGAAGTCAAAGGTCGGCTTTGAAATCGAAGGCCTTGAAGCACTTGCGCTTTGAAGACGAAGTAGAGCCTTTGTGGATGCAGTACGTCGTCGTAGCGGTCGCTTGCGATTTGAAGTTTTGAGAACTTTGAGAGCTTGTGCGAAGATCGTGTTCTTGCGAGCTTGCCTCTGTATGTGTCGAAGACTTCTTGCTCCCCTTTTGAACCCCAAATGACCCCTATTTATAGGTGTTTGTATAGGATTTTCGGATTGCTAGCAACTTCTTCGATATTTATCTCTATAATACAAATTATTATTAAAGAGAGAAACATCATTTACATGTTATTATTTGATCGGTCCATGCGACCAAATGCGCCACTTGTCACCATTTGATTGGTTTTGGACTTTCGGGCTGTAAGACTTGATTTAATTGGCCGAAACACCTCATATTGACACTTGGCAATCTTCTATTTATCGGTAAAATAAATATTAAAATATTAATCAAAATTGACTATTTAATATTGGAATTAAATTTAGGAAATTCCAAATTATAAATAGAAAATTTAATTAATATTTAATATTTTAATTTACACTTGTCAATTTTTTTGATTGGACGAAATTTAATCGCCAACAAATACCCCCTACTTCAAAGCTCGACGAAGAACGTGCCAAATATTGAGTGATAGAGGCGGGAATTGAAGTAATCAAAATAATTATGGACTTTTAAGAAAATAGATCCATGAGTCTTTCCATTTGAATACCATTGGGCCTTGATTCCGGACTTGTCAAAAAAAGTTGGCCCATAATTTGGTAATAGGCCCATACTTCTGGACTTGTCAAAAAAATTGAAACAAAAAGTTGCCAACAATCGGCTAAGTAGTCAATTCCAATTGCCCATGATGGGTCCCATGCATTTATTTGGAGAATTCAACTTGGAGACTTTAATTTGGGTGCACATATATTAATTCTAGAGGCCACAAAAAACAAAAAAAAAGATCTTTTTCTTTGTTTTTTTTTTTTTTGTCTTTTTGATTCAATCTCACTCATTGCACGTGAACTTATAGTGAGAAACAAATTTTGACCTCTATGCACTCCTGGTAAGTCCATCAGAAGCCAGCTAATTTATTGTCTGAAGCTAAATTACATTGGATTCTAAGGTTCCTCTTCCAACTCGAACTCCATGAGTGAAGATCCCCCCTCTTTTCTTTTCTTTTTTTTTTTATTTCTTTCTTATTCCTGACATAACTTCACGTCCATCTCGTCACCAGACGTCATGGAGGTTGAAACATGAACCAAGTAAAACTCTTGCGGAGACCCACTTCAATTGATCTCCGTTTACTTGGCTCTAATCTACACTTTTACTCAAGAGTTCCACTCTTCCTAGAATGATAATTGAACTTTATCTACTAAGAATTTGAGTTGGACTCTTCGTGACTCATCAATCCCAAATCAATTTTCAGAATTCGGGATAACTTGAGGATTCAAAAACCCACTTAAATTGAACAAACGCAACAAGAAATCTATAAAAGGGGCTAATCAAGATTAATTTGCAACACAAAATTATTGAGGATTAAGTTGGTTTGCTAAGGTATAATTATACTCTTGCTGCAGCTTCTCTTGAGGATTAAGTTGGTTTGCCTACTTTTTTATCCGCCCCTTATCTTTCTTTTTCGCATAATAATCGTAAAGGACCTCACTTTTAAGAGCAGCCATCTTTAACTTCCCCTCCTACAAGAAGAAGATTAAATTAAAAGAAAGAATTAAATCTATTAAGTACGTCAAAAACAAATACGAAAAGGTACCTACCAAGTCCATCCGATGCTCAAAAATCGATTTGCCCCCACCGGCATACAATGAACCTCCACTGACGTTCCTATTTACCCTGTTCTGCTCACTCTTCTTTTTCCATTCAGGTGTGCCCCAATACGTAGCTAAATCTTGAAATATTGGTTCGGGGAGCCACGGTGGACGGCCATCCCCCAGCGCAATTACTTTTCTAATGTCTTGATACATGTCCATCATATTTTTTGCCGCATGATTGTCAAAAGATATCTTCATATGTCCCGTATCCTCCGACCTAAAACAAACATATTTCTAACAAAAACAAATAATACTTTATCACTCAAACATGTAAAAAAAAAATGAAATACTCAAATATACATGAAATATACTCATAACTTAAAAATTTAGGCCTATACAATTTCAATTAAATTACCTGCCATACACCGAACCATCGCAACCAAACGTTTTCAGGAACTTTGCCATAACTGAAGTATGGTTTGTCCAACATGCTCTTTATAACATTCATAATGTGCACACCATCACTTTTGCCAGGATAAAAACTACATGAGAGTTCAAGATTTATTGCCAAACATATACGATTTATTCTCATTTCTATTTGTTGTATTACACATGTAAATTTAAAAAAAAAACTAACCGATTTGGACCAATTGGTGTCACCGTAATCTTACTACTTGGTGCAGGTGGAGGTGTAGGCATCGCATACGTGTCCTGAATTCCTTCTATATTGGCCTGAGTTAACCCATCATCCTCAGGTTGTGGTTGCTGCTAGGGTAGCGGCGGGCTAAGAATATGCGATGTAGCAGGTGGACTATGGCCACAAGGTATTGAAGGAGTTGGCATAAACTGCATTGGAATGTCTGGTGGTGGACTATGGCCTATGCGAGTGGAATGGTAAGAAAGGGAAGAGCCCGAAAGGGACCCTGGGGAGATGCCTCAATGGGATGAAGAAAAACACGGATTAGATGCCGGCCTATCAGTTGATCTACCATACGAAATCTTATTTTTCCCACGCCGCATCTACATGATTGAAAGTTATACAAAAATTTTGAAATTCAAATTTTTATTATCAAATAATATATCATACAATTATATGCCGATGTAAATAAATGACGCATATATCTAATTAAGTGCAATAACGTATTTTAACTCATTTCAGTCACAATGAAATTAGTCACGCACATATATTAATGAAATCTATATAACTTTTTTGGTTACAATGCATCATAATTTATGCATCACTCGCTTCAGCTTCATCACTATCAACGTCTTCAATATCACCATCTTCTTCGTCAGTATATATAACCTGATTAAGCTCTGCTTTATCAATCAGCATTAATGTCATATTTTGGTCGCACATAGAGTCTACAAAGTCATCAGCAGTGATGTTTTGCACATTTGCACCCCCATCATTTTGGTAAGCGACCTCCAACGCGTGTTCATCATCAACGCAGCCTGTCGCTTTACTTTTAATGACAGCGAGCCATCGTATTTTCTCTTTAATTTTTATGGGATACTTAACAAAGTATACCTATCGGGCTTGTTGTGCGATTATGAAAGAATCGTATTTTCTATACCTGCCTGATTTTTTTACTTCAACAATTTCGCATTCTTGATGTACTATACGAGTTCCTTTTCAAGGTATGGGCTCTAACCACTCACATTTGAACAAAACAACCATTTTTATTGGCTCACCAGTTTACTCTAACTCTAATATTTCATTCAAAATTCCGTAGTAGTCATCCTCAACAGTAGCATCCTCATAACTGCCTTTCACCCAAACCCCGTAATTCATCATCTTTTTCCTTGACACCACGAGGAAGTGAAACTTGAAACCATTGAAAAAGTATGTATGATATATTTTCATTTTCATATTAGGATCCCAAGCCAATTGATTTAAGAATAGATCTGTAATCTCGTTTCCTGGATTATGAACCTGTAGGATAAGTATTCGTTTGCATCATTAAATTTAGGTTAAACTTCATAATTAACAAAAATATGTGAATTTTTATACTTACGTATGACTTAAACCACTCATCAAATTCTGATTCAAGATGGTCACTAGCTTCAACATCACCAACTCGGAAGTATGATAAAAAATAATTACAATTGTTTATGTAGTTAGTTATGAAAGGCTTGTTAATTTTTCATTACAAAACATATGTTTCATACTTACTTAATGTAAGGTTTAACTTCTTCGCAATCCCAAAGAATGTGGTGTCTTGCAGCTCTGTATTATGCATCATGTTCGAAATAACATTCTACACATTTACCTTGCAAACGACCCACTTGATTAAAAACTTATAACATAGGTAGAATAGATTCATCTACCCAACTATCATCATTCCTTCCAACTCTATTTCTTGATGAACGAACATGTGATTTGAAGTAGAACGAACAAAAATGAGTTGTTTCACAATGAAAATATGCCTCACATATAGAACCCTCGACCTGGGCTTTTTGTTTGACTGTTTTTTTAATATTTCCTAGATACCTGTTTGAAATTAAAAAATAACATCAATTTCGTAAATTTTCATTAACATATAGTTAAAAAAATGCAATAAAATTTTATTGGTGTTATTTAATTATCTTTCGAATGGGTACATCCAACGAAATTGAACCGGGCCTCTATTTCTTGCTTCTTCGATCAAATAAATTGGCAAATGCTCCATCACATCGAAAAAATTAAGTGGAAAAATGCGTTCCAATTTACATATAATCATATGAATATTTTCTTCCATCTTGTCCAAATCGGCATACCTTAATGTGCTAGAACATAAGTCTCTGAAAAACTTACTTAATTCAGCAAGTGGTCTCCAGACCTCATCGGGTAACTCTTTAAAGGTAAAGGGCAACAGTTGTTTCATAAAAACGTGTCAGTCGTGACTCTTCATGTCATGCAATTTCGCTTGATGTGAGTCAACGCAGCAACTCAAGTTGGAGGAATAACCATCCGGCATTTGAAGTTCTTTAATCCGCTCACAAATCATCCGTTTTTGTTCAAGAGTAAAGGTATACTTCGCCTTTGATTTTTCTCATTGTCCATTGGGCTTTAGGACCAGTTGTAGCTCAGGTCGCCTACACATTTCTTGCATATCCAGCCTTGCATTTGCATTATCTTTAGTCTTACCTTGTATATCTATAACTGTGTTAAAAATATTGTCAAACACATTCTTCTCAACATGCATTACATCTAAATTATGTCGTATCAAGAGATACTTCCAGTAAGGTAAAATCTTAAAAAATACTTTGTTTCGTCCAATTATATTCTACACTATAGCTAGATGGCTTCCCCATAAATGGTTGTTCAGTTATTTTCGGCAACCATTGAACATCATTCCACACCAAATCCCCGGTAGGCATCGGAAGAGGAAGATCCTTCACTAAAGAAAAAACGGCAATTTCCGGCGGAATTCCGGCGGAATTCGTTCCGCCGGAAAAAATGCCCTCGGAATCCGAAATTCCGCCGGAATTTCCCCCGGTAAGAAATTCCGGCGGAATATTCTGCCGGATTCCGTCCGGCGGAAAAATCGGGGGAGTATTCCCCCGGACAGAATCCCGCGGAATATTCCGTCGGAATTTCCCCCGAATAAGATTCCGGTGGAATTCCGACGGAATATTCCGCCGAATTCCATACGGGGGAATATTCCCTCGGTTTTTCCGCCACACCGCCCTCCTCCGGCCCGAACTGCCGCCGCTCCGCCTCGGCCGGCCGGGACCTGCCGCCTCCACCACCCCCCGGACCCGCCGTCGCCGCTCCAGACCCACCGTTGGAATAGTATTCCAAAATATTCAAATATTTGCAACTGCAAGGATTTGAACTCGTGACCTTGGGATTGAATGACAAGCACTCCACCACCAGGCTATCTCTTGAAGTTGTGATAAGTTTTGTTTTGTTTTATACAAATTATATATTTGTTTCATTATTCTTATTTTAATTATAATTAAAAGATAGTATAAATAATAATAATTATAAGATAGCATTGATAATATATAAACATATGTATTATATATACTATAGAAACATATATGTGTACCATATAAGCATATGTATACCTATAAATATATTATAAATAATTAATAGTTAAAAAATAACATTGATACTATATAAAAATATATATTATATATACTATATAAACATATGTATACCTATAGATATATTATATATAATTAAAATCTAGTAAAACTATAAATATATTATACATAATTAAACATATGTACACAATAGTTAAAATGTAGTTTGATACTATACAAACATATATATTATATATACTATATAAACATATATATACTATATAGACATATGTATACCTATAAGTATATTATATACATAATTAAAAGATAGTATAAATAATAACAGTTAAAAGATAGTATTGATACTATAAAAATATATATATTATATATACTATATAAACATATATATACAATATAAACATATGTATACCTATAAATATATTATACATAACTAATAGATAGTATAAATAATAATAGTTAAAAGATAGTATATATTGATACTATACAAACATATATATTATATATATTATATAAACATATATATACAATATAAACATATGTATACCTATAAATATTTTATACATAACTAATAGATAGTATAAATAATAATAGTTAAAAGATAGTATTGATATTATATAAATATATATATATATATATATTCTATATACTATATGAACATATATACTATATAAACATATGTATATCAAAATTATAATTTGTTAAAAGAAAAAATATTGAATGAACAATCACAATTTTTAAGGAAATAAAATAGTAGAAGTAATATTAACATCATTTATATTGAAATTATATATATTTCCCTAAAGAGTGCTTTTTTAAAAAAAAAAAAAAATTGTGTAGTTAGTTGGATTTGAACCTAGGACATTTGGAATACAAGTCTAACACCTTACCATTGAGCTACTTCAAAGCTTGTGTATCTTTTTGCCTAAATATTTAATAATATTACGTTTTGAATTAAAAAAATTAAAAAAAAAACGAATGAAATTTTCCCCCGTATTTCACCAGTTTTTATTTAAAAAAATTCAAAAAATAAACCGGGGGATTTTCCCCCGGTTTTTCCTCTAAAAAAAAAAGAAATTTTGCTCTTGCATGGACTTGAACTTGGGACCTCTTGGATACAAGGCTAATACCTTGCCACTAAGCTAAAAAATTCAAAAACAAATCGGGAAAATTTTCCCCCGATTTTTAATTTAAAAAATTCAAAAAAAAAAACGGGGGAAATTTCCCCTGATTTCCCCCGATTTTTAATTAAAAAAATTTTAAAAAAATCGGGGGAAATTTTTCCCCGGTTTTTTATTTAAAAAATTCAGAAAAAAATCGGGGGAAATTTCCCCCGAATTTCCCCAGGTTTTTAATTAAAAAAAATTTTAAAAAAAATTCCGGGGGAAATTCCGCCGGAATATCCCCGGTTTGACTCCGGCGGAATATTCCCCCGGAATAATTCCGTCGGAATCTGGCGTTTTTTCTGTAGTGCTTTTCAACAAGATTTTTTTTAAAGTTAATCTTGTCTCTTTTGTACTGATGATTTATGTCTAGAAATCTTTGATGACAATCAAACCATGAATTCTTTCGTCCGTACTTCAACGTAAATGCTTTGTTGTAGCCCATACAATACGGACAAGCTAGTTTACCGGCGATCATCCATTCCAATATCATTCCATAAGTCGAAAAGTCATTGATAGTCCGTATTAATGCAGCACGCATAAAAAAATGAGTAAATTCCATAAACCACCCCTGTGGTTTCGCGAAGTTGGTAAAAACTCCCCCATGGTTTAAAAATCAACTAAAAATCCCTGTGTTTTTCAAAATTTGCTCACTTCCCACGCCGTTAAGTTAGACTTAATGGCGTTAATTTTTTACATAAAATGCCCGTTATACCCCTCTCATTATAAACCATTGGATCTTTATCATAGAAAATGAGCGGTCAAGATTAATCTTTGAATATAAAATATACAAAAATATATATTTAATAATAAAAATTATAAAATATATATAAAATATGTTAAAAAATTTGTTTTGCATGTACATCATACGTGGACACCCCATCTTTCAACAATACCTTCAACTCATCAATCAGTAGTTGCAAATATACATTAATTTTCACTTTCACATTTTTAGGACCAAGAATTATGCATGTAAGAAACATGTATGGCATTGTCATACACCTTTCAGGAGGCAAATTATACGGCGTAATGATTACTGGCCAATAAGAGTATGATGCTTCAGATTGAGAATACGGTGTGAACCCATCAGCAGACAAAACAAGCCGCACATTTCTAGGGTCACTAGCAAAATCGGAATATACTTCGTCAAAATTTTTCCAAGCATTCCCGTCTACTGGGTGACACATAACACCGTCAGGTTGTCGATGCTCTGCATGCCATCTCATGTGAGGTACTGAGCTCGAAGATGCATACAGACATTTCAATTACGGAATAAGAGGCAAATAATGCATCCTCTTTAGAGGGACTTGTTTTGCACGCACACGTCCTCCAGTATCATGATATCTTGGCGCACCATAAAATGTATAATTCACTGCGTCTGCAGTATCTTTATAGTATAACATGCAACCACTTATGCATCAATCTATTCTTTTACTTGTCAACCCAGCTTTTTCACTAATGTTTGTGCCTCGTAAAAATTTGTTGACATTTTATGACTAGCAGGCATTACTTCTGATATCAATTGGATGATTTCGTCAAGTCCATCTTGTGAAACATTGTAATCAATTTTGATACTCAACAACCTTGCAGCTGCAAAAAGTAGATAATGGTCTATACATCCAAGCCACACCTCTTGGTTAAACTCATTCAAAAGGTTAAAAAAAAATTGAGTTTCAAGATTAGGTTGCTCCACAAAATCATATGGTATTTCACCCCCTACCTCTTGCCTAGCAGCATCAAAACACATTTCAGCATATTTTTGCAATAGGTCATTTTCACCGTGCTCAGTCCAATACCAATAATATGGTTTAAAATCATTCGTTAACAAATGTACTGCAACATCATCTAATTTTAATAAAAGATATTTTCTCTCACATTTCTTACTAGGACATTCACCATACTTAATATAGTCCGGACAACTCTTGGTGTGTTTTATAAAGTTCATAACACCATCATAATATGTTGGTAAAAGCCCTCCTCGACTAGGATAAATCATTGTATACATCCATGTTCTGTGTTCCGTGATATCTATCTACATACGAGTATTAATTTTATAAGTTATATTGTTTTTAATCATTGTATTGAACAAATAACCGAATAATCATTTCCTTTTATTAAACCACACGTGCTTAATTTAGTATTACGGATCGATTCATACAACCAACATCGAACAAACATTCCATATTCACCAAATAATCACTTCATTCCATAAACACAGCCCGCATCAGGTATATATTGGAAATCAATACACATGAAAGGCCAAAATATATTATTTATATATAAATATATAGACATCGAATATGTACTATCCCCTTATTTCTCCACATCACACAAGCACGGAAAAACCAACAGCAAGCAATGGGAAGGCTCCACCCCTTCCCCCAATTCCCGTTCTCCATCCCCACATCACAGACAAACCTATTATCTACGAACTATCTAATTATATACATATATACATATATATACTTCAAAGTTAGTCGTACTTACCTTTGTTTTCGTAGTAAATCCAACCTTGAAAATATGATCAATTGCCTACAACAAATGCAAAATTTCAAATATTACAAAATAATCAAACACCCAATTCACAAATATTACAAAATAATCAAACATAATGTCACATAACACATACAAATTTTTCCCATATAACAAATTTAACATAACTTTATAAAATCGCAAATTAAAATAAACTACCAACAAAATTTAATTTTTGCCAAAATGATAAAAAAATCTGAAAACTTACAATTATTTCTGGAAGAAACGGCCGTAGGGACAAGGTGGGTTGGGGGGCAGGAAGCGGGGTAGGCTGGGGGAGGGGCGACACCGAGGTGGGGGAGCGCCGGGGGAGAGGGGAAGGGGCCGGAGGAGGGGGAGCCTGGGTGTTTTTGAGGCCGGGGGAAAGGGGGGAAGGGCTGCGCGGGGATGTGGGAGGGCCGCGCTTGGCTGGGGGGGGGGCGGAGGGGGGGGGGGGAGGGGGGGGGGACTGCGCACGGCTGGGATAGGGGGGGAGGAGAAATAATGAGGAAAAATGAGGGGGAATGGGAGTTTTGGCTGAAAAAAGAATTTAAAATCGAGATTATTTTTGGCGAAATTTCGGCGAAAATTCCATCGAAAATAATAAAAAAAATTTCAAATCTGTTTTTAGTATTTTTCAGCAGAATTTCCACCGAAAAATAATTTTTTTAAAAAAAATAATTTATTTTCGACGGAAATTCCGTCGAAAATTAAAAAAATAATTTTTTTTATTTTTTCTGCAGAAATTCCACTGAAAATAATACTTAAAAAAAGAATTTAAATTTTTTGATTTTTCAGCGGAATTTTCACGGAAATTCCGTCGAAAATAAATTAATTTTTAAAACATTTAATTTATTTTCAACCGAAATTTCGCTGAAAATAATTAAATTATTCTTTAAAAATTATAACGTTATTAATAAAATAATATATATAAATCTTGTATTGTAACGAACCGTTTTGTAATTTCACAAGTTTGCTAACCGCTTATGTCTAAATATTTTTAACAAGTGTTACAAACTTAGTAATTTAATAATACTCTATTTGCTTAATCATTATTTTTTAGTTTGATTGCTTTCTTCGTTCCATAAAATACGTAGTTTTAGAAATATTAGTCATAACCCATAAAAATGTACATACCTTACAATCCCAGGAGAAAATTCATTAGCCATTCTCATAGTGTCTTTAATAAAAGTTATTAATTATATAACTTTTAATATGTAAATTTTTAAAATTGAAATATTGCAATAACTTATTAATTAATTACTCGTCCAAGTACTTTTGACAAACAGTTCTATAATTAATGTTATTAATCTATTTAACCAATCATTGTGCAATAACTAATTAATTTAAACGATATGATTTGTATTATGGCCAGTAAGAATAGTTCATAATCTCTAAATATGTAAAAGTTATTTCCTTGTTATATATTTCAACCTTGCTTATTCCTTAATCAGAATTATGTACGTCAAATTAAGTTATTACATCAATCCTCATGTAGTCCGAACAACTTGTTCTAGTAAGTCCTAATACATATAATACACATATTAATTTGTTTTAATAAGTCATAATAAGTAGACATATTTGTTCTCTTAAATCATAATAATTAATATAATAGACATATTTAATTTGTTCAGAGAATTAGCGAAATAAAAGTTATATGAAGTCATAATAAACACAATCCTTAAAGAACATGGCACATATAATAAACACAAACTTAATTTGTTATATTTATTGAATACTATTTATAAAATATATATATATATAATAAAATGTACACTGAGAAACAAATTCAAAAAATAAAGAAAGGCAAACATAATTACAAAAAACACGTGGCATTTAGTCTTTTTTTTAGTTAAAAGTTAATATAATTTACTATTTCTTTAAAAAAACTGACTTTTTAATAAAAGCTATAATAAGTCATAATAAACACAAAACTAAATTTGCTTGGCACATATAATAAACACAAACTTAATTTGACACATTTACTGAATACTATTTATAAAATATACATAACAAAACGTACAATGAAAAATAACTTCAAAAAAAATAGAAAGGCAAACATGACCCGAAAAAAAAAAACATAACATTTAGTATTTTTTTTTACATAAAAGTTAATACAATCTACTATAAATTATTTATTTATACTAATTTTTAAAAGCAGAAAACAAATTTTTTAAAAATTACAATAATTATTATTAAATTTAATTTTTAATTTATTATTTAAATTTTCGACAGAAATTTCCGTTGAAAATAATAAAATATAATAATTTTTATTTTTTTTAATTTTTTCGTGAAAATTTGCTTCGAAAATCTGTCGAGAATTTTAACTTATAATAATTTTTTAATTATTTTAATTTTTCGGCGAAAATTACGCCGAAAATCCATTGAAATTTTTGAAAATTAATTTTTAATTTTTTTTTAAATTTCGCCAAAAATAGCGCGTTTTCGTGTAGTGATTTTTATTTGTCAGAATCCTTAAGTACAATCAAATTTAGAATAATGTTTCTTTCTTTTAATTAAATTTAGTAAAACTTCTTTATTAGGGAGGTAATAACTATCTGACCTATTAAAATGATTTAGTCTTTTATAGTTTATTACCATTCTAGGTTTTTTACGCTTTTTCTCAGTTTCATTTTCAACCATGAAGGTTGGGCTACTAAAAGGACTATTACTCCTTCTAATTAAAGGTGGATATGTAATAAATTATTTATTTATTTATCAAAATCTTTTCTATCCTTTTCAGTATATAACATAGGTTTTTCTTTTATAACTATATTTTCAATTAACTCTATTTTTGCTTTTAAATCTGACTCCTTATAAAAAGCCAGAGGATGCTATATAATTTTCTTTTATCTATTTTAATACATCTTCTAGAGTTATCCTTTTTATTGTTATATTATGTATTTTTATCAGAATTTTATTATACAGTCCACCAAGCTTCGCTGGCTGAACTCTGAATGGTTCATTTATTCTTGATAATTTTAAATAATGATTACATTTAGTTTTAAGTATTACAGAATACAAATTCTGTGAATAAAACTAAAATTATAGGAGGAAATCATTTCCTAACAATATATCAGTTTCAAGAGAGTTATATTCATAAATAGTATTTATTATAACAATTTTACTTCCTAATATAACGTTTACTTTATCTGCCTTTTTATTAATGTGTTCGACTTGACCCGTAACACCCTTTATCTTTATATTTTCATTCTCTTGCCATCTAGTATAAAGAAAGGATTTACACAAAGTTATTTCTGAACCATTATCTATTAAGGCACAGGTTGTTATATTAGTATCTTGTACTGTTATTTGTACAAAGACACTTAAAGGAAAATTAATTCCCTTCATGTTTTTTACAAAAGATTTTTATATTTTCTATTTGTAGTGTGACACAATGTTTCTCTATTTTATAGCAATCATACTGTTTTAAGAAACTATTACCCAAAATTATATCGTAATAGTCTCCGACCATATAACTATCTATGTAACAAGGTACAATTATTCTTAAATTTTCAAAGATTATTGAAACTTGTACTTCTTGATCACCATATTCTAGAATGGGTTTTCTATTTATTTTAACTTCATACTCTTTTATTTCTTTAATTCCTTCCATCGTAGGTAATCTTATTGTAGTTATACCACGACATTCATCATCAATTTCTATATATGGTTTATTTTGATAGACTTTACCATAATTACTATTAGTAAAGGCATAAATTGCTCTGTAGTAAAAGGTAAAAGCTTGACTTTTATCTCTAATTTTTAAATCTTTTAAAAGTTAAAAGTGTAAACTTAAAGTATCATTTATGTTCTGATTATTATATCAACACTGTATTTGGGATAACAATCAAAACGAAATTGTGAGAAAAATAAATTTCCTTCAATTTTTCCTAGATGGCTATTTTTAGCGTCTTTAAACCTTTGGTCATGTAGTGAAATAACCATAGGACTATCTATTCCATTTCTAAATAAAGCTTTAACTAGGATTTGAATCCTACTAAGATAAACATATTTTATCTTTTTTCCAACGTCTTTATTTTTATTTTGTTTAAAGCTTGATTTATTGAGGATTTAGTAAGCAAATTTAATCTAATTTGCCCTTTAGTGTGTTCTATATTTGTGGACCTTTCAACTGCATGATAATCATAAATATTTATCTTTTCTCTTTTTATTAGATTACCAAAAGTCGTAAAAATATTTTTGGTAGGATTAGTTGCATCTAGTCTTAAACGTTTTATTTTTGTTAAAGTTTCTTGATCAAAGGTTATCCGTTGAGCTTAATCTTTTGATCCTTAAAAAACTTCGATTTCTTTATCTGAATCTTCAGTTTCTATTAAATCTTTATTCATTCTCAGAATTACGAGAGTATTCTTCTTTTTCAATGTATATTTATTTATCTACATAATTCTCTATATCTGAAACTTCAGATAATTCATCTTGTAGTTCTATAAATTCGGCTTCAATATTCCGAATCTTTTTAGATTTTTTACACTCTGGTGATTTAAGTCCAATTTTTGCACAATTCCAACATTGACATTGTGAAAGGTTTTTATTTCTTTTATAGTTAGGTTTTCTTTTAAAATATCTTCTTTTTGATTTTATATTTTTCTGTCGAAAATTATTATATTTTTTATACTTCTTTTTTATGAAACCTTCTTTTCTTTTTATTAAATCTTTCTTTATTGAATCCCCATTGACTGGAGACCTCAAATTCATTAAAATATAAAGGTGAAAAGTTTTGAGTTCTTCTATATAAATCTTGAGATTTACACAATTTACTTAGGTCTCAAAATAGGAAAATAATCCTTCTTCCTAGAGATGAGTTTGAATTTATTTTCTTCCTCCCATTTATTTATTATATTTTTATTCCAAAGATGTGGAAGTTTTAAAAAGTACATATTAAGATATATACTTTGATTTTCATTACTATAGTATTGGGTATAATAGTATTCTTTAAATTCACATGTATATTATTTTAGATTCTTCATACTAAAAATTCTAAGGTTTATTAAATTAGTTCTTGCTTCTTCCTTTTCTTTAGAACTTTCTTTATCAGGTTCTTGCCAATTTTCTCCTAGAAATTCACTAGAAAAATAGGCAACTAAAATTTCAATTCCTCTATCAGTACTATCTATTAATTTAGTTTGTATATTTCTTTTTATTAAAGCTTTAGTGTTTTCAATTAATCCTTATCACCAATTAAAAACAATTCCATCAAAGGTAACAATTAAATAATCTATTTGTCTATTTGTTGTCTATGTATCATCAGCGTTATATAAAAAGAAAACCTTCATAGTATTTGCCTATGAAATTATGGCTTTTTTAGTGTCTTCTTTACAATCGATATTTAAATTAAAACCTCCATGATTTATAGATTCACTATAATTACTATCTAGAGTGGTTTATCTAATTGTTGTGATATTTATCTTTTTTTATATAATCATAATATTGCCTTTTATATTTAGGAATAGACATCATAGTTGATTCACCTAAATCCATATTTTCTAATTTTATTGTACCACTTGGGCCTTCAGTTGTATTATTTGTGTTAACTAATATTTCATATTCCTCTATTTTAGAAATATCTATTTTTTCAAATTGATCTATAAATTCATTAATTTCATTCATCTTTATCTGTTTCAGATTCAGAATTTTGTTCTTTAGGTAGATTAGATAATGTAGCAATATATTTACCTTTTTCTTCCTTTTTATGACTCATTTGAAAAGTGTCAAAGGCTGCCAATCACCTATTAGTGGACTTCAACCTGCAGTTTGAAAACTCATAGTAACGGCCACAGACAGAGATCGAGAACCCTATGATTTGGACAAAGCCCGGTTTAAAACCCAGGACTTCCAGCACTAGCAATCTCTGCACATGAGGTGAGATAAAATAGTGGCCACAACATGTCATCGTGAAAAGACAAAAATATCCCTAAATAAATTTCAATTTCCGAAATTGCACTAAGTCCCACTGTAATTGTAGAAAAACATCCTTTTTCATTGGCATATCTAGGGTTTGCTCACTTCTTTCTACCCAACTTCGCCGATAAATACCGATCAAACTTTTTTGGAGTTTCCCAATAAGGTGTACGTATTTTTGGTGTTCCATCCTTATCAAAATACTGATATTCGTACTCCTCTTTTTACGATTACAGATCTGGGTTGCAAATCAAGTTTGGGTGAACGACAAGTTCTTCTGTACTACATCGAATCGGGGCATCTGTGGCTTAGGTAAGGGATGGGTTTTTCTATCTACGATCGTAAGGATGCAATTTCTGTAGTTGGCTTGTCTGTTGAGTAATTAAGTTTTCCTTTGTAGTGGTTCTCGAAAATCCTGCGTTTTTGGTTATGCGTTAGAAAAATAAGTCACGGACAGATTCTTCATTTGTTTCCTCGGCTATGGTGTTCTTAGAGAAATTGTTTGACATTTTTTTCTGCGATGTGGAATTTTTTCTTTGGGAAATCGATAATGTCAATGAAGATATGCATACTATCTGAGTTTTGTTGTCCCAAAATAATATTACTCACAGCTTGTGAGTAACATATATACTGCTATTTGAATTTAGATTTTGCGCACTCCAAATTTACCATATACTTTAGGAAATTAAGCACCCTATTGTTGTCATCTTATGTAGAGGTGGGACTTGATTACAAGTCATATATTTTAATAGACCAAGTTGGGGATGCACTAATTACATTTTGAAACTGTGTTGAGCCATGAAAGCAAGTGTGACGGCTTTGATCATAACATCGGTAGTTAACGACACGATTAATTTTTGCCCTTGTTTGTGAAAGGTTTTGACTTGAGCAATCGTTACTCGATTGTTTGAAATTTGTTGTGTGCTTTGTGGTTGTTTAGGACACCTTCGTTTTTTTGTTGTTGACTGATGAATTGTTTTGCCTTTTCTCTTTTAATTTGGTGTGATTATTTGGATACAACCCTTGCTACTACCTCTGTAGGAACATGTTGTTGTTAAAAAGAAAATCTTTTTGATGCTTATATGTTCGATCCGTTGCCTCATTCCGTAGTCACAATGCCTATGATCCTTGACAGTCACGAACTACATCAGCACATTTTTATTTTTGGCAGATTGTTTTGTGTTATTATTAGTACTATTTGTAAGCATAGCTAGCTGCAAGACTGTACCACATTTAGCTGGGGAATGGATGACCGTTGCAAAGTCGGCGTAATTGTGTTGTTGCATGCCTTTTTGTGCCAGAGTTTTGGTCTATTGCTACTCTTAGCCCGAGCCCACAGTAAGCAACACCGTTCCGGATGATTACGCCAAAATACAGCGGGAAGAAGTTGGAGTGTCATTCGCAAAATGCCCGAGCAGTATAGTTACATGAGGCGACTGACACATATAAGCGACCAGGATTGTATCGACAATCTACGGATGGATAGACAGGCTTTCTGCAATTTGTGTTATGTTTTGGAAAATATTGGAGGGCTACGAAGAGAACGGTTTGTGGGTGTCGAGGAAAAGGTTGCAATCTTCTTGTCAATTTTAGCCCACCACAAGAAGGTTGTGGTGGTAAAGACCGATTTTCAACGGTCTGGACAAACAATTAGCAAATATTTTAAACAAGTCCTCAAGGCCACAATAAAAATAAGCAATCTCCTGTTGGTAGAGCCGACAGCTGTTCCCGCGGATTCTAACCATAAAACTTGGAAATACTTCAAGGTAAAGTAAATGTGATTTAATTCATGATAATTTTCATGTTCGTTTTTATGCTGCTGATTAACTATTACTTAAAATCTATTATTTGTAGGGTTGCCTCGGCGCTCTTGATGGCACATATATTGATGTTCAAGTACCCCTAGTAGATCAAAAGCGATACATCTGTCGAAAGGGGAATGTCACGGTAAATGTTTTGGGAGTGTGCGATGTCGATATGAATTTTGTGTACGTTCTAGCTGGATGGGAGGGATCAGCGGCCGATAGTCAAGTTCTGCGGAATGCTATTCACCGACCGAATGGCTTACGCGTCCCTACAGGTACGTAATATCGAATATCGTAGTTTATTAAGTTCACTTTATATTTGATTGTGTATTCGATTTCCGATAAGTAATGTTTTGCGGTGCATTTCGTTTGCCCCTAATAGGAAACTACTACCTTGTTGATTGTGGGTACATGAATGCTGACGGTTTTCTCGCACCCTATCGGGGGTGTCGGTATCACTTGAAGGAATGGGGCCCCAACAAAGTACGGCCACAAAATACAAAAGAATTATTCAACATGAGGCATGCAAGTGCCAGAAATGTTATAGAAAGGGCGTTCGCATTTTTGAAGCAGAGATGGGCCGTCTTACGTAGCAAAACGTTCTACCCATTGGAGGTTCAAAATTGGATCATACTAGCGTGCGCGCTGATCCACAATTACATACGGTAGCATATGGCACGTGATCCGTTGGAGGATGTCGTAGACGTTGAGAGTGACTCGGATGATGATGAAGACTCTGCATACATTGAGGGGTTAACTAGTACTCCGGCTTGGAACAATTGGCGTGATCAACTTGCTCACAATCTGTTCCAAGAGTACCGAAAGAGATAGAGTCTGCATGTAGATATTATTTTTGTTAAGGAAAAAAAATGGGACTTCATGACAATTGACTACTGTGATGCATAATGTTTTTTTTTTTGACACATGAAACTCTGCTCGATGAAATGTCGGCATCTACCTTATTAGTAGTTTGTACACTTGTGCTTGTTGTCTTGTAATCTTGTTATGTGTATGATGTTTTTTTCGACTAGCAACGTTTGTTGGTGGTTGATGGACTTGTTTGTTTGTTATTTTTTGGTATTTTCGTTTGCTTTTTCATATGTTATGCATACGTATTTTTGCAGTCATAGCCTCACCTTTTACGTTGCCTTTTTTTTCCTGCAGTGATGGATACATCACATTCATTTGGGATGAGTTCTGACAACTCCCAAAAAGAAACAGCCCTAACACGCCGCTACTGGAACAAGGTGGAGGAGGATGCTCTAATGGATGCATTGGAGTCTCTGTGTGTAGAAGGTTGGAACGACAATGGCTCGTATAGGGGGGGATATTTGCCAAAATTGGAGAGCATGATGTCTGTGTCGATGCCAACTAGGGCCATTCAACACCGTCATATAAAGAGCAAGCTACAAACTTGGAAGAAAACCTTTCGCCAATTACACCTGCTCGTGGGAAAGAGTGGCGGAAGGGGAGCTAGCTTTGATCCACACACATGTATGGTGGTTGTGCAAGATGAGAAGCTTTGGAAGGAACACGTCTTGGTTAGTCCTAAACCCTTACGTACTTGTATTGTATCCTTGTTAGCAAATAGATCTTTTTCCATATATTACACTACCTTTGTACAACAGCGATGCATTGATGTTGGGTGTCATTTAATTGAAGGAAAACCCCGACGCTGTCAAGTTACATGAGAAGTCCCACCCGTACTACCATCGATGGTTGAAGGTTTGGGGCGGCGATCATGCGATGGGCGACGGAGCTTGTAATGTTGGTGATGCTATGAATCAATTGTTTCGGAAGGAGAAACAAAAGGCTGCTTCTCTCGGGGAAAATGATGATATCACAAATAACGAGGTTGACATGGAAGACGACGCTGTGTCTAAACATGCTAGTGCAACCTCTTCAGCCCGCAAAAGGCCACGAGCTTCAAGCAAACCTGCACGAAGCGACACGCGCAGCGGAGAATACGATACACTTATCGATGCTTGGGTTGAGGGGTCGTCAGCTGTATTCAACAACCTCACTGAAAAAATCGCAGAGGTATTCCAGAGGCAAGACGCAACGGCTGCTGCCAAAACTGACAAGCAAGAAGGGATCTTCCAGAAAATTACAGCCGTAAAAGACTTAACCCTCGATGAGCAGCTCCGTTGTCTTCATCACCTCACGAAGAACCCATTAGAGATGGAGATATTCTCACAAATGACTGATGAAGCCCGCGGTCGTTACTTGCATATGTTGTTGGATGGTACATTGCACCTGTGAGTGTATTTGTGGTTGTTGGTTAGTATGTATCTCTTGACTGCCTCACTTCTGGTTGAACCACGTTTACGCTTGTGTATCGATTGGATGATATTTGAACTTTGCCGTATATTTTTGCGATAATGTGTAAGGGGCACTGCTTTTGAACTGATTTGTTGGTGAACCTGAAGTGTCAACCAGTATTTTTGTGTTTTGAGTACTAACACACAGTATGGTAGGCATGATGTTTTGGGTGTAAGTAATCTATCTGATGTTGTTTGTGTTCATTTTATTGATTTAGATTTTTGCTTTATTATTATTTTTGGGAAACAAGGTACTGGGGGCTTTAACAGGGAAGATTGAATAACTTGGAAGGGGTGCAGTTGTAATTTTCTGCAACTATGTGCAAGGTCATGATTTGACATTGCTGCAAAATTAGAGGTGCATTGTGCTTGTTGTCTCTCTGATTTTTCATATTCCAGCAGCACCTTTTCCTGGTAAATTATACACACAAACACAAAAAAAAAAAAACCCCACCACACACACACGAAGTAGTTGAACTCATCAATAAGATCTCCTGCTAATACCACAAAACAAAACGGACCACTGATGCTCATTGACAAGCCAAGCCTATAGTAGGTTATAATTGTTCGCCACACACTAACATGAAATTAAACAGAACAATACAGACAAAACATAATGCCAACTTATAACCTTATCGGACATCTACCAAAAGCCCAAAAAGAAACAGAAAGAACTGAATCATGCAAAACACTGTTGATCCAAAACGCTTCAATGTCGGAATATCTGTTGAAGTGTTAAGCAAGGCTCACAATGGCACCACACGCTAGTAGAGATGTCTTCATTTGTATTTCACGGAGCATGACCCTTGAGACTGTGGGTTGCTGCTCTCCGGATCTACGAATGACCTAAACATGCGAGGGGGTCGAGGTGACAAACATTTCCGAGCACCAGCATTGGACGACATATTGTCAGTGGGATAATTTCCAATCGAGGATGAGTCCTCTTTGCCTGTACCATAATAGGGTAAAAAATTAAATGCAACATAAAATAAATTTTTTTTTCAATGTGCTAAAATATTTCATCCATCCTTTAGTTGAAGAACGCCACTGAATCAACTTTAAAATATTACGAATTCACGTTATTGGCTTGAATGGATGGATTTTTGCATACCTCCAACGAAAGTCGGAGGCGCAAACTGGTACTTCTCGAAGTCCAGAATCATGCAATTGTCTGTCGCTGCCGTCTCCTGATTGATGGCAAATATTGTCTTGAGCTCTACCCAAAACGGTTCTTTGCAAACACGGTAAATCGAACCGAGAGAGTGTACCTTGTCAATAAGTCACGGACAAACAATGAAACAATAAGATGCAGAAAGTATAGGCATTTTAGGCAACTCACACAAGGGGAAAACATTAATAGATGAAAATGAACCACTTACATCGCATATGTAGTCCCAAGTATTCTTAGAAGCAGATATAACTTGGGTTTGACCATCGAACTGCACGGCCGGATAGTTAACGATCCAATTCATTGTTACGAACCTCTTATGAGCGAGTTGGAAGCGTTTGAAGATGTAGTAGTAATCGAAATTGGTTTTGAATTTGCGGTTGATAAATATCATCGTGCGAATGATCACATGGCGATCGTCCTTCGTCACTGGCCTCCCCATGATGTTTGCATAGACGCCTAGATCCGTTAAGAACTTGGACTCCATCTCCGGCATCCACCCGTCGGAGTAGAAAACTGCCCATAAGCTACCAGGACGGGCTACTACTGGCCAGAGGGACAAGTCGGCATCTATCTCGTGCTCCATATTGTTGTTTTTTCCTCCTTGTTTGCACAATTTAGTTTACATAGAAATATATGAATATCCTTTGATTGTTTTTTGGTAGTTGTTTGCTCCGATTATGTCAATTTATACACAAAAATAAGAATCTCATCATTAATGAGTGTTGAAACACAAAGGGCAAGAGGCAATGCTTCTGGGTCGGAGTAGTTAGACGAAAAGAATTGGATTAATTGCAGATTTGTCTTCTCATTATTAGTATGTTGTCAACAGTGCTCAATAAATTTGGGGGTTAGCCATCACTTCTTACTTAATTGTAGATCACTATAGCACAATTGAATGCGTGTATTGGGAATACGTAACCGGACCAAAAGCACTTATATTTGTACAACAGATGACTTGCTTTGACAAATAAAATAAATAAGGTGGTTGGGTGGTAACAATGCTAGATGAAAATCTATTATTGGTCGTCTAACTCACTTTTGGTGTCCCAAAAATACAGTGTGCAAATGCTAACTTGATTGCCTCTCTTTATAGGTGGTGCTTCATTAATTTTTCAGCCAATGCATAGAGACAAAAGACACATGATCTTGTTGTTATTGAAATAATATTTTCGACCAGCAAAAGTGGATGAAAGAAAAAAGATTCCAACATGCCTATAAAGTGGTATAGTCACTGATGACATGAAAACTCAACTCACAATTTTGCTTTACATTTTCGCCTTTTTAGAACATGCCACAAAGAGCACAGCATTGTAGCACAAAAACTAAGTACAAGACTTGGCCAATGAATAATTTCTATACAAGACTTGACCAATCAATAGTTTCTATACAAGACTATTGTAGAGAATGTTAAGCCACAACATTAGAAATAAGTGCGTAGGGATACACCAATATCATAACATGGCAGCATATTGGAAAAAAGTCCAATAATATATTCACACTAATTGAAGATGACCATTTCATATCTACACACAACCATGAACTTGATAAATTCCAATGACATATTCCACAAGATTACACTAGGTTGGCTTTACTTACACACTTCTCGCCTCCACCACCCTCCCCCCTTCCCCACCAAAAAAAAAGGAAATACCCAACCCAATTTATATAAACAGGTTCCTATACCAATCACACACGAGTTGCACAATATATTACTTGTTAGGACATAGTGCGACCTATGTGAATACCGATATACAAACAAAGTAGGGTGCTAATTATAATGAACATGGCTGCGATAAGAGCGTGATAAGGATCGACAAACAGCAGGGGTTTTGGCAAGCCACATTGAACAACCCCACTTGTAGAACACGAACCGCCTTGTCCCGAATCCGTGCCACTCACTTGTGTTCACTCGTTGAATAAATTCATTTTGGGGGCTTCGGCTGAGCCCGTACAGAATTGTGAAGACTCGGCGTTTGATATCCCTGTATGCACAGAATCGCTTGAGCAATCTCGATTAGGTGCTTCCCACGGGACTCCGTGGTGTATGTCCCACCACTTCAGATACCCCACGTGTGTGCCGGGAAAAGGACAACGATAGAACCATCTATCTGGATTGTCTTTTGTCTTCGACTTAAGTAATTTCATGAACCCGCGCCTGCACGTGCACAAAGGAGGTGTGTCGATAGCCATGTCTGTCGAAGAAGGAAACAATAGCCAAACTTTAGACAAACAAACTACACAAATACGGGTAATACGAGAGCATTGACTATTCAATATACACTATAAAAACTAAATTTCACCAGAACAATTACATGTAATTGATATGCGGAAACCAAAAAAATTGTCACTGACCCTCTAAACACCTTCCTCAATGCTAATACAACATATGTAGCAATGAATAACCAGTGCCGCCATTGTTTCAGACTTGTCGACCCAAAAGACCGATTTTGCCAGTACAACATGACAATTGCAGGCCAGCCTTCTTCGTATCATGTATAGCAGTTCGTCGAGGTCCTAATTAATTTTAAACAAAAATAAAAAACATGCGTACAAAAACAAACAAGCTTTGCATGACTTAACCCATTCAACTAACCATCCACTAAAACAATATAAGTGATCCATGATACATCCCCAACTAACTTTTTCGCACAATCCTTGTTCTCTTTGTAGGCCGACTAAAATAAAAAAATGCAACCGAAAGATACATCATACAATTCTAAAAAATAGGTTTTAGGAATACTTCAAATCACCCCTAACCCAATCATACTGGAATCGTCGTCCTCGTACAGCTATCCGACGGAAACCCTAGCCTTCCCCCGCGTAAGAACTCTTGCATTCAGAATTGGACCATGGTGAGGTATACTTTCTGGACGAACGTATCACAAACACTCAATTCGTGTGTATGAGGGACATACCTGTGATTTTGGGTGGTTGTGGCTGATAAAGATTAGGGGAAATTCTTCAGCCCTCTTTTTTTGTTGTTGCACTGCCAACCCGATGAAGTTCTCGAACAATAAGAAAAGGGAAAGTTGCAAGTAATAACAATGTGGTGTACAATTATTGGAAGGGGCAAAAATGACAAATACTTGTTCTGACTAATATTGACTGTGCTTTTCAAACAGCACTCGTTTTGCAAGTTGGAAAAAACTGAGATTTTTGATGGGCCTTTTCAAACAAATGGAGGCCATTATTTGTGCATTATTTTACGCTGCGGGCCAACAAAACACTAATATTTGTGAGGGTTTTCAAATGAGTCCTTAAGGACTTCTTCTTCAGCTATTATTTCAGGTAATTCAACATTCAACATATATGCATCAAAGGAATTTAGATATATAGTTTCTTTAACAGTTTTTATGGGCTTAATTATAATTTCTCTTTCTTTTATTTTCTTGTTGAATTTATTTTTCTTTAGGCAGATATTCTTTATTAAATCTTCAATGTTTGAATTACAAATCTTTAAGATTTGAACCTCTGTTTTTAATTCTTTAAGTTCTTGACTTAAAACATGTAGTATTTTTAGTATTTCATTCATTCATGTATTTAATTCTTCAATATTTTTATTTATGTTGTTCATTTGTATTTTTTATATCTATCCCAATGTATTTGAGCATTTTGTTAGGTATCTTTTATTTTTAGTTTACAACTTTGTATTTTTGTTTTATTCTCTTCTGCTTTAATTTATTCATATTCTCGATTATATTCTTCGAGAATTATATTTAGGCTTAAAATTAGATTTATACTTTGTATTCATCATTTAAGATGTTTATTTGTCTTCATGCTTGGCTTAAAATATCAAGACATTCATTTATTTGGTTTATTTTGGTAATCAAAAAACAAATTCTAAAAGCTCCTCTATGATAAACTGGATTCTGTAATAATAAATAATCCAGCTCTTTTTGATATTTATACAATTCCACTCGAAGCCTATGTTGTGTATAATTAGGCATTGCTAAGTAGAATCATTACAACTCTAATTCTTTTATAATACTTCAGCCCCTTATGGTATCATTCTCTTAATCTAGCATTTTCATGCTCCTTGATAATGTTCTTTATCTTCGTCAAATACTTGTATTTTCTATCGACTCTTGAAAATCTTTTTGTATGTATAAACAGCCTACTCTTCGTCATGGTGAAGGTAGCTGCCAATCAGTTTCATCACATGAGAAATCACAAGATAATAGATCAAAATTTAAATCATTACTGAAATCTTTATAATTTAATTCATTTAAATAAACAAATAACTCTTTAGTTATTAAAAGATTTATGATTGAAATTTTTAATAATTCTAAATATTCCATATTTTGTATTTTATAAATTTTTATTGATCTCTATGGCTTTGATATCAATTTTAAGCTGGGGTTTTACTTTATTTAACTTTATGAATTTAAGAAAATTAGTGAGTAATATTAAAAATTTAAGATTTAGTTTTTGACAATGTAAACATGGATGACTGTGAGTTTTACTTATTTTTAACATGTTTTTAACAAAACTTTATAGGTAAAAATGGACTAGAATGATAAAAAAATACTTTAGGAGGGGTCTTAGTGAAATAAAGGTTAAAATTTGGGTTTTGAAGAAAACACTCCAATCCACAATCCACATGAACAGTAAAACCAAGGTTTGAAAAGGTAATCTAGGTTATTTTAAAAAAAAATTAAAAAAGTGGATTATTTTAAAATTTTGAAAAATAAAAAGGTGCAAAATATAAATTGTTTCCTTATACTTTGATTCAATCACTTTATCCTTACCCAAATTGGATCATTTTAACCCCCCCCCCTACTTTTATTGTTGTTTCAATTATTATATTTCATTAAATATCCATCTTATATGTTTGTGAAAGTTGTATTAACCTCCTGAAAACTTTCTCTACAAGAAGGCACCTCCAAATATTTAAAAAATGAACATAAAGCCCCATTTCCAATAGTCTTTTTTTTAAAGATTTTTTACCCATAAAATAAAATTAGTCATGACAGACATTTTATTTTACAAAAAGGTTAATTATTTCAATTGAACTATCATTTTTTATATTTAATAATTTTTTAATTTTTTTTTATTTGATTAACGATAATATTAGATTACATGCAAAATATGTATTTATTTTTTGAATATTTAATACTAATGCAAGTTTAAGATCAATAAATTTCGGTTAATAATTCTTGTCTTTTTCTTTCTTTTGCTGCTTCCTATTTATTTTTTTTCAATAGCATTGGCTAATTGCTTTTTTTTTAGTTCATTGAGTATAATTCTTGACAATTTTTTTAAATTTTTTTTCTTGCTAAAATACATTGTTAAAGTGGTAAAATTTTATTTTCCTCAAAAATTGATAAATTATCCATAGTATTTTTTAAATGACTTTTTCAATGATGGTTTTTATAAATGAATAATTAAAACCTCAAAAAATAAATAATTTTTAAAGAATTTTTTTAATTATGTAAAATATATGTA
The DNA here is from genome assembly GCA_026212405.1 of Petrea volubilis. Classification (NCBI taxonomy): domain Eukaryota; kingdom Viridiplantae; phylum Streptophyta; class Magnoliopsida; order Lamiales; family Verbenaceae; genus Petrea; species Petrea volubilis. Next base: position 5,054,739 of record CM047875.1, read on the forward strand.
TGTGTGTATATCTATATGAAAAAAAAAAAAGACAATTTCATGAAGAAATTAGTTCACCAAAACAATTAAACTTTAACAATGCAATAAAGATGTATTTACGAAAACAAAATTAGATAGCATGCATGTCAATATGCGTGAGATCATTTATTGTTCTCCGTATCAAATTTAAAAAATACAGAGTATCGATCTTTTAGAAAATAAAAATCATAAGATATATAAAAAAAAATGGTTGGTCAAATGGAATAATTAACCTTTTCGAAATACTAAATATTGGTCATTAGCACTATTACAGATAAAAAATAATTAAATATTTAAAAAAATAATGAGAATGGTAGTTTATAGCAATCTTTTTAAATATTTGGGGATGCTTGTTGATAGAAAAGTTTAGGGGTTGTTAATATAATTTTGACTAACACAAATAGATAAAAAAATTCAATGAAATGTAGCAATTGAAGCAAAAAGAAATATAAAGGGGGTAAAGTGATGCAACTGGGAGTAGAAAGGAATAAAGTGATATTGAATTAGAGTCTAATGGGATAAACCAAAATTTTCCCTAAAAAATAATAACATTATCAAAATAAAATTATTATTTATAAATTTCTATGAGTATATTTTAATTTTTGAAACGTATAATTGTGTATTATGTTTATTTATGTTGAAAGCATAACTTATTTGTTAATATTATATAAATAATTTAATATACAAGAATATCATATTTATGTCTTATACTTGACTATTTATTCAAGATACACATTTATTTGTCAAGTATAAATATATATATAATTTCAATGTGGTGGGTCCAATTTCAAAACTAAAATCCAAGGAGGGGTCTGAGCTATACTCAAACCCCATTTCCATCCCTAGTTATAAGAGGCACTATGATACCAGAACAAAATTTATGTCCCACTGTCTATATTTTATTTTGTACTTTAATATCCAGATGCATGCATAATATATGAATTACAAAATATGTTTATTGAGTGGAATAAGAAATTGGATACATGTTATTCAAAATTTCTTTTTCTCCTCTTTTGCTAGTAATGTTTATTTCTCAATAATATGCACTAATTCTACTATTGTTGAAAAAAATAATAAAAGGAGCTCATTCCACAAGTAAAAGAGAGAATGATAAAAAGAAAATGGATGGTCTCAATGCAAAGCGTTACGATTATTTTCACTAAAATCCAATACAGTTGCATTATTTCAGTATTATTTAATGTGCTATATGCCTATATCTAACATCATTAAATTATTGCTTGTCTGGACAAATCCAGCATACACAAGAAAACTACGACTCGGACTGTCAAAATTCACTATCTTTTTCAATATATAAGAAACTCAACAAATATGTTTTCTCATTGAGTCCATCCTTAACTAAAAAGGATGTCAAAGTATTGATTATGTTCACACATCATTTAAGTCTCGTGTGTGTCCACACACACACACACGCACGTATATATATATATATATATATGTACATACTAATAGTAATAGTAATATATACTTATTTATTTGTATATCCATTTATATCTATGTTACGGTTTCCAATATCAAAAGTTATAAATCTAACAATCTCGCCAAATATTTATAAAAATTGAAAGAAAATAACTGAAAAAAGAGAGTACTTGTAATTATATATATATATATATATATATATATAGGTTATAAAATTACTGAATTACAAGGGCATGTCCAAGAGCAAAATGTAAAATCGGACAAGATAATCTTTTTGAAATTTATAATACCAAATTGAACCCACTAAAGCCATGTCTCATAACAAGAAGGATTCAAATTTCAAATATAGAATGTAAAGTTGATGCAGGACCATATATTGAGATAAGATATGCATAACATATAAAAAAAAAGATATAAGACTTCTCTCATTCGAATTATAGTTTTTTTATGTTTGACAAACTAAACTTTATCTTTTGACACTTCGTCTTCTCAATTCCATATTTTTTACACATTACCACTTGACATAATGAGCTTACGCATATTTTTGGATTTAACTAATTGTATTATAATAGAATATGTTTACGATTTTAGATTTCTTTACTCAATATTTCCATCCAAAATAGGTAAAAGGTCGTAATATTATAAAAATTATGGAATTGAGGAGGCATAGTGTGAAAAGATATAATTGGTAAAACGTCAAAATAGATATGATACGAATGTGAAAAGATTAATACCTCTATAAAAAACGAACTTATGTGCGGTTAAATTGAAAAAGATTTCCAAACTTTAGTGCAATTTTCACAGTAGAGAGATTTTACATGGATTCATAAAAATAAATTACTTGGACAAAATGATGTAAAGTTATAGTTAAGACATGTTATATAATATTTCTGTGTAATTTTTTTTAATTACACTCATGATTGAGATTAAAAACGAAATTAAAAATTGATTAGGTCTTTTTTTAATAATTTTAACCGTTTATCAATACGCGCATGATTTATATAAATAAGTGAAAAAAGATTTACAGGAAATGTTATCGAAAATGGAGACTGGATTACATTTAAACATTTTGGTGCTGGCACACAAGTAGCAACATTAAGCAAACGCTATATTTCCGCAGTATGGCCCCGCGTTTGGGCTGTCATTGTGTGCTGAGCTGGCCCCCGGTCTCTCTCTCTCTCTCTCTCTCCCTCTCCCTCTCACTCTCTCTCTGTCTCACCACGCATATAAATATATATAATCAAAAAATACGTACGCCAAGGTTGAAGTCAGTAAGAACTTTTGTTAGTAGTGTGAGAGAAGAAAAAAAGACACAAGGACTCATGGAAACTAAGAAACTCAAAGAAAAATTGCATGAGATTGAGACCCAAAACCGTGATGCCTCCAGTTTTTGTACAAAAGACCCCACAGATTCTCCATCTAAGGTTTCCTTAATGTATTTCTTGCTTATTTTGTTGTTGTTGTGTGTTTGGAGGGGTGGGAAGGTAGCTGTGTGGATTGTTTGACTGTTTTTTCTTTTTGATGTTTGTGGGGTGTTTGGTGTTTTTTTCTCTTACAGAAAAAGAAAAAGAAGAAGAAGAAGAAGAATATAATGCAATTAGAGAGCACGAAAAAGGGGGTTTCTGGGAATTCAAAAAGCCTCAAATCTAAGGATAAACATGTGAGAGTTATTGTTTTCCCCCGTATGTTTCTTTATGTGTTGTTGGGTGTTTGGATGATTGATCTATGCCCACGTTTCTATTTCTTGTTTTGTGAATTTCTGAGTAGATGCATGTTAAAAATTTGTGCTCTTGTTGTGTCAGTTGAAGCCATTGAACTTTGTTCCTATAGATTTGACTTAGATGGGAATTTGATGTAATCTTCTTGTGAGTTCTTTAGAGTTTTCGGGGATCTGACGCTAATTTGTATAGATACACTTCTCTCAGCTGTTGGGATTACTAAAAAGGCAATTATGCCTTAAACGATGAATTTTCGAAACCCTAAGTTTTAATTAGCTTGAAGTTATTTTTACTTGTTCGTGAAAACGATTTGACCGATAACCTGGCATTGGTTCGGGGGTTGGTTCGTTCGTATTTTTCATAGTTGGTTGAGGGTTTTCGTTCAAATAAATTGTGTAATGATCAAATGCTTGCTGATTGCAGAAATTAAATGATTGCTTGAAATTTTCGTTGGAAAACTCTTGAACATCCAAAAATCTCAACTTCTTGTGGAGTTATAGATTTGTAATATGGCACTCAGAGAGATCATTTCGAGTTCCAGTCATGTTCTTGTGTTATATTTTTCACCGACTTGATTCTTTGTCAGAGGAAATGTGTACTGTTTTTAAGGCCATTTACTCAAATGATTTAACGTTCAAACTTAACTTGTTTCAGAAGGATATGCTATATGCTGATAATTGAAATATCGCGTGATTTCCTATCAGCATTTCTTGGTCTCCTTGATTCTTTTAGTTGATTGTTGTGAGATCATTTGACTGTTGTAACAAAAATCATTTCCATACTGTATCGAAAGTCGTTTTATGCAGCTTTCCACCTCTTTAGCTGCTTGACTAGTTCATTTTGAAAGAAAAAGCAATAAATGTGCTAACGGGGTTAGTACAATGACTAGCCCTGATGCTATAAGTGGGGGATGTAAGCATGGTGAGACAATTACATCTGAACAAAAAATAAAAGAAGACAGATACAAGAAAATCATTTTCCAACTAGTGTATGTACTTTCTTTTGAAGTCCAGGTACATATCGATAGGCACCTAGAGTAAATTGGTGTATCGATATGTAAGTGATGATGCTGGGTTATTTTAAGCAGTAAGAATTGCCTTTTCTAGTACTTGTATGGAATTTCGTCTAACTGCATAAAGTTTTCTGGCAGACACTGGTAGTCATGCCTTGTATCAAATTCATCATGCCCTGACTGATGAGTTGACTGATGCTGATGGTATAATGAGTAATCAATAATTCTTGGATTTATCCTCAAACAGCCCCCTGCAATGTTTCGAAGCGCATTTCTTGGTTTTGATGATAAATTCAGTGAACTGATTCAATTCTTTTCTAATTCTTGAACAGGTGGCCTCACATAATTCAAAAAAATCAGGAAGGTGAGCAATCTATTCTAAGGGATCACAATCTCCCGGTCCTTCGTGGAACTCTTGTATGGAACTAGTGAATGGCTCCCGATCATATACCTAATGGTCAAGATCATGCCTCATTTTACATGTAACCATTTTTTACTAAATACATGTAAGATAAGGCATGATCTCGACCGTTTGGGGCATGGATGGGATCCAATACCCTTAAAGGTGAAACGATCCTAAGTTTTATATTTTTGTGATGTGAAACGTGAAGCAGCATTTCAAGAAAGAGGACCCGGTATACCGACATTTATGATGATGTTGAAGCTAAGTTTTGTGTTATGGAACGGGCCGAAAGAGTGCTAGCACGTCTAGAAAATGAACTTCCTCACTTTGTGAAGTGTATGCTCCCATCAAATGTTGCTCATGGATTTTGGCTGGTAAGCCTGTGAAGTTTCGTCATATTTCTATGGCGTTATGACAAAAATGTTGGCGAGCTAGATGAAGCTCTTTTTGTGCTAATGCTTCTTATTGCAGCATCTACCAAAAAAATTCTGCAGTATTCATTTGCCCAATCATGATAGCTCTATCGTGTTGGTGGATGAATGGGGAAATGAGTATAAAACATCTTATCTTCTGGAGAGGCATGGTTTGAGTGCTGGATGGAGGGGTTTTTCCATATCACACAGATTATTGAAAGGAGATATACTGATTTTCCATTTGATTGAACCTTGCAAATTAAAGGTAATTGTTTTATTTGGAATTTAAGTTATCGAAATTGAACCGGCTATGGAAATTTTCTGAATGTTCTAAGGGACTCTGATTCTTACACGCATGAGCCCAAAAGAATTTGATATGTATTGAAATTATAATAATGTTTATTATGCACAAAATATTATTTCATAAAAGCAAATGTAATGTCTTGTAGGTGCGCATTGTGAGAGTTAATGGTTCGGACGTTGTAGGTGCAGCGCTTTGCCTCATGGATTTGGATGCTTCTGGGAGAGGGAAGGATGCTGGTTAGTTTTTCTTGCCTTTTTTTGTTTGGGATAATTACCAAAAACCCCTTGAGGATTGTCCCAATTACAGAAAAAACACACTATTGAAATACAATTACTGCCTTTGAGGTGTGCTTCTGTCTTACAAATAGCACCAGCCATCAATTGTTCCAATTACAAAGGGCCCCTTTATCTGTCATTGTCAGGGGTAATTGTAATTTCAATAGATAGAGACGTTTTTTGTAATTTAGGCAAATCTCCGGGGTGTTTTGGCAATTGTCCCATTTTGTTTTCAATAACTATTCTATTACATTAGACATTTTTCATATTCTGATCTCTTGTATTTGTCATGTTGTATATTCGAGAGAAGATGTTGTGAAGAAAGATAACAGGAAGCGTAAAAAAACAAAGTATGTGGAGCCTTTTCTGCTTGATATTTCTACACCCCTGGAGGATGTTAAAGGAAAACATGTACCAAACTCCTCTATTCTTGGGCCCGAACCAGATCAATCTGCAAGTAACAGTGATGGTTTTCGCTCTGATATTATTGAAGGTTGTGGCCTTGGGAAAATTTTCATTTTTAGTCCTACAACTTAGCCGTTGTTCATTTTTGGTCCCACTGTTATATGAGTTCTCAAATTCAATCCTTTATCTTTCATTCTTAAACTTAGTTGTTATTCGCCTTTATGTTAGCATTTTAGCAGCAAAGTCATGAGCCATGCACATGGCTCATGCATTTTGTCAATAAGATGCTAAATGGAAGTTAGAAAATCATTATAAGAGATAGAGGACTAATTTTCAAAATTTGTAATCCATGGGACCAAAACTGTACGAGGACTAAATTATGGGACGAAAAATGTGGTTATCTTATGGACTTTATGTTATTTTGGATTGATTGATGAATCGAGATCCCTGAAAATTATAATCGACCTGGGAAATGGTATTTTGTAGGTTCTGAAATAACTAGTCAGCCCCGACCCAATGACATCCACTATCCCAAGACGCCATTTTTGCATGATCATTCTCGTGAGGGTGTCACTTGTAGATAGGCTCCCGAAGAAACTGGGTAGAGCATCTCAAATCCTGGCTGTCCAATTTGTTGACCCCAAACGCGCCAATTTTTGGGGAAAAAATGTAAAATATCTCAAGGAATCCGGTGCAGATGGGGGATGAGTTTTTGACCTGAATCTTGAGAAGCTTCAAACTTCAATTTGCATCTTGGGGGATGGCAAGGTGGGATATATACAAACTGTGGAAGTGCTAAAAAAATACAGCATCTGACAAAGGCCTGAATATACTGACATTGACATCCAAAGGTAAAAGAAACTTAGTGAATTTAAATTTGCAAAGGCATGTATGTCTTAGGTGTATGATGTTTATACAGAATTTGTAATGAAATCATTATAGTGTGTTTTTAAGGAGGCCTGTGAATTTTTGCATATCTTTTGAGTTGGGAGCATATGTACATGAGCTGCCATATATTGTTGCAAATTCAAATTCAACCCATTGCCTCATTTTTAGTTTTTAATGAGAAGAATTATGCTATATAATACATATGTGTGACACAACACACACAAACACACTCTTTTTCTTCCTGAATGTTAGTTGATGCATCCCTTTTGATGAATTATTTGACTACTAATATGCATAGTGCAAGTGACTAAGAGCCAACCACTTGGGGAAAGCAGTGGAGGATATTTAATTGGTTTCAAGTCATTGATAGTAATTTGGATGAGATAAGTTTTGACTTTTGAGTGTCTGCCGAAAGGCATGTGGATGAGTTTTTCTATTAAATGTTGCCTGTATGTATTAATGGCTAATAACTACGAACTTGTACAAATTAGGGGCCCCAAACTACCGTCGTTTCGTTTTAATATTTTGGCTGTTAAATTATTTTTTGTTATATTTTATCATACAAATTATACGGAATTCGCATTGTTGCCCCCCACAAATCCTCTTTTTGACAGAAAAAAAAATTCCGTATAGCTTCATTGGCGGCGGCGATGTGACAAGTTTGAAGATGAACTTGACCAAATGGTGGTGTAAGATTTGACATTGCCAATTTTGAAGATGAACTTGACCGATTTGGTGGTGTAAGATTTGAAATTGTTTTGGGGCAGAAGTGAGTTTAGAGGTAAAATGGAAGAGTTTCTCCCATAGCCATGGCACGGGGGCACCGGTGGTGGTCATTGGTAGAGCCAGGACCCTAAGGCCAAGAGTGTACCTATCAATTATGGGTTATTAATAATATAAATAATTAACTTTAAAAAAATAGGAGATGTATTGGACGCCGATTAAGAAGCAAGCAGAATGACAATTAAGGAAATCACTTGAATTTAACTGTGTGTGTGTGTGTGTGTGTGTGAATTTTTTAGCGAGGGGATGCGCAAGTTAATATGTGTGGCAATATCGATCTGGCAACTTGCTTGGCCAGGAAGGTATAGTTTGTATCTGAAAATATAACAAAGAATAATTTGATCATCCAAATTTAAAAACGGTTATACATCGAGTGCAAGTGTTTCCCAAGCTCAATTTGAATACAATTGGAAAATTCAAAAGGTGTTAACGGTTTGTATTGGTTCCATATTGTGTGTCAGACTCCAACATATCCAAGGACCCCTGAAAAATTCAGGAACGCAGATGAGGTATGTATTTTGGCAGTTGTTCATATGAACGTACATCTTAAAAATTGGAATATCAACAACATTAGATTGAATGGTCTTTTGACTAGTTATAAATAATGTACTGTTCCTAAAATGGCTATCATCTTTCACTCTCATTTAAAACTATAACTGCGAAACCTACTTATATGGAAAAACTACTTGTGTATAATTAAGAGCTGGTTTACTTAATGAATATTATTGGCTCTGCAACTATATATAAAGGTGTAATTAATAATTACCAAGTATTTATTTTTCCAAACCGCAAACATGGCCTAATGTTGGTGTTCCAACTAGCACTAGAAGCGGTCTACTATTCATCATTTGTCTTCAGAAGTAAATCATTTATTGTGGATAACTAATAATTTAATTTAAATTGTCTATATACTAGGAGTGCACTTGATTGGGATGGGGACAGTTCAGCTCCTTTGCTATATGACTTTGTTACATCTCCTTATTCACTCATCAATACATGCTACGTATATTGGTGAGCGATTGAAATAAAGAAGAAAAAAAACTAATGATATGGAAAAAAATTTAAAAATGACAAATGTCATATTTAACCCTCAATATTTCATTTTAATATCACTTTAGTCCTAAAGTTCCATTTGTGACCTTACAATCCCTTGAACTTATAAATTTGTTCGACATTCATCCATCTAGTGAATTTTTGGTGAATTTTTGCCTAAAATGGTATCATATGACAACCATGTATCTATTTTAGGGCAAAATTGTTATTCCATGATTATACAATTTAGATATAAAAAAAATTAATTGATCGAACAATAGAAAAGGTAGAAAAGATTATTCTAATTGTAATTCTTGATTGTGTCCTTATCCTCTAAATCGAGATGAAGGAAAACCCTAGCTTTTTAGCCACTTTTTATTCTTTGACAGAATTTTCTGCCTTTTTTATTGTTTGATCAATTATTAATTTTTAATTTAAATAGTATAATCATGGAACGAAAATTTTGTCCTTAAAATAGCCACTTGCTTATCGCATGATACCAATTCAAGTAAAAACCAATCAGAAAATTCACCAAAGGAATCAACGTCGAACCAATTTATAAGTTCAAGGACTATAAGGTCACAAATGGTACTTTGAGAACTAAAATGGAACATTCAAGACTATATATGACATTTGCCCTCTAAACAATTTAAAATTCTCTTTCCTTTATCTCAACCGCTTACCAATACATGTGTCATGTATCGATGAGTGGAGGAGGAGATGTAGCACAATTATATAGGAGAAAATCTGAATTGGGGGAAGGAGGCAATATGGAAGAAATTGAATTCAACCCAATATACATGAGTCAATGAAAGTAGAATCATTATATAATTATTTTTCCAAATCCAATCACATCGATCCCTACGGATGTAGTTTTATAGTTGTTGAGTTGGAGGGGTTTTATTTTATATATGCTAATAAAGTGGGCACATTCTATGTGTGCGCAATATCAAAAAAATGGTGCAATTTAACTACATGCTTAATTTTTGGTACAATAAAATTCTAAATATTTATTAAATTATATATATATATATAAATATGTATTTTTATCATTTTTAATATATTTTATTAAATTTATTATAGAAAAATAATTTAATGTAAAATATTATTACATAAATAAATAAGTAGGAGAAAATAGAAAAAAATTGATAAAGAAAAGAAATGAAACTAAAAGAATTATTGATAGATGAGAGAGAATAAGAGAAGAGAGAGACAATAGAAAAAAAGTAAAGAAGCAAGTTCATTCCGAGGGAAAGGGATAAAAGAGAGAAAAACACCAAAGCCATCAAGATACTTGTTTGGACCCAAAATTAAATTTTTGCATTTTTTGGAGTGGGCTAAGTTTTAGCCACGTTAAAAGAAAAATAAGGCCCAAATCATTTCGATAGGAAATAGGGCTAGCCCATGTTAATATTTCATGACCCAAGATCAAAATTTTTAGGTAAATATTTCATGGCTCAACTGGCCAAAGGTGAATAAAATAAAAATACTCCACACCTCTTTATTTTCAGGGGTTGTTAGACATAAATAACAAAATGTATAAAAATAGGTATTGCCATAACTAAAAATGCCAAAAATATTGGCCATGTGAAGCTGAAAAGATTGAAATTCAAATAAGATGGCACAATTGCTATGCCGAGAAATAAGGCCTGCCATCCATTCAAGTGCTCAAATTGGAATAAGTCATCCAAAAGGAAAATCGGTTGCAATCTCAAAGATATAAAAAGAAGTCGAGTACACCAAGCTCAACAGTCTACACTAAATAATTAAAAACTCAACTTCAACTTCAATCAAGAAGTCTATACTTTTTTGATTTTTTAACTTAAATGAACAAAGATTAACTTAGTTCAATATGTAGAAAACTATTATGTGAGGGTTCATAGTCATGCCCATTTGGCTCGAGTCTCGAGATGGAATTTTCAATGTGTTTTGTCCGTAGTGTCGGTAGGTCTTAACTATCACTAACCCAATCAATGTGGTTTGTGGTACCCTGTATTTATGTCGAGCAAAGGTATGAGGAATTGTAGTTAAAGTCATTAACATTCATAGAGTAGTGCAAGTCTTTCAATGCACTCGTGTGTAGCCATCGTATGAAATCATCAATGTGTTCACTTGTTGTCAAAGTCCTTGGTAGTTTTCAATGCATTTTTTCATAGATATGATTCGTGTCATCAATCACACATTTGTAGGCAAGTCTGTAGTACTTATTCGAATAGCTATCGCCTTTCAATGAAATTTCTTATTTTATATTTTTAGACCCTTTTTGAAATTCTTTAAGTACCTAATTTTTAAGTCCTACATTCAGTTATAGGCATATAAGAACCTCAAGGGTAGTGTTTGCCTACTCCAATGCAATCGTTTTTGAATTAAAGTCGAAGGCACAATCCACAGAAGTTTATATCGAAAAGATTTGACATTGTGTATTCATTGCACACGAGCACATCCGCATTCAATACAAACTCACTGCAAAGTCGTCATTGTTTTCTCATCGAATCTAGTGGTTTCAAATCGTGAGTAAACATATAAAATCGACAACCCTGATGAGACTATGTTAGTTTTATAGCAAACACACGGGATTGACAATTTTTATGCAAACAATACTGAAAGACTCCAAAACCCCCAAGTGCTTTATCTAGGGTTTTGATATATCATCTTTAAACGAAAAAAAAAATGTCTAATTTGTTGTGCCTTTATCTAATTCATGGCTAGAACACATAAACAAACTTTAAACGGCTACTCCTTTAGACTTGTACCATACCTTTAATTTATTTATAACAAATTTACATATAAAACTTGATACAATGATGATGATATAGTACATAGATCCAGTCCAAAGTCGTGAGTGCACAACAAATATTACTATAATTTAGGGTGTGTCTGGATGAATTTTCTTTTAGAAGAAAAGCACTTGATCAATGTGTGATCAAGTTTTTTTTTAAATAACAAAAATTAAAGAAAAAATCCAGAATTCAAATCTTGGTGTGCATATTATCAAGAAAACATAAATATTATTGCATCCAACACAAAATAATTCGACTAAAAGAAAATGCAGAATTTTTATAGTACTTCTGAAAACATGACGTCAGTCATCACCTTCTATTGTTCTTTTTTTATTCCCCCCTTTTTGATAGGGAAATATGAACATATTTTGCTGGCTATGGGGTTCGAACTCATGCGCACTTATGTGCAGAAAAATCTTAAATCTTCCCCCTTAACCTCTTGGGCAAACGAACTATTGCCTTTGTTTTACCTTGAACAACATTAAATTATATTTTAGACACCTACATCCCTTACTTCTATTTTGAATATTTAAGTTGGAACATCATTGAAGATGTAAAGTTATAAATTATAATAGAAAGATTGTTACTAGTTATGACAAAACTATGATGATAATCTAATATAGAATAGAATTTCATTTGTTAATTATTCGGTGAAAATCCCACGTAAGTATAAGTGTATCGATCAAATAATAATGATGAGAAAGAGTGTCATATCCCATAGAAACTTGTTTAACTAAGTTACTAACTATCGAAGTTTCACTTTGTAGTTTTATCCTAATTATAAATTAAGAGAATTAATCAAAAATAATTAACTATGAAAAATAAATGCAAATAAACTAAGAGAAATAATTGTGCAAATGTTAAATTCAATCAAGGGAAAGCTAGGACAAACTTTCCCTATTATGATCCTCTCTCTCTTTTCCTCCCAATTTAGGGAACTTACCAGCTATTTTGATACTCTAGAGAACTTATGTGTTTGCAGGTTTTTGTCGAATTGTCCCATTTCTATTATTATGAATTACTATCATACATGTTTGTGGCTTGAAAATATCATAATAAAGCATTATGACCCGCCCCATGGAGGTATGCATGATTTGTAAGTATATATCTATCTCACAAACGAATCAAATGAGAATGCACATACAAAGCAATTGAACATGCACTATTCAATTTATGATTCATCTTATTCAATTGTGGATGGGTATATTCATCTTATTAAATTGTGGATATTTTTGGAATTTATTTTTTAGTTAGGGTAAATCAAACATTTCCATCATTCCATTAGATATAACATTGAGCCTTGTACTTAAAGAGTAATAATAATTTCTCATACATGGAAGCGTGTTTTGTAATTTTATTAAACCTTAGGGGTGATTTTTGTAGTTGTAAATGTGTAAATATAGCAATTGTGTTGCGAACTAGGTGATTTTAATCGTTAAACCCCTCATCTAATAAAAAATTATAAAGTTTAAATTCAACCATCGTTATTATTTTAAAATTTTGTAGCCAACAATTTGCCCATGAATTGACTCAATTTGAGCGAATAGTTACAAAATTATCTAAAGCTGAAAAAAGTGGGTGAAGACTAGCTTCTAGCTTTTGGGCCCGTTGGATGAATTTAAAAAAGAAGTACTTATCGAATTGTGTTTTTTTTAGTAGAACTTCTTTTTAAGTCAAATAATTTTGCATTTAGATAAGTAATTAAAAGTATTTTAAAAGATATTTTTATTTGAAATTATTTTGAATAACTTTTAGAAAAAATGCCATATTTTGACTTTTTTTTTTAACTTCTACTTTTTTTAAGAAAAAATTAATCCAAACATAATTTTTTTATTAACATATTTTTTTTAAAAAAATAAGTACTTCACTTTTAAAAGAAGCCCATCCAAGGTGACTCTTTATCAACCAAAAATAGCACAAGTACGGAAGTACCCAACTGCTGAAACAAAGTGTTGAACCAAAAGTGCTTTTTTCTTTTTATGCAAACACCCCCTAAGTTACTCTTGTGGACTAATCTTGAGACTTGAATCGTATAATTTTCCCTTTTGTGGGGTGTACTGGGAAGATAAAAACTTTTTGAGGGGTAAAGTGCAAATTTCTGTGACGACTTTGAATTTGAAATCTTTGAGGGTTTTTGGGAGGGAGATGGCAGGGCTATTGCCTATTACACACTTTTTTTTTCCATTTCATTTCAACGGTCCTTTTCCATTTTTCTCTCTTCAGTTTCCTTCTAGCTCTCTTTGCTTTGCTTGGATTCTTTGTATAATCCACTAAAAACCCATCAAAAAGAACATCAGCTTTTCACAGAGGGGGGAAAAGAAAATTCTTCATTTGCAGAAAGTGAAAAGAAAAATGGTGGTGGCAAAGGAATCAGCGTACGAGGCTAGCAGACAGAGGAGGCTTGAAGAGAACAAGAAGAGAATGGAGGAACTCAATCTCAATAAGCTGGCTCAAGCTCTGAGCACTCCGAAGAAATCTCCTGTTCGTACATACTTCAAAAAGATCTGTTTTTTTTTAATTGTTTCTGGCCATCTATCTTTGAGTATTTATGTGTGTTCGTGGATTTTAAAGAGGAATTGAAGTGGGTTTTTCGATAGAATTGATTTTTCTTCTTTTTTTTTGTTTTTTGCGGGTTTTCACAGATGAAGAAGGTGAAGCCGAAGGTCCCGAAACAGCCTTTGGACCTCACTGCCGTCCGGAGGTCTAGCCGTGTCGCAGATTTGCCTGCCCGTAGCTACAAAGAAGTCTGTAACAAAATCTGTGTGTGTTTGTGTTTGTGTGTGTCTCCGCTTTAATACGGGTGTTTAATATATATCATCAAGGAACATCCATAAATACAGTACCCTCGTATCTTTTATGATTATAACCTTTTTAATAAAAGAAAACTAAAAAGAATACAAAAAGGGATCTAATAGCTATTAGGATGCACTGGTATTATCTTTGTATAAGTTGTACCAAGATGCCTCTTACATTTTCTCCATTAATCACACCCAAGAAATTTTCAGAAAATGCATAATAAGTGTCAAGCTCCGTATGAATAAGTTAAGCTATTCGAGTTTATCCCCTGTTTCAAGCTTGACTCATAGTTGTGCTACACTAAATTTCTGAAACGATAACCATTGTTACATGTCATCAAGCTGACTATGCCAACTTCAAATTTATGTTTTGTGTTATATATCTGTGTATCAATTCTGGTCCTGGATCACAACTGAAACATCCGTTGGCAATAGTACAGTATGCATATTTGTATGGCATGTGGTTTAATCAATTTGGCCGCTAGTTTTTGATAATCCTTTTTGTTTCTTGGTAGGTTCCAATTGAACCCATGGGGAGACCGAGGAGGTTAGTGCAAGATTTTAATTTCATTTCACCATATGACTTGATTTGGAATTGATTTCTGATGATGCTTGTGCTATTGGATTGGATCTTCAGTTACGGTAGTTATAAAAGAAGGGATTTGTCGAACAGAGTGTATGCCTCAGATGAAGCTAGGGAGTATGCTATACAACGGGCCGAGGATCTCCAATCAGGTTTAGATCAGGATGTTCCAAGCTTCATAAAGCCCATGCTTCAATCACATGTAACTGGTGGATTTTGGCTGGTATGTTGGATTTTTCTTTTCATGTTGTTTAAGATAAAAAGGAAGTTTGTGAATAATAACACAAGTTTGACATTTTTTAATTTACCACTAGAACATGAACAAAACCAAAGCTAAACTTTTCACAGTGCTTTGGGGTGAAAGATTTAATCTATTTACATTGACCACTATATTACTAGCTTGTATCATAGTAAAACTTTTCTTGTTCTCAATCGTAAGGTAAATAACCTGTTAACTGTAAATAGAATTGATCCCGAGAGCGTACAAGAATAACAAATGTTGCTTTTGGAAAGTGTTATTTTGATATGTATCGGAATTTACTTAAAAAGAAAAAGGATTCCAATTTAGTTGACACGATAAAGAGGTACAGGGGTGAGATTTGATATATTGTTTTAATTAAAAAAAAGAAAAGAAACAAGGGAATGACAAATGAGTAGGTAAATTCTTTCTCAAATGGCGGAAACGGCAGCAGGCAGTAATATGCTACTTCAATTTCAACAGGGCCTTCCGGTCCAGTTTTGCAAGACACACCTTCCAAGTCGCGACGTGATTGTCAATCTAGTTGATGAGGAAGGGGAAGAATTTCAATCCAAGTATCTCACTCTCAAAACTGGCCTCAGTGGCGGATGGAGAGGTTTCGCCATTGATCATGAATTGGTTGATGGGGACGCACTCGTTTTTCAGTTGACCCAGCCAACAACTTTCAAGGTCTTCACTTTATGTTCAGCAATTACATGTTATTTGATTCAATGTGTTGCTTGTGATTTGCATGAAATTTTGGTGTTGTTTTCAATAGAAGAACCATGTTCTATGGTTTCAAGATTTGAATCCTCATCTAGTTGATTCTTGTTTGAAATATACTATCCTTACTTCGTTTATTTTTGTTAGGCTAGCACCTGGATTAAGTAGTACATTTATGTAAATAGGCGACAATAAATTGATAGAAAAAACGAACGGAAATAAAAATGACACGATATTTATGTGGTTCGGCTAATAACAAGCCTATGTCCACGGGCGAGGAGCGATTCCACTATAATGAGCTTTATAGAGAGTTACAACAATTAGAGAAAATATTCTCTAATTAAACCCGAAACTCCATGATAACAACCTCACAATTCTCTTACAAAGAATTTATCTCTTAAGTGTTTCCCAACTCTTTATTTTTCAAAGCTCCTAAAGAACCTCACTTGTCTTGAAAGCTCTCTAACAATTAGATAAGTAAGACGGCAAAGTTAATTGAATTGTAAGAGGAAGAGTTCAAGTTGAACTTTGCTTCCTTAGAGGAAGAGTTCAAATTGAACTTTGCTTCATAAGAGGATGATTTCAAAATGACGATCTAGTAAGCACAAGAACTAAGCTCTCCCAAGAAACCTCTTAGCCAAATTCGTTCTTTTATTACCTTAGTTACTGCAATGTATTCTGCTTCTGTAGTAGATAACGCAACCACTAGTTGCAATGAAGCTTTCCAACTCACTGCACTTCCTCCAAGAGTGAATACATATCTGATCAATGATCTTAATCTATTTGCTTCTTTATGGTGATGAGCTCATGTGTTATCTTCGAAAATAAACACAACTATTATAGTTGCTCCTTGAATATCTGCTACCAATCATAAAGGAATCAAATCTTTTGTACCATTGCCTCGGAGACTGTTTTAGGCTGTACAAAGATTTCTTCAATAGGCAAATGTGATCTTCTTTTCCTTTCATAACAAAACCTTCTGGTTGTTGCATATAAATTTTTTCTTCTAGCTCACCATGCAAAAATGCAGTTTTAACATCAAGTTGTTCTAACTAGAGCAAGTAAGACACGAATAGAACTGTGTTTCACAATAGGTGAGAAAATATTGTTAAAATCAACACCTAGTACCTGACTGTAACCTTTGGCTACTAACTATGCCTTATACCTTGCCTTTTCTACTCCAGGAATTCCTTCCTTTCTTTTAAAGATCCATGTGCACCCCATAATCTTTTGATTGGTTGACAGTTTCACAAGTACCCAAGTACCGTTTTTGTCAAGAGACTCAATTTCCTCTTGCATAGAAATAAACCATTTTGAGGAATCTTTTGAAGAAACTATTTCAAAATATGTAGCTGGTTTGTTGATAGAATCTGTTTCTTCTCCAACAAACAAGGCATACGCGACATAATCAGTATATCGTTGTGATGGTTGTATTTCTCTTCTTGGTCTCTTTCTAGCAATGCATTTTTTCCTCTTTGGGGAAATGTTTCTTCAATAGTATCAGGCTCCTTTTCTATTGAAGGTCCAGAGCCAGTGGGACTTTCAAATGTCGTAGGTGGATTAGGAATTTCAAGCTCCACCCGCTTGAATGTACTCTCTAATTTATCTGTATTAGAAGAAATTGTGGACTCCTTTCTTGGGGATAGTAGAGCAGGCTCATCAAAAGTAACATCTCTACTAATAATAACAAATTTATGTGACTTAGGATCAAGACACCACAACCGATATTCTTTCACCCCAGAAGCATAACCAAGAAAAATACACTTTTTAGCTCTAGGTTCTAATTTTCCTTCATTAACATGCATATAGGCAGAGCATCCAAATATTCTCAAATTTGAATAGTCAACAGGTTTACTAGACCATACCTCTTTAGGAGATTTAAACTCAATTGTTATAGACGGTGAGCGATTTACTAGAAGACAAGTAGTGGAAATTGCCTTGGCCCAAAAAACTTTGGGTAGGTCAGCATTGGAAAGCATAGAACGAGCTCTTTCTAAAAGAGTTCTATTCATGCGTTCCGCTATGCATGAATCTCCACTGCGATGCTTGGCCATCCTTTCAGCTTCGCAAAACTTGTTAAAATCCCCACTGCAAAACTCCAAACCGTTGTCTGTTCGGAGTTTTTTGATTTGCCTTCTAGTTTGCTTTTCGATCAAAGCCTTCCACTTTTTGAAAGTATCAAGCACATCATTTTTGTGCTTCAGAAAATAAACGTAGACCTTTCTTGAAAAATCATCAATAAAGGTAAATAAATATCGAGCTCCTCCTTTTGATGGAAATTGTGATGGTCTCCAAAGATTAGAGTGAATATAATCCAAAGAACTTTTAGTTCTATGGATTCCAGTGCAAAAGCTGAGCCGCTTTTGCTTTCCGAACACACAGTGTTCACAAAAATTCATCTTTCCTGTGCTTTGGCCGTAGAGAAAACCTCTTTTACTCAACAAGGTCAAACATTTCTCACTCATATAACTGAGCCTCATATGTCATAATTTTGTAATATCAATATCTGACATAGAGGATGATGAGATTGTTGCAGAGCCTATAACGGTAGCACATTGTAACAGGTACAGGTTACCATAATCTTGCTTACTTTTCAATACTCTACCTTTAGCTGAAAACTTGCACTCATTTGCCTCGAGGGTGCCCAATGAGATGAGATTTTTCTTGAAATCTAGAATATGTCTTACGTCAGTCAATGTTCTGACAATCCCATCGTGCATTCGGATTTGGATCGTTCCAATACCAATAGTTTTGCACGGAGCATTATTCCCCATCAAAACAACCCCTTCGTCAATAAACTCGTGTAGAAAACCAGTCCTGATTGGGACATATATGATAAGAGCATCCCGTATCCATAATCCATTCATCGTTGAATTTGTCTTGCTTCTCTACCACAAGAAGCACATCAACGCCACCACCGTCTTCAACAATACTCGCATCGCCAGAATCTTCATTCTTTTCTTGTGGAGCGTTTCTCTTCTTTTGCGACTTATCGCAATTTCAACGAACGTACCCTGGATCTTTACAGTGCCAACACACAACACCTTTACTTCTAGATTTTGACCTAGATTTTGGCATGCTTTTGTTGACTCCTCTTTGTTTAGACATCCCTCTTGCATATAGGCCCTATGCCTGACTATCACTAGTTTGACTAGTGATATTATGATCAATCTTTTCTTTGATCTCCAAAGCAGATTTAACATCTTTTAGAGAAATAGCATCTTTTCCATACAATATGGTTTCTCTAAAATGTCTATACGAGGGGGGTAATGAACATAACAATAACAAGGCTTTATTCTCATCATCAATAACAACATCTAGATTTTGCAAATCCATAATAATAGATTCAAAATCATCAATATGAGAACTCAAAGATGTACCTTCACTCATTCGCAGTGAATATAAGCACTATTTCTTATACAACTTATTTGTGAGTCTTTTTCAGGTAGAGAGACTCCAATTTATCCCAAAGATCTTTTGTTATCTTTTCAGCGATCACCTCGCTCAAAACTTCATTTGACAAAGACAATTGGATAGCCAAGCGGGCTTTCTCATCCGTCTCCTCCCATTTATTATCCGACATGGCTTTTGGCTTGACACCGGTCAGAGCCTTCTGAACTCCGTTCTGTACGAGGATGGCACACATCCTCACTTGCCATAAAGTGAAGTTTATCTTTCGATCAAACTTCTCGACATCAAATTTTGTCGTCAACATCCTAACTTAATAGGAAATATCAAAACAAATGTACTAACAACCAGGGCTCTTATACCAGTTTGTTAGGCTAGCACCCGGATCAAGTAGTATATTTATTTAAATAGGCGACAATAAATTGATAGAAAAAACGAACGGAAATAAAAATGACACGATATTTATGTGGTTCGGTTAATAACAAGTCTATGTCCACGGGCGAGGAGCGATTCCACTATAATGAGCTTTACAGAGAGTTACAACAATTAGAGAAAATATTCTCTAATTAAACCTGAAACTCCAAGAGAACAACCTCACAATTGTTTGTTACCTCACAATACTCTCACAAAAAATTTATCTCTTAAGCGTTTCCCGACTATTTTTCAAAGCCCTCAAAGAACCTCACTTGTCTTGAAAGCTCTGTAACTTCTCCATTTTCAAATGAATGGCCAAGCTTATCTATTATTATAGGTACGTTAGCCGGCAAAGTTCATTGAATCGTAAGAGGAGGAGTTCAAGTTGAACTTTGCTTCCTAAGAGGAAGAGTTCAAATTAAACTTTGATTCATAAGATTGAGGCCACCATTAAATTCAAGTCACAATAACAATCTTATATCTCATTCTCATGCATTTAACTTGCTCCCTTTTACATACAGGTTTACATTGTAAGGGTCAATGAAGCTGGGGATGGTAGCAACTAATGATTTTAACTTTGTACGAACAGAATCTGAGGTCCAGGTATGCTTATGTACTGCAAAGAATGATTTCATTTCACTCTATTTAGCAGCTGAACTTTGTCCTCACAAATCTATGTGTATCTATATCTATATTATTACAAAGGTGTGAATAGCCTTGGGGCTTTTTTTTTTTTTTTTTGATACAAA
Source organism: Petrea volubilis (assembly GCA_026212405.1). NCBI lineage: Eukaryota > Viridiplantae > Streptophyta > Magnoliopsida > Lamiales > Verbenaceae > Petrea > Petrea volubilis. The sequence goes on from CM047875.1 coordinate 5,075,117, forward strand.
TCAACTTTAAACATTCTATAAATGTCAATTGAAACCCCGCACACATACACACTCACTCAAAGAGGAAAAGGAGAGTACAAGAAGGTTCAAATTCAGGATTTTAATGGAGTTGATTTGAACTCTCACCACTGAGCTACAACCCTAGTGGCAAATAGTCTTGGAGCTTTTGAACTTGCTAAAATATCCTTTCAATGGTATTTATTTTGAGGATAATTGTGTAAATTAATTATTTTATCAATCATCAACTTTTCTAATCCAATCACAAAAATATTTGTCCAATCATAACTATTGGTCTTCAAAGTGCAACACGGAAATTAGGTAGGCCACCAGACTCCAAATTGAATCATAGTCTATTTAATATATAATTGAATTATAATTTTGGACATTTCGTTTGGTGTAGGTTGTGAATGTATTCAAATACATAACCTGATCTGCCTTTTTTAGGAGCTTAAATGTGTTTCCTTTAAGTTAGTCCACACGTTAATAGCTCGTAAGTTTAAATTTTTATGTAACAATTAAATTTAAACCATAATTTGTATAAATTTTTATACTAATATTTTAATACAATAGGCTTTTAAAAATGGTGGAATAATTGATTTGATAATTTTCAAAATATGGATGGTGATAACAAAGTGCAGATCACTTTCTGTTTGACTCCCTCTTTCTATTTTTTTTTTTTTTGTATTTTTTTGATCTTTCAGCCAAAGACAACTTAAATATAAAAACTTGAGAGCAAACCAATTAAGTTGATAAGTATTTTTAATAGCTTAATTAATGGCATTATAAAATTTTGAACAGTAAGGATCAACTTGATCCTTGGCCGTCATGCTGTATCGTTCAAATATACAGCAAGGAAATGTACACAAATTCAAGAAATGACAATAGATGGCTCTCCCACAGTCCTTTTTAGGGTTATGTTTCCGTGAATTGATTTTTGTTCTCATTCTGCAGATATTTAACTTATCAGCAGCAGTTTTTTGTACATTGGCCACATTTAGACAAGGGCAAGACGCAGCAGCTACCATGCTTTGTAGTCTGTAGATTTAATTTATAAACACACTCGATTTATAAGCTTCTGTCAGGATCAATCTGACAAGTCATTGTCAATACGCAGTAGGAGGGAGTAAAAATTCTGTAGCAAACCAGCACTCAATTATTACATGTCAGACATGTACTATCAAGTATGAAGGATGCTATTTATTCCATGTGAATGACGAATGTCATACTATTTCATATATTACTTGGATTGCCTTAAAGAGTGCTTTGCAGGAGTAACATGTAAACTCAAAAGCCACAATGAAAATTTTCACACCAACTACGGTATAGTCACTAGAGGCATGTAATGCTTATATGTCGCATTTAAGTGCCGGACATAATTATATATTCCATTAGTCTCCTCAGCTCCTACTATTATGCAGTAAGAAGCATGTTAGTGAATGCTTCTGTATGTTGAGCCAGGCCACTTAATATTAGGCAATTGTGCCCTCACAATTTTGCAAGACGACGGCTGAATGTTGGATCAATGCAGACAACAACCTGAAAATTTTAAATTGAACTTTAAACTGTCAACAACCAATCTAATCACTTGTCTGCATAAAGCAACCAAAGACTAAATGGTTCGAGCAGTCTAAATTACCTTGCCAACACTTTTACCAGAATGAAGATATTCAACTGCATCGGCAACGGAATGAATGCCCGAGAAAGTTTTGGGGTCTAGAGACACCTGTCAACATAATTAAAGAACGGTTGCAACATGATGAATCCAAAGCAGGCATTAGAAAGTGTGACATGAATTTACCTTGAGCTTCCCTGAGGAATATAGCTCTACTAGCTTATCTAGATGTTCTTGCCAAAGGTGAGCATATTGTACCAAGAAAAAGCCAGCCTGGACATTAGGAATCACATTAAAGAAAAAGTGAGCAAAACGTACTAAGAAAATACCAGCCTAAATATTTGGAATCATCAATGAAGCAAATCCACATAATCCCTTACGACCAACTGAAGGCCTGATTTATTATTTAGAAGGACAAGGAAAAGTGTATATTCTGGATTATGGGCCTTCATCATAAAAGACCATTTGACCAAATGCAATCATCTAATCTATCAAGTGTATCATGCAAAAAGAACTTGACCTAAAAGAAAAATGAAGTATCAAACCCAAGTTCAGATCATAAGTAAAAACTCAAGTTCTATTAAAGATATAATAACCTATTTGCTCACGTGACTAATGTCTCCACTCTTTTGAATCAAGTTTGAAGACTTTCATCAATCACGATATTGACAGGTAATAATGTTATTGTTACTTTAGTGATCACGATACAATAGAAGCAAAAACAATTTCCAAACTGATTTCAGCAATAAATGAAGTTTAGGACTTGACTCTACAAAATCTATAAGAAGAACTAAAAGAGACTCAACCCATCCAAAGTACAGAAATCATGGCAAGGTCATCTATAAGTATCTATCAACAAAAACTTGTGCTGGGAAGAGTCAAAGATGCCTAGAGTCACCAAAGGAAAGTCGAAGATAGAGAATGACCGCTGATTTAACTCACTTACCACAGTCTGGCTCTTTGCAAGGATCTTTTCGCATAATCCAGTATAATTTCTTGGCTTCCACCCATGTTCTCCTTGATACTATAATCACATAAGTTTTTGTTTTGGTATGTCAAGGCAAATGAATTAGAGACCAGGATAAGTGCTGGCTTGATTTCAGTCATCTCATTATTTGCATGCAATGACAGATGTGAGATGCCAAAATGGATTTATAGATTGTATGTTTTTCAGCAAAAGTTCAAACCTGAGAAATCATCCCAATCACAACTAGATGTCCATAGTTTGCCAACGCATTCAAACAAAGATCAAACATTTCACCACCAACAGACTCGTAAACAATATCAACACCTTTAGGGAACTCATTCTTCAGAACCTGGGAAGATAAGAGATAAAAACATCTTGAAATAAAGCATTAAAAAAATGTCATTGGTGACATCTATGCACTTGGCTTTGATGAGAACCAATGACTAAGGGTTACTACATTCAGCCCTTGTTTTGTAATATTTTTTAAATCTTTTCCAACCGTTACATGGTTTATTTCAAATTTATTTTAGTATTGCTCCACCATGGCAGTTAGACAGAGTTAGCTATATCAACAATTCCTGCAAATTTCTTGTTTCATATTTGTGCTTGATCAACTAAAATAAAGTAAGAGCACATTTCTGGTTAATAGTGTAAGCCCACAACTTAGAAGCACCACATAGTTGAAAGACAAACCATACCAGTAAGTAAACAAAGAAAAATTAAGACATCTTTGACAGATAAAACTTGAAACTTTGGAAGAACTTCATTCTAGATCAACCAAAAAATAGCTACACGATCAGAGAGGTTTAAAGGGTATACTAATTCAGTTATAACAAGTTTTTCTATTATTGCGCAGTTTCATTGTTCAATAGTCATAATTGGTATGCTTACTCCCTCAAAATATTTAGAGATGCATGTATAGTCTCCCAACTGCAAGAGCCCAAAAGAAAGAAAAACTCAAGTAGGAAATTTGTAAAAGCTGCAATTAACATTGACATGCATTTAGACATAGCTAGTTGTTTATAGTGAGGCAATCTCAATCATTTGCAGGAACATGTTTATGGAAAAAGATCTGAAGCTTTTCCACACAATTGAACATCACAAGCAAAATGAGCCATAGTGTCGTCCTAAGGGATTCAAGAGATAAGAACCATGTGGCAAAACTAAAGCAGAAATCCGATGGATTATCAATATTTTCCGAATTTCATGTTCCTATATTCTCACAACCCTAACCCTTGCATATTTTTTACATATGCCAATGACTTGATCTACTACTTGAATAACCAATGGAAGAGATCAGGATAAAAGTTAAGCAGCAAAGTGCTAAATATAAAATTTCACTCCCATCTAGACAAGACTTGATCAAAGAATAATCTGAATAAAGTATTTGCCAAGAAGAGAAAAATGAAAGTTGCATTTTTCATAATGGTCATGCAGAAAGAAAATTACTTAATTACATTTGTACAATCGGAAAAGTAAAGAGAGTGGGCGAGCAGGTTCAAGATTTTGCTGGTTCCAGTTTCCGATCTCGTAGACATATATGTATTGAAATTTAAAGGAAAAAGAAAAGTTTCAATGGAAACATACAGTTTTGATATCTTCAGATTTGTAGTCAATGACTCGATCCACTCCCAAATCCTTCAAAAGCTCGGCCTTGTCCTTTCCTCCACAGGTCGCAATCACCTTATTTCCAGCTAGTTTTGCTAGCTGCATTAATATAGATATATGGTTTATTTACTTCAGAGTAAATAGAGAAGAATGCCATTTCTTGATAGAATGAACTAAACAGGTAGTAATCAGACCAAAAAGGAAATGATAAGTACAAAAGCAAGGCCCTCATTGTCAACTTCTAAAAGGCTCATAGCATATGTAGTTCTGTGTTCAACAGGGCATGGGCACCAGCACCACAACAAAGAGTGCTCGAGAGGCAATACAGCACCAAAAGATCAAAATGCAGGAAGGTCTCTCTTGTGATGCAGCTATAAAAGAACCCGCATTTCACCCTTGGCAAAAGTCTTGTAACATGAGGCTCAGGCATTGAGACTCCCCTTAATAGGGGGAACAATAATGAAAAGAAGAGACCCAATTATTTGGGTTGCTTCTTTAGTTACAAATGGATTGAGCATCAATGTCCCTTGCTCCCAATATTCAACAACTAAAACTATTTTTTTTTATTTTTTTTGTGATGACATCGCCCAGGCACGCACATCTACTAAGATTCGAACCCTAGCATTACACTCCCAACACCTCTAAGGTAGGGTACATGTCCATTAGGCCAAAGGCCTTGGACCAACAACTAAAACTCCTAAATAAAAGATTTTCGCATCATCCCAAGCATACCTGGACAGCAAATTGCCCCGTCCCTCCAGCAGCAGCAGTTACAAGAACTGTTTTACCCGATTCCATTTGTGCAGCCTACAATGTCAAGAAAATGAAGAAGGCATCACCCAAATTGTTCTACAAGTTGAAACACATTTGAATTGTGAAGATTTAGATAAAGAAGAATATCTGCTGTGAAATCCACCCAGAATCAAATTTTTAATTCATGAAGATGTAAAAGGAAATGCAAAGAACTGAGAGGAAAAAAAAAAGTCTTCCAACCGGCAGCTCATAAACACCTTTTCTAAAGCTATGGATGCTGTTAGCCCAGACGTGAGCATAGCAACTATTTCTGGATCTGGTCTCGCCACAGGAAGGATGTGTTTTGAGGGCACCTAAATTAAAGAGAATCCATACTAACGATTAGCCGAAGAAAAATCAAAGAACTCCAAAAAAAGTGGAAAGAAATGTATTGTCACATTTTACAATCAAAATTATGTTTTACCATTGTGAATTCAGCATAACCTCCAAATGTCATGATTGCAGCTGGAGTGCCAACTTTTAAGTGTTTGACTGAATCACCTATAGCAGCAATTATGCCCACAGCCTGGAAAAAGAGATCATGAATGTCAACTGATGTAACAGTGAGTCACGAAATGATGACACTGCTTTTTAATAGAACAATGGGAATGGCTAGTATGACTTCCACAGACTAACACGTGGGTAACTAAATGTAGATATAGGTACTGACACTAATGTAGAACCATCTCAGAATTTGAGAGGAAAGTAGAGGTAGCGAAATGGATAGTATCTAAAATGATGGACAAATTATAAGGATCTGTGTGAAGACTGCAAACACCGCATGTTTGTAAAGCTTCATACAATCTTCTATATAGCATGACTCTTTCTATTCAACAGCACGAAACAAGATCCTGATAAAGCTTAGTTTCTTCCCTTAAGTTCATAAATAATTCATAAATACAATCAAACAAACAGAAACGAATTAGTTCTAACCTCAAAGCCAGCATCAAATGGGAGGAGGGAAGCAACGTCTTTGTTGCCCCCACTGAAATACCTTCCAGAGCTAAAATTCACCTGTTCAGAAATGGCTTTCATCAATAAACATGTGCAATCAAGTTTCATTCTGTAATGCCAGTTCATCCCAAAGAGGCTCAGATACAAACATGAAGGTGTCAAAAGACAGTGTATGTATAACTTACTGTACACGTTTACACTTAATCCAGTCAAAACAAAGATATCAACCAAAATAACAATATAACAATTATGAGAGAAACAAACGTACATCACTAGCATTAACCCCAGCATAGATGATTTTCAAAAGAACATAATCCGGTCTAAGCGGCAATCTCAATGACGTCCGCACTACGCGCGTTGCAGCACGAAAGTTTTGACTTAGGGTGTGAACAACTCTATATGAAAAGAATAAAGACAAATGCAAGATTAGATCAGTGGCTTGGTAAGAAAAGCAGACTGGCTAACAAATTAACAGTGATGAAGTATGAAATCAGATAGAGTAATATAACAAGCAAGAAGCAGGTATATAATTCTGATTAGGCAAGAGAGAAAAACAAGATAATATGGGATCATATTGAAAGAAGGCAGCACAATGGTTGAAAAGAACCTTATTCAGAGGGGGAAACAGAACAAAATATAATAGAAAATAAGGGTCTGTAGTTTACTCAGTCTATTCTATAGAAACAATTCCTATAATTACAAGACTGGCAAAGCTGTTTTCTGCAACCATTAACTAACTACCAATGCTTTACAATTCTTTCAACTCTTCACATGAGGGAAACATGCCTCTTTCTATTCACTAAATGACTGTGGATTTCAATAACTCATATCAACTCAATTTCTTCGAGACTTTCCTGTGGCACCAGGCAACATTAAATATATCCACTTACATCTTCTCAAAACTTTGGGGGATTTGAATGTTCACTGGGACAACATCTGGGGATTTTCTCCTCGAAGTCCTTGGTCGTACACGATATTTGTCTTCTTCTGCAGGAGTTGGCCAATACTCCATGCCCCTTCTGTTAGATATCCACAAGCAAGACCCAGCTTTATCTTCATTGGTAATAAGCTCAAAGGCACCTACGATAAATCAGGAATGACAAGATCAACACAAAAAACAAAGTTTTCAATAAGGATATTAAGTACTTTCTACAAGCCTTGTATAATGCAGACTATTAAAAAACAATTTGCTTTTTCTGTAACAGAACTATTACTCATGAGTAAGCACACGTTGGTACATGCATATGAGACTTGAAGAAAATGAGAAGAGCAGTTGTCCAGAAAACCATAAGATTGGACTCCCAATGTCAATTCGCTCACTTCCATTATGAATCCCCTTGCAATTTGTAAGTGAAGGGGTGCAGATTAATAAAAGCCCCTCAACCATCTACACCCAACAACATTGGACATTGTTAGAAATATTAAGTATTTAATGTCTTTATACTTTAACAGCTTGAACTTTTAGACGAGTGAATTTTCAATATAGTATCAGAGATAGGCCAAATAAGAGGTCATGAATTCAAATCTCACAGCCACCAATTTATGAAAAGAATCACTCACAAGGCTTGATAAAAAATAATACAGCCTGCATGTAAGGGGTGTGTTAGAAATATTAAATATTTAACGTCCCTCCTATCCGACAACTTAAACTTTCTAGACTAGGTGAACATTCAATACACATGAAGTGCATTCCAAATGGCCATCACCTTGCCGCATTTTCAAGAAAATCTAAGACAAATTATGTCTGCGTAAATATTTCAAATTGTAGCTCTGAGACATGAAGCTGAAAGGATTTACCAGTCAAACACACTAGGCCCAGATTGCAGTCAACTTACTTACAATAGCGGAAAGGTCAAGGATACACAAAACAAAAAAGTTAAGAACAATGATCGAGGATGGACTCATACTTATATCTTTATCCTTTTGCCACCATTGGTCTTTACTTTCATGTCCTGAAACATCACTACACAAGCATTTTTCTCTTGTTGGATAGAACTTTGTAATAAGCAAGTACATATGACATAACATAGGACAAAGTCATACAATTGACACATTTTTCGCGTTTTAGCAATCTGATGTACCCGATCGCAACTACTGGAAACAAATCATCTTTGGAAAGAAAGAAAATATGTCATAGACCGTATCAAAGTTTTCACCACAACCCATCATCATATCCTGTTTTTCCCTTCCATTAGGTACGGGTCTTGTTTGTCTGGTGTAGTGGAAAGAAAGAGAATCTTTCTGATGTAAACATAGCAAGAACAGCAGAGATGAAGCGACGTGGAATTATCTTAGTATCTGAAAAGAAAGAGAAATTTTCCACAGATTCTTGTTCATCATTTTAGATGCTACCATAAATCATGTAGTAGTTTTACACATAAACAACATTATTGAAGTAGGCCAATATGGACATACAAAAAGAAAGGCTATCAAGCTAATTAACATTGTTTCCTGTTCACTTTTATAAATAATATTGACTAGGTCATGAGTAAATTAATCCAAATAGTTAATGTTCAGGTATATAAATTGTGCAATTGGAAGTTTATTCTATAACAAGATTCATGGAATATGACACTCGATTCTCGAGATGCAACATCAACATTAGTTGGAAAGATATTTACCTTTCACAACCATTTCCATAGGCATGTAACCCCCCATCCGATTGATAAATTTCGGATCCATCTTAGAAGCCAGTTCGGTTTGAACAAACTGTAGAAGTTAAAAGTTGGAAGATATGTAATGTACAATTTTATAAATTTACAGTACACAATTTTGGCAATCACAAAAAGATCTGTATTATCAAGTACAGATAAAACTTTCTAAGATCGGATGAGCTGGTTATTAGATCTAATATATATACATATATACGTGTATATATATATATATACACATATGCCAACCGATAGTCTATTTATTTGAAGAATAGAATGCTAAAACAATACAAGCAATTATTAGAGTGTTCTTTTTGTTATTTATAGGTAGTTCATTGTATGACTCTGTATCTGCCACGTTTGTGGAAGGAGATGCGGGAAAAAAGTCTTACTGTTCCAGAACAGGAAGTGAGACGACACATCTTTCTCAAGGCTTACATCTACGTAGCTCAGTGATGAAAGGAAAGAACAACTCTAAAGTCTGTCCATAATGAAATGAACTTCCAGCCATTTCCACACTCCACTAGGTCATATGCATAGATAGGTTTTTCACTGGAATATCAATTTTCATTTGAAGGGCGTCCAGCTAAAAATATGTAAATCGATAAACATGAATTTGTTGGCTGAGGAAACTTCTGTGTTATCTGTCTCTGTGGAAGAATTAGAAGGAAAACTGTAACCTAAAACACAGCTCACCTCAGGGCAAAGTACATTAACACGGATTCCTTGACGCTTGTAAAGAGCCAGTGATCTGGTGAATAGAACTACTCCACCTGCAAAACTTTTCTTTTTAATCGAGAACAAAACGAGTATAGTGGTGGACACAGAAAATAAACACAAGAAGAAGCCATACATCAAGAATATAAATGAATGGGAAAATGTAATAATAGAAATGTAAGTATATGGAAATGCAAAGAGCAGCTAACCTTTGGAGCCAGAGTAAATAGGGTCACCATACATGGGGTATAATCCTGAAGCAGAGCCGACATTAATGATCACACCAGGTTTCCTAGCCTCTTGCATTGCTTTAATCTGTGCGGGAGACGAAATTAATAATCGAGAACCGTGAGGGGAAGGACTATGAATCAACACCTAAACAAAGAGTGATGCCAATAAAAACTAAATGCAAGAGAACAACTTTGGGAATCCTTCAGATAATTTCACAACCTTCTCTTCAGATAACTAGCCAACAGCAGAACTCACAGAACCACTGTACGCAATTTAGTAAATAGAATAAATAAATAATTCAACAAAAGTAGCTTCGCCTTAATTTTCATTCCTTCACAGCCGTAATTACTTCGATGCAATAAATCAAAAGAGAACTTGAACTCGTACCGCGAGACGAGTGGAGTCAATAACTGCAACAAAATCGATATCAACAACGCGCCTCCAAGATTTAGAGCCATCAGTCTGATCATGGTAAAACGGAATCGGAGTCGCAATCCCCGCAGAGTTAATACAGATATCCAAACCTCCATAAGTACCAACGTGCTTCCTGAAAGCCGCGGCAAGTTCATCTGAACATAAAATCAAACATCTCAAACACACTCATTCCAATCAACAAATCAAGTGCTTTTTACCTCACAAAAAAAAAAAAAAAAATCCTCTAAACAATCTTCACTTACTAGAGTCAGTGACGTCGCATTTGACGAACAGTACCGGTGGAAAATCCAGCTTGGCGTGAAACTTGGAGACCTCTCTCTCAGCAAGTGACGCAACTTGTTCGCCTTTGTCTTGATCAAAATCGACGACCGTGATGAAAACTCCTTTCTGCGCGAGAGCCAAGACGATTGCTCGGCCGATGCCGGCGCCGCCGCCGGTGACGAGAGCTGAGAGACCGGGCCGGAGCTTCATATTCGTTGTTTAAGAGCGGGGGTTGACTATCGAATCGTCTGTCACTCCTAATTACGGGGATATAGATTTACACCAAGAGAAAACAAAAGCGACAAATATGCGTGTGTGTGTGTGTATATATATATATGTCGTATATGTCTGTAAGCAAGCGCGAGTCGGTTTCCAAATTGTTTATCTCTGACTTTAAAGCACAAAAAGAATTATCCTTCTTGAAATTAGCGCCTCAAATGGAGGTGTAAATTCTGTGCAGGCAACCTTCTATAATTGGTTATTTATCCAAAAAAAAAAAAAAACCTTCTATAATTGGTTACCAGTAAGATTTCACCTTTTAAACAAGCATAGTGCTACTTTTCAGCTATTATGTTGGTGAGAGAGCAGTGGATGGCAAACTGCAAATTCCACTAGTTTCTATGATAAAATGTAAAGAAATTTAAAATACTAGGGGTGGTGCCTCCCTCGTTGGCTGGATGGTCCCTTTGTTAGTTATGGTAGACCTACCTTTCATATACACTATGATAGTGAAAAATAATTCATTGCGTTTGCTCTTTAGGAAAGTATCAAGGTTATCAGAAGTACTTAAATTTTAAAAGCTGAGCACTAAAAGTACTATTGAACCATTGTTGGGAGGTTAAAAGAAATAAAAAAATAAAAAAAAAGCATAGGCATAGTTCCAACCTTTGTGGTTACTTATCAATTATCATCGAGTTATTAATTTGGTATTCTATTATAAGTGATGCCTCAACGAAACAGAAGTTCATCTATATGCTCGCCAAAATCTTAAAATATGCAGTTGAAACAGGATTACAAATTATTCATAGAAAAATAATGTTACAACTTCACTTGGTTTGAAGGTTTTTCAAATCAAGTATTATTGCAAGCTCTTGTTGTAGATATGTTTAGCCCGATTTCCATCAATAATTTGACATTAAACTAAAAGAACCATCATAAGATTTTTTTTATTATTTTTTAACCTTTCCGACGCGTACATCATTTCATTTGTCCCATCTTCTTATTTGAAAAGTTAGTCTAGTATTTCCACCAACGAATAACTACAATTGACCCAAAATAATATCCAAAAACTTAAATTTTGCATCATCATAAGCCAATATCTCTCAATTTAACTTACGTTATGTGCACCAGTGTTTGGAGCCGACTCATCTCTTATGAGCCCTTTTCTTCATGCTCTTAAAAACAACTTGTTGTCAATTGGTCTTGTAATGCTAAGAATCAGAATCTAAGCTCATAAACTGACCAGAGTAAGAGATAGTATATGACCGAAATGTCATAGCCACTAAAGTAGGCACAACTTCCTCCCAAATTTGAACATAAAATGAAAATCCATTTAACAATATGTTGATTCTTTTGTTTTTCTATCATATAGTCTTTTCTTCTTTTCTTTTTCTTGTTTCTTCTATCTCTTCTTGTTTCCTGGGGGTGATGATAAAGGAAGTCCACAATTTGGTATAGGTTCATGCCAATTTGATCATATTGCACCTCATATATTGGTCTAACAACGACATCCATTGTTAAATTCTCCTATCATGAAAATATCGACAATACGGTTAAAATTGCCGAAATCAAAAATCAGATAACTCCACTCTAAAGGCTTGATCCTTGCAGCTAAAATTGCAGAAATGAAAAGTCGATAACTCCACTTTAAAGGGTTAGTAAAAAATCAGATAACTCCACCTTCAAGGCTCAATCAAAAATCAGGATTTGAATACTTACTTTGACAACCACCATTCTACGAGAACACATCTTAGCAGACCAAGCTTTAATGTTACGACTTTGGAGCTCTTATTTTTGCGTTTTCGTATATAATTTCCTGTCATATACATGCAGTTGTTGACATCTTCGAGTAATCTTACCAAGCATCCCCTCTTCAAGTAATTGTTAATTCTAAGCATTCCTCAAACAACTTTGTTGGTTTTTTCAGCCATGGGATAAGCAGTAGAAAAGTTTTAAGTGTTTTAGAGTCAAGAAGAAGCACCATGTTAGTAAGGTTTTGTATGACAAGGAAAACTAGGAAAAACCCCAAGTTTCCTACAACAAGATGTACCTGGTTTACTTATGGCCCAATCGATTAGACAATATCAACAGAGTAGTCATTCAAAATAGAGTAGCAATTCCAAGCCGTGGAAGGATCACAAAATGAAGTACACACTTAATCTTCGGACGTTCTAGTTCCAATGTAGGACTTACAATGTCAATAAAGACCTTTTATTATTTAAATACATAGCTCAAGTATCCAAATGTGTCCAATTATATACACAAGACATGTTATTTGGCCATAGTGAGAGTCCACCCCTAAAGCGTATCAGTATCTCCAAGTTCGTGTTCGATTCTCAAGAGATGCACTGAGATACAAAGACATTTAAGTGTTAAAAAGTTTATATGCTAACCTGGTCGTATTTGGTTAAACTATCTGATTGTCCATCATCTTGTTTTAGCCTGGCTATATGAAGCCGGGATGAGCAAATCCTCATCTTCCACAGAGGGTTGTATGGATTCTTGGTGGACAAGCAAGGGGTCTCGATTGCCTCCCCAAGAAGGAAGGTGTCTTCTCCAAAATAGCAAGTCTGCTCCAAAAATGGAAGGATTTGGATATTTATACTACTAACCATACTTGGACACTTGCTGTAATCCCATGGCGTCTTGTGCCCTAATATGGAGGGCTAGGATTTGATAGGATATTGAGTGGGCTTGGCCTTGTAATAATGATTTTTTTTATTAGGGTCCCATTTGTTCTTCCAAGTGTTTCCTTGGGTATTTATTATTGATATTTATTATTGTAGTATGGTTTTAGGTTTGACCCGTATCATTAGTCCCCCAAGTTTATTGAGTGAAGATGTAATATTTGTTTGATAAACTTTATTTTAGTATTATTATTATTATTTTTAATTGTGTTTTCCTTGTTTCCGTAATTTAATCCTCGTGGGCTTAATTCCCTTGGGCTCGTTTTTTACATGCTGCCTCTGGTTCCAGAGTTGGGCCTGGCTTGTTATTTATGTTTGTGCTCGGCCCAATTTTGACTTTTTTTTTTTGTTGATTTTAACTTTGGCTGATTTCAAAATTTTGGCGGTTAGTCTCCCTTAGCCACGTGTTCTCCCTTCTCTTTTTACCCACCTTCAAGCTTTGTTTGTTTTTCTTCTTTTCTGCGTTCGTCATTTCCTCTTATTCTTACTTGAGAGTTCTTTCCTTCTCCCTAGTGTGCCGCTTCAACGTGACTGACGGTGACTTTAGCCGGCACTGCCTCTACTCCCGTTGTTGTCGCGTTTCCACAGGTTCCCTTTGCTTTCTCTGCTCTCTTTTCCTTTTCTTCCCCCTCTTCTCTTTTTGTCTTCTTTTTCACATTTTATCGTCGGCTGCCATGGACGTACTTGGTGGGGGGGTTCCAGTGAGGGGTATTTGAGCGATCTAGACTTAGCCCGTGCCATAGATGATTATGTTGAGGGAGAGTCTGGAGGTGGTAAGTCTAAGGTTCGCAAGGTCTCTAAACCTCGTGGGTTTCATAGGTGTCACAAGAAGCGCACTTCTATTTTTTCTAAAGCCAAAATGTTTAGTGCTCTAGGTGCTTCTTCCCGTGTACTCTCTTCTGATATCGAGTCTCTCGTAAGCCCTTACGGTTTTGGCTCTGGGGAAGAGGGGTATAGTGACAACCCCGGGGGTGGGCCTCTGAGTCCCCTTGTTCCTACCCCTTTTGATTACTATAATTCACGTCCCCAGGATCTGCATCCCGAGCATGAGTTCAGGTCCTTGTTTCAGAAGAGTGACATATCCTTGTTGTGAAAGAACTTCCACGTTTCTAGCCCTTGGAGAATTAGGGTTCCTCGTAGATCCGATACCATGGACTCGCCCTCTTTTGGTTATAGATGCTTTCATGTGGGGGCTCTAGAGGTCGAGCTTAGGTTTCCGGTGCCGGATGAGATTGTTAATATTTTTACCCAGTTCGGTTTGGCTTCGACCCAGCTAGTCCCCAACGCTTACCGTTTGATGTTAGGGTTCGTGGTTGTTGCTAGGCTTCTTCGTATTTCCCCTGACTTTAATAACTTCTCAAATTTATTCTACATTTGCAGTTCTAGGGGGTTTTTCCACTTCCAACCCCACCACAAATTTCTTCATACCCTTCCCATTAGCCTTCCTGATAAGGAGTGGAAGAACCGTTTCTTCTATATCAGAGCTCCTCCTGACCATCCCTGGGTTGTTCATCATTGATGGCGCTCCACTAAACCTAAGCGTCATGGCCTAGAGCCCTCCTGGGGTTCTAAGTTTCTAGATGAGCTTTTTGCTTATGTTTTTGACATATCTGACCTTCTAGCTGACGGTTTCTTAAAGTTCTACGACCTTAGCAGAGCCGATGTGCCTATCCCCACCCCTGAAGGTATTTCCTTTGGTGTTTGGCTTGCGGGTTTATTTGCTATTTCTAATCTTCCTCATTGGTTCTGCTCTGTAGATATGGCTGCTTACCTGTAACTAGCCCGCAAGATGATGGCGAAGAGGCTATCTCAAGAAGGTGGAGATTCAGACGGGGGCCCAACCCCTATTGCTGCTGAGCCTTTAAGACAGCATACCCTGGTGGTAGAGGTCTCCGATTCTGAGGCGAGCCCAAAAAGTGGTATTGTGCCAGAAGGTCAAAGGTCTGTTCCTTCGGGCACTACTAGAAAAACTGCAAATAGCCACGGATTTTAGCCACGGAAAAAATCCGTGGCTGACCGATAAGCCACGGATTTAAATAAAAAATAAAAAATAAACTTAGCCACGGATTGGCCACGGCCAATCCGTGGCTATTTTTGGTGGCTAAAATTAGAGGAAAATTTGGCGCCTATTTTTAGCCACGGATTAGCCACGGCCAGACCGTGGCTAACAGCCACGAGTTAGCCACAGCCAGACCGTGGCTAAAAATTCCTGGGCAAATTTTTTTTTTTTTTTTTTTGCACCGGATATGGTTTGAACTCTTGACCTGTTAGTTGAAGTTAGAGCATCAAACCACTACACCACTTTAATTTTTTGTTTAATGATTAATTTTTGCAATACGTAAGTAATATATGTATATTATGTATATTGATATATATAATAAATGATTGGATATGTTACATACGTATAAGATTAGATATACTCATATATATATGTATTTATGTCTAATTAGATGTATATATATTAGCTATATAAGTACATATATAACATATATTAGATATATAATACACTAATTTATGTTTATTTCATATAGATGATTGAACATATATAGTACATATGATTAGATATATATATATATATATATATATTTGATCTACATTTATAACATATATTAGATATGTTATATATAGATATATAGTTATATCATATAGACTATATATAGAGGATTAGAATGTACATATAATATATTAATATATATAAGATACACATTGACATATATATATATATATATTGATATATGTATATATGATATATATACTTGGACATATATATACACATATATTGATTCATATATATACACATATATATGTATCAATATAAATTTATATATGTATCAATATATATATATATATATATATATATAAATTTATATGTGGTGCAAAAAATCAAAAAAATTAAAAAAAAAATTAGCCACGACCTGGCCGTGGCTAATCCGTGGCTAATTTTTTTATTTTTTTATTTTTTGCACAACAGATAAATTTTTGTTATTGATATTTTAATTATCTAAATTTAAATTATCTATATATACTTGGACATATATATATATATACTTGGACATTTATATATATATATATATATATATATATATTGATACATATATACTTGGACATATTTAAAATAGGTACATATATATATAAATATATGATATGTATACTTGACATATATATATATATATATATATATATAATACCACACATATACGAAGATATTGGCAAAGGATCACGAATTAAAGTTGCTATTATCTAAATATAAATTGTATAAATAGATTTTTGTTATAATTTTTGTTTTTGATATATAAATTTATTAAATATTTGTCATAAAAAGAAAAACTGAATAATGAACGATAAAGTCGAAGGTAAATATCTTTAATTTAAAAAAAATAATTGGTTAATAATTTATAAAAATTACTAAAATTAAATAACAAAAATTGATAAAACTAATGAAATTTATTAGATAATTTAAGTTTAAAATATTGTAAAAATATAGTTTAAGTATAATAAAAAGCAATCAATAACCAAAGAATTCCTTTGGCGCAACGGTTTCATGCTCCAACTACAACATTGACGTCCCGTGTTCGAATCTCCTTGAGTGCAAAAAAAAAAAATAAACGCTTGGAGGACGCGGGTGCGGGTTTGGGTTGGGGCGCGGGTAGAGTTTCGGGTTTGGTTTGATTAGCCTTTTTTTTTCCAGTGGCCACGAATTAGCCACAGCCAAACTATGGCTAATCTGTGGCTATTAGCCACGGATTGGCCACGGCCTGGCCGTGGCTAATCCGTGGCCCTTAGCCACGGCCAGGCATGTCCCAAAAAAGTGGCCAAATTTGGCCACGGTTTGACCGTGGCTATTAGCCACGGCCAGGCCGTGGCTAATCCCAGCCGTGGCTAAATGGCCGTGGCTACGATTAGCCACGCCACTTTTAGCCACGGAAAAAATCCGTGGCTAATCTCCTTGGCCACGGATTTTTTGCCAAATCCGTGGCTAATTGCATTTTTTCTAGTAGTGGGGTCCCGCCCACTCTCCTTCTTTTAGGCCTGGGTTACCTGCAAATCCCACGAAGAAGAGGAAGCTACGAAAGGTCGGTGAGTCTTCCGCTAAGGTTGTTGGGGAAAGGTCTTCGACATCTGGCTTAGGGTGCCTATCTTCTGCTACTGCGAATCTCTCAGGGTTTGAGGAGTGCGATGCGTCAATCCCCGACCCCACAACTTGTATAAACGATACCCTGAGGCGAGCCCTGCTCTCAAAGAAGAACCTCACCACCAACGAGCTTGCTGCCAAGTTCGAGGCCTTGGATGTTCGTGTGAAACTTTTGGAGCAAGTTCGTGTCAACCTTAAGTTCTCCAGGTATACAACTCATCCAGATCCCGACCCCAAGCATCAGTATAACCCTGAGTGGAAAGTTTCGATGAAGGACAAGATGACGGATCCGGGTGTGGCTCTGGAGCTTTGGAAGGGCCACGCTCTGCCCCTCGACCTCGTGGATTACCTGGACGCTCTCTCTACAAGTTTGGAGGAAGCAATGGCGGCGGCTACCAACATCGTAAGTGTTGTCTCAGGTCGTTATAATGTCCTTAACTCCTGTGTTTGTCTCATACTAACCTTTGCTTTTGCGTTTCTCAGATCGTAACAATGGGCTGGACTTTGGCCCTTCAGAATGCCTATCTCAGAGCTTACGCTAGTTCTAAGACGGATAAAAGGAAGACAATTGAGGCTATCTTGAAGGCAGTTCAAGAAGAGGCTCAGCAATCCAAAGTCTCCAAGCTTGAAAAGGCCTTAACTGCTGCTAACGCCCGGGCTGATCGCTTGCAGGGCCAGCTAAATTGCGCCAACCAAGGTAAGGAAGAACTGAATAGTCTGCTTAAGGTCTGGGCTGATCAAGTCATGGAGATTCAAGGCACCCTGGAGGCCTGCCGGAAAAGCCTGGCGGAGTGCAAGGCGCAGCTCGAACGCGAGGTGGAGGATTTGAAAAGGCACTGTGAAGAGAGACGCACTGAGGGTATTGCGGAGGGCGAACATCGTGCGTCTGCTCTTGACCATATGCTAGGGCTCCGGCTTCAAGCTGCTCGTGACTTTCGTCAGTTGCATTCCTTCCAAATGATCGTTGGAGGTCTGATGATGGACGAAAGTTTGAAGTTTTTCAACTTATGCAGAGATCAGGTGCGACATCTTGGTGGTTTTTGGGATGGCTTCGATCTTTCTCGGCTAAACCCACTGAACTCTGCGACTGGAGAGCCTATTATCCTTGAGGACGCACCTAACCCTGAACCTGATCAATTTGCTCCTATTCTGTCTGAAAAGAATTTGTAATAGTCTATTTAGGATCACTAGTGTTTGTACTACTTTTCTTCCTTTGTAATTTTGTTATTCTTTTTAATGAATTTTTTGTTTTTCTCTATTGTCATTCCTGTTGTATTTTGGTTCCAGTTTATTTTTTTTAGCGATTCCTAGGATTCTTCCCGGGTCTGGTGACTCGCAGGAGGTCTTTTTGCGGGTTGCGCAGACCTCAACACTTAGTTGATTTTAGGACTCTTCCCAGGTCTGGTAACTCGTAGGAGGTCGTTTTGCGAGTCGCGCAGACCTCAACACTTAGTTAATTTTAAGACTCTTCTCGGGTCTGGTGACTCGCAAGAGGTCATTTTTCTGGTCGCGCAGACCTCGACACTTAATTTTTGGACTCTTCCCGGGTCTGGTGACTCACACGAAGTCGTTTTGCGGGTCGCGCAGACCTCACACTTAGTTAAGTTTAGGACTCTTCCCGGTTCTGGTGACTCACAGGAGGTCATTTTGCGGGTCGTGCGGACCTCAACACTTAATTTTAGGACTCTTCACGGGTTTGGTGACTCGCAGGAAGTCGTTTTGCAGGTCGCGCAGACCTCAACACTTAGTTGATTTTAAGACTCTCCCTGGGTCTAGTGACTCGCAGGAGGTCGTTTTACGAGTCGCGCAGACCTCAACACTTAGTTGATTTTAGGACTCTTCTCGGGTCTGGTGACTCGCAGGAGGTCGTTTTGCGGGTCACGCAGACCTCAACATTTAGTTCATTTTAGGACTCTTCCCGGGTCCGGTGACTCGCAGGAGGTCGTTTTACTGGTCGCGCAGACCTCAACACTTAGTTGATTTTAGGAATCTTCCCGGGTCTAGTCACTCGCAGGAGGTCATTTTGCGGGTCGCACAGATCTCAACACTTAGTTAATTTTAGGACTCTTCCCAGGTCTAGTGACTCGCAGGAGGTCGTTTTGAGGGTCGCGCAGACCTCAACACTTGGACAATTTTTTAAGTGTGATATCAAGTTATGATAAGACTTTGTTTTCATTGACTTGAGAATGGTGTTCGGGGTGTTTTGAAAATGGCAAAGAGAATCCCCTCAGGACCATTCTTAAGCGTTTCATAAGGTAAGTCAGTAAACGGGGAAGCGAGTAAAAGATAGGGTAGAGGTTTAGTTACCCCTATGTGTAGAACTTGCATAGGTTGTGCGTGTTCCAAGTGCAGGGAAATTCCTTCTCATGCAGGTCCTCCAGCCTGTACGACCCATTCCTGTTTATTTTTACTATCTTGTAAGGCCCCTCCCAATTTGCGTCCAGTTTGCCTACATGTTTCATTGCCTACACTTTTTTTAGCACCAAGTCTCCGATCTGAAACACTCAGGGTTTGACCCTCTTGTTATAGCTTCTTTCCACGATCTTTCTATACCTGAGTATTGTAATAACCCGGTATTTCTTATTAATATATGAATGATTAGTAATTAAATTTACAAATTATGTAAATTTTATTAATTCTTTTGTTTGTAAATTATGTGCTAGAAAATGATAGTCATGTACAATAAAAATATTAGTTAATATGCTAAACAAAATATATATATATTTAGCTATATTAATTCATACATATATATACATATAATACCCTTACATGAATAATTTAAATTAATTACATTAGTCCTAAACACACTTTATATGTTTAACAATACTTAATTTACTTAATTACATATATTTATATCTATATAATCAAGGCTTTATAGTCCTATACGTATATATATATAGTTATAAAGTGATTTATATACATATAGTTGCATATATATATATATAGTTATATGTATATATAAATAAATTCGTACATATATATCTGTTCATATATAAGGTTGTACCTATATATATACTTATAATTGCATATAATTATATGTATATATAAATTCGTACATCTATATATATATATATCTATCTATATATAAATTTGTATAAATATATACTTATATACTCACATAAATAAATTAAGACATATGCTCATAATGTCATTATCTTCATTAAAATTCATACACCTAAGATATACACTTGTAATAATTTTGCTAAATATAGCCAACAATTGTAGGGATAAAATTAAAGGAAGAAGAATGTGTTATCATCTTATTAAACTAGAATAACACATAATACAATCTAGGTAACACATATTGAAATCTAGGGTGCAAACTCATGATACTTAGGATTACAAATGTGTAAATTATAACCACAAATTAATGTGAACACAATTAATGAAATGCTTAGTTGTAATGTGAACACAATTAATAACAAGCTTAGTTGTAAAAATGTAATAAATGACAAGATAAAATGAAATAAAATAATTTTCTTTCTTGCCAAACAACTATAAAAAGGGGGAGGGAGCTTGTCTTCCAAACATAAACACACACTCACACAACACTTCACACACACACTACTTCACGTCACACACACACACTACTCAACACATTCTCACAACACTTCACACACACACACTACTTTCTACACACACACACACTTCACGTCACACACTACTATACAAATACATATATATATACATATATCAAGAAAGTTAGTTTAAGGTAGGACTTTTATCAAGTTATATAAGTTATAGTATATGCATGTTAGAATGTTAAATTATAATTATTATGCTTATTTACAATCATCTATATTATGCTCATATCATATGTTGTTATCTCATTATGCTTGCATATAGTTAGATATAATTATATTATAATATGTTTTCATATTCTTATCATGTTAGGCAAATCATGTTTAATTAAAATTAAGTTCTATGTGCAAAAACATGTTTATATGTTTATGTGAAAACTTAATTGTGTATGCCGGGCCCCGATGTGTTATGGTGGGGATGGGGCAGAGTTCGGCCGGGCAGCAACGGGCTTGCCGGTCTTAATATATGTTCTCGCCATCCCTGGTCCTAATCCCACCTTACTCGGACGGAGTGTTCCGTGTACTGAAGTGGGTCGTAGGAATTTGGCGTAATCTCGAGATACGACCACTGGTGAATAAGGTAGGAATTGATATTATTGGAGAATAAGGTCGAAAAGGAGAAATATGTTGGGAGTTACAAGGAAGTTGAAATCACTATTTGTGATTCAAAGGTAAAATGAAATGTGAAATTATGTGAGACAATGTACTTACATGTTTTAATACACACACTACCACCTTATATGATTTGGTAAAATTTCTACTCAACTGTGATGTTGACCTGTTTTGTGTATACTATTTATTTTAGGGAAACAGGCTCTCCAAGATAGCACACACGAGATTCTAGGAAATTATGAAGTGGATGCCTAGTTAGGAATTATTACTAGATTTTGCAAGTTTATGTTCCTAAACCAGCTTAGTTAGTGTATTATGTTTTCAAGTCTCATTGTATAATGTTAAATAAAAGAACGTTTGCTTATAAATTTTATCCTATAAGAGGTTCGTGTTGTTACAAGTATAGAAACGTAGGCTCTGTCTCTTTGTTCCTCTAGACATTCCAACTCTGTTTTCCTCAGCTGCATATTCAGTTCTGGGTCATACTTCTTCACCCTCAATGTCATCATTCCAATTTCTGTTGGAATGACCGCATCTGAACTGTAGACCAGACAAAATGGTGTCTCTCCTGTGGCTGACCTTGGGGTAGTTCGATACGCCCACAACACTCCAGGGAGCTCCTCCAGCCAACTTCCCTTCATCCCGCTGCCCTTGTTTTAAGATGTTGAAGTAGAGTTCGATTGGTTACCTCTGTTTGTCCGTTGGCTTGTAGATGGCCGACGAAGGTGAAATTCTGCTTGATTTTCATCTCCCCGCACCACTGTGTGATTTTCTTCCCCTGAAATTAGGTTCGTTGTCGGATATCAGGACCCTTGGCCCTCCGTAACGATATACGATATTTTTCCACAAGAAAGTTCATCACCTCCTTCTTGATGATTTTCGCCACTGCTTCTGCCTCTACCCATTTGGTGAAGTACTCTACCGCCACTATTATGAATTTCTTCTAGCCCGCGGCTAAGAGGAAGGGTCTTACAATGTCGATCCTCCATTGATCAAAGGGGTACGCTACTCGGACTGGGTTCATGGAGCTTGCTGGGCTGTGAATTAAGTTTGCGTGGCGCTGACATTCCTCACATTTCTTCGAGAACTCCATGGCGTCCTTTTGTAAGGATGGCCAAAAGTATCCTTGCCTGATTATCTTTTGGGCCAGGGCCCTTCCTCCAGAGTGGTTGCCGCAACTTCCTTCATGTATTTCCCTCATGACATACCGAGCTTGGTTCAGGGTCAAACACCTCATCAGAGGTCCCTCTATCGATTTCCTATACAACTCGCCATCAATAATCGCGTACTTGGCTGCTCTGTGCTTTATCCTCTTGGCCTCTGCATCGTCCTTTGGGAGAGCCCCATCTCTTAGAAAGCATATAATGCTATCTCTCCAGCTCGGCTCTGCTTCTACCACATCGATCATGAAGGTATGTTGCCTGACCGTTTCATGTGCTAGGATTTTCTGCCACCATGAATGTGATGTTTCTAGTTCCTAGCCCCGCCATTGAACTGGCGAATTTCGATAGTGTGTCCGCCCTTTCATTGTCAGACCTTGGGATTTGTTTTAGCTCGAAGGTCTGGAATGTCTTGACCTTATCTTTCACCATCTCTAAATATTTGATCATCACATCCTCTTTGGCCTCATACTTTCCTTCGAACTTGAGTGCCACCAATTGAGAGTTAGTGTATGCCACAATTCGTCGGGCGTCGACCTCAGTGGCCCATTCCAGACCCCCTAGCAGAGCCTCGCACTCTGCCTCATTGTTGGTGATATCGAAGTTTAGTTTGAGGGCCACTTCGATTTCTTCGTTGTTTGGGCCTTGCAATAGGATTCCAACTCCCCCATTGGTCGCCGTCGCAGACCCATCCACATGCAAGATCCACTGCCCCCCGTCTTCCGTCTTGGCTTCGTGAGTCATTTCTACTACAAAGTCCGCGAAGACTTGGGCTTGTATCGCGGGTCTGCTCTTGTACTCCACTTCAAACTGACTAAGTTATATGGACCATTAACCATCCGTCCTGAAGCCTCCAATTTTGAAAGGATCTGTCTCAGTGGCTCGTTGGTTAGCACCACTATGAGGTGTGACTGGAAGTAGTGTTTTAGCTTTTTTGAGGTTGTGATTAGGGCCAGGGCCAGCTTCTCGATCCTCATGTAGTTTTTCTCCGCTTCTTGCAACATCTTGTTGATGTAGTATACTGACTTGTACTCCTTGTCCTCCTTCTTGGTTAAAATAGCACTCACATCGACTTTGGTCACCGCGAGGTATATGTATAAATGTTCCCCTTCAATTGGTTTTGAAAGTAGGGGGGTAACGTCAAGTACTCTTTTAGTTCTTCAAATGCTTTGGCACATTCTTTTGTCCACTTGAATTCCTTGTGACCCCTTAGGGTTTTGAAGAACGGCAGGCCCCTGTCCGTGGACCTCGATATGAATCGGTTCAACGAGGCCATCTGTCATGTCAGTATCTTCACTTCTTTCGGGCATATTGGTTATCTCATGTTCAGTACTGCTCTAATTTTCTTCGGGTTTGCTTCGATTCCCCTCTCATTGACTAAATATCCCAGGAACTTACCGCTTTTCACCCCAAACGTGCACTTCATCGAGTTCAGCTTCATCTTATACTTTCTCATGACCTCGAATGCTTCCCGGAGGTGGGTGATATGATCCTCTTCTTGTAGAAGTTTGACAAGCATGTCACCCACGTAGACCTCCATGGTCCGACCTATGAAGTTTTGGAACATGTTGTTTACTAACCTTTGATACATTGCTCCTGCATTTTTTAACCCAAATGGCATCACCTATAACAGTATATGCCATCTTTGGTCATGAATGCTGTCTTGCTAGCATCTTCAGGGGCCATGAAAATCTGATGGTATCCTTGGTATGCGTCCATCATGCTCAACAGAGCGCATCCAGCAGTGGAGTCGACCAATGTGTTAATTCTTGGTAATAGATACAGGTCCTTTGGGCAAGCCTTATTAAGGTCTGTGTAATCCGTACACATCCTCCATCTTTCGTCTGGTTTAGGGACTACCACTACGTTCGAGAGTCAATCTACGTATTGAATACAGAATAATTTAAAATTAAATTATTTGACTGAGAAAAATAAATAAAAAAGATGAGAGAGAAAATAGAAAAAAAAAACTAATAACATGACTGTCAATAAAAGATAAAGACAAGTGGAAATAGCTAAGAGAGAGGAGAGAGAAAAGGAAAAACATAGAAAAGAAAAAAAGGTGCCAAACCAAAGAGATGGATCTAATACTTCATATAGAGTATAGATTTAGTGACAACAAATTTATGTTTTCATAGAATATAGTTTGCATAATATCAATGACGACAACACAAGTGCAAAATTAATAATTAATGACATGCCTACAATAACAATTTGGTGACAATAAAATCCTGTCACACTACAAAAAATGATTGAATTTTTGACGATATAACAAGTAATAATGAAAATATTATCATTAATTATATATATTTAATAACAAAAATTTATATTGCCACAAAGCATAGTTTGCAAAATGTCAATGGTAATAATATAGTGTAAACATGTGACAAATATAGTTTAAAATTGACAATTGGCGACACACCAATTGTGACAACCTAGTGACGATGGAATCTTGTCACAAAATCTTAATGACAATTTTTGTTGTCACTAAATTTTCATTATAGGTGTGTCAACTAAAACATTAATTTTTATCTCCTTGATTGTTATTGTTACCAAAAGAACTTACCTAATGACAAAATAGAATGTATTGTCATTTAATACAACCATTTGTGACAACTTTTTTATTGCCATTTTTAAATATTGTCAATAATATTACTTTTTCTTGTAGTGTCACAAAATCCTACTAATAATTTATATTGTCACTAATTGTTTATAATGACAACTAAAACACTAATTATTGTCACCATTGAATGATATTGTGACAATATAAAATTTATTTTTTCTCTCGTATGAGAGGTTTTTCTCTCCTATGAGAGTTTCAACACCTTTACACTTCTTGCAACCAGCCACTTCGTATCTAGGGTTAGGGTTACGCACTCCGACATGCAACATGGCTCGGTCATCGCCTTTGCTCGCCATAGGGGAGTCCCGTGCTTCTAACCACTGCTGCCCCTTTTTTTTCTACTTCTTTCTTTCGTCTGTGTATCTTAGGTTTTTGCTGTTTTTCTGCCATCTTTTTCCTGTTCTTATTCTTGTTGCCTCGCTAACTTTCTTTTGCAGCGAATCGTGCGACCAGCAGTTGTTCTTTCCTCTTGTCGATTTTGGGACTTATAGAGTTGGGTCCTTATGGACGAGAATATTGCTAGGATGACACGAGCACTCACCCTAACATCTGAAGAAGACGGTGGGGAGTTGTTACCCGTCAGTCTATGGCACCGACGGTTGGTCGACGGCGAGGCGTATGTGGTGGGCCGATTGTTGTCCCCTAAACCCTATCATTTTGAAGGCCTCCAGCGTACGCTGTTACCGTCGATGGTGACGGTGAAAGGGTTATCTATCCAAAAACTGGAAGGGGGCCGTTTTTTGTTATGCTTCAAGCATCCCCTTGAACGGACCAGAATTATGGCGAAAGGTCCTTGGGCTTTCGACAAGAACCTGCTAGTTTTGAAGGAACTTGAGGATGGCCAAGATCCGATGACGATTCCTCTGGACCACTGTGAGTTTACTGTTCGTGTGCATGATCTTCCATGGAATAACCGAACTGCTGAGGTCGCTGCACATATTGGGAACAGGTTAGGCGAGTTTTTGGAGGCAGATTTGGACACTAAGGGCTCGGCGTCTGGGTATAGTCTGAAGATACGAGTTCGACTGGACGTTAATAAGCCTTTGAAGAGGGCGTTGCGACTCCGCAGCTTTGCGGGGGATGAGTTGATTTTCACGTTTACGTACGAGCGGCTCCAGAACTTTTGTTACTTCTGCGGTAAGTTAGGGCATATCAAAGACTTATGTCCTATGCAGTTTGAGGAGTCATTTGTGGATCCGGGTGACAACGCTCCGTTCGGCCCTTGGCTTCGTACATCTAATATGAACCAAAAGCCGGGTTTTTTTGTTGGTTGGGGTGAGCAAGCTCATACCAACCCACCTAGCAACAACCCAGCTGGTACGTTTGGCACACCCCCATACATAGATAGAGCAGATTCTCATCCCAACTCTAACAGGAGTTCACCTCTGCTTCTACGGGAAGTTCTCCAGCAGCCTCCTCGCGATTTTTCTGGCGAGCCTGTTCAGCAGCGTGTCAATTCAGACAGACACATTACCAACCCGACCCACACCATCCTTGTGCAGCCCCGTACACTCCTACCTGATCAGTTGCTCTCCTCGCCCCCTATGAGCTCAACC
This sequence comes from Petrea volubilis, assembly GCA_026212405.1. Taxonomy (NCBI): domain Eukaryota; kingdom Viridiplantae; phylum Streptophyta; class Magnoliopsida; order Lamiales; family Verbenaceae; genus Petrea; species Petrea volubilis. Next base: position 5,101,915 of record CM047875.1, read on the forward strand.
AACGCCTTAGCTTCCCCCATGCAGTCCGCCTTGCTCAGCCCAAAGAACACTATACCCCACGACTTGTGCAACCCACACCACCTCTTAACAGCTCACATAATTCAGCCCACTTCTCATATACCTACTCCTACCACTAAATCTATTTCCTTAACCTCTCTACCCTTACCCTCATCAATGAACCCTCCACCTCAAACAATCCACTCACCCAATCTAATCTTGAGGATCAAGTTGAACTAGCCGCTCCCATGCAGTTTTGCGTGGGGCAGGGAGTCCCCAAAGTCTCTCATACCTCCATTCGCTCGCCTAAGAGCAAGAAAAAGGCAGGTCGGCCTCGGAAGTATTTATCGGTTACGAAGAAATGGAAAACAGGTTCGGATGGTATTGGGACTTTTTCCAAAGACGAGTCAAGTAGCAAGAAAACCCATTTGTTGGGGGACGAGTTTGAGACGGAGTTGGATCGAATAGCGGAGCCTACAGGGCAGGCCCACCGGGAGCAATGAGTTTGCTAGCTTGGAACTGTCGAGGGTTGGGCGGAACTCGACAGTTCAACACCTTGGAGATCTCATCCGAGATTTTCGCCCCGGCTTGGTTTTTCTATCCGAAACCAAGTGCTCTCTTCGCAGGATAGAGTTTCTTAAACTACGTTGGAATTTGCATGGAGTTGGAGTGGCGGCCGTGGGCCGTCGAGGGGGTATCGCACTTCTTTGGGATAAGAATCTGTCAATTACGTTACAATCCTTTTCAAGACATCACATTGATGCCACGGTTCAGCTGAGTGATCAAGAGGGTGCATGGCGGGTTACGGGTTTCTATAGGCACCCGGATGCGAATAAAAGGAAAGAATCATGGGCTTTGTTGAAAAGATTGAGCTCAGCTTCGGTTAGACCTTGGTTATGTGTAGGGGATTTCAACGATATATTGTCCACTCACGAGAAGCAAGGTGGTTCGGACCGATCGGTTAGGCATATGAATGACTTTCGCATGACTTTGGATGACTGCAGGTTACTTGATTTAGGTTTTCAGGGTGAGGAATTTACTTGGTGTAATAATCGAGAAGAGCCGCACACAAATCGGGAACGATTGGACCGAGCATGTGCGAACCAAGCTTGGATGGATTTGTACCCAAGGTACAATGTCACTCACTTGCCGAAAGCGTACTCAGATCACTGCCCAATTCGAGTATGCCTTGAGAGTGCTATTCGGACTCATTTGAAGGGGGTTCGGCCTTTTCGTTTCGAGGGTACCTGGGTCTAGGAAGCAGATTGTAAACAAGAGGTGAAGGAAGCTTGGGAGGGTATTTCTCCGGGATCGGATGCTGGGGATATGTTTAGGAGGAAACTGGCTCGTTTCGGTGAACGGTTAGGAGACTGGAATAAGAAAAAGTATAAGGCTGTTAAGCAGACTAAGCAAGCACTGGAAAAGGAGCTGGTTGGTCTTCAAGCTAGCTCGATTTCGATCACTTCTAAGAATAGAGAGGTTCTCGTGCCGAAACAGTGGGACGAGCTACTGGCTAGGAAAGAACTGTACTGGAAACAACGCAGCAAAGTTCACTGGTTGCGGCATGGGGATAAGAATACAACCTACTTTCACGCCAAGGCATCGTCTCGACGTACAACAAACTCTATTCGTCGTCTCAGACGTGATAATGGGACATGGGCTGAATCGGAGAATGATATTCGGGATGTGATTATGGAGTATTTTGGCACTTTATTTTCCTCTAGCAATCCAAGTGAGGAGGCCATTAATGCGGCAACTAACACTATAAGTCCTCGAGTCACTCAAGAAATGAACAACGACTTGGTCGCACCACCTTTCACTACTGAGGAGGTTAGAGCGGCTCTCTTCCAGATGGGCCCATTTAAGTCCCCGGGCCCTGATGGTATGTCCCCTGTCTTTTTCCAATCCTATTGGGATATTGTTGGTTCTGATGTGGTTAATTGTGTTCTCCATTTCTTGAACAATCTTGAATCTTATCCGTCTTTTAATCACACTAATATTGTCCTGATTCCTAAATGTGCTAACCCTGCGTCTTTTTTGCAAGTTCGCCCGATTAGTCTTTGTAATGTGATCTATAAAGTTGCCTCCAAGGTCTTGTCGAACAGGTTAAAACCGTTGCTCGATTCCATTATCTTGCCAACCCAATCAGCTTTTGTTCCTGGCCGGCTTATCACCAATAATATTCTTATTGCATATGAGATTAATCACCATCTTAAGAAGCAGAAACACGGTCTCGAAGGATATCTTGCCCTAAAATTGGATATGAGCAAAGCCTATGACCGGGTTGAGTGGAGCTTCTTGGAGCAGGTACTATCCCATTTTGGCTTTCATAATCGTTTTGTTTCCCTTATTATGCACTGTGTACGGTCTGTTTCATACTCTTTTGTTCTTGGCGGACAACAATTCGGTTTTTTGCAACCTAAGAGGGGCCTAAGACAGGGGGATCCAATGTCCCCCTACTTATTTCTTATTTGTGCGGAGGTTTTTAGTTCTCTATTGTAGGTGGCGGAACAGGAGGGAAAGATTCGAGGGGTGGCTGTTGCTAGACGGGCACCTCGAGTGTCTCATCTCTTCTTCGCCGATGATACGCTAGTCTTTTGCCAAGCTACGAGGGAAGCTATGACGAGCATTCAAGAGACACTGGCGATATACGGGCATGCATCGGGTCAGGTTATTAATCGGGGCAAGTCTTCGATCGTTTTTAGCAAAAATGTGGGAGCTCAAGAGCGTAGGTTGATTTTGGAACTTGTTGGGGTAAGCGCGGAGACCCCTCACTCTAAATACTTGGGGTTGCCAGCGGTAATAGGGATGCGCAAAAAGGAAGCTTTTGCGTCGATCCGCGAGCGTATGTGGAAGCGGCTTCAAGGCTGGCAAGAGAAGTTGTTATCTCAAGCAGGTAAGGAAGTTTTGATTAAGTCCGTTTTACAAGCTATCCCGACCTATGCCATGGGAGTTTTTCGTCTCCCGGACTCATTGCTTAAGGAGCTGGAAGGACTTATCGCAAAGTTTTGGTGGGATGACAAGGATAGGAGACGCATACACTGGATTGGTTGGAGTACACTTTGTCTTCCGAAATCTCATGGTTGACTGGGCTTTCGAAGCCTCCGGGAGTTTAACTTGGCTATGCTGTCTAAGCAACTCTGGCGAATGATCTCATTACCGGATTCTTTGCTTGGACAAATTTTTCGGGTGAAGTACTTTCGATCATCAGAGGGGCTGGACATCAAGTTGGGTGCCGGCCCGTCTTTCACTTGGAGAGGTATTCATAAGACGGCTCATCTTATTTCGAGGGGTTGCCGCTAGCGGGTAGGCACCGGAGAACGCATCAAGATCTGGCGTGACCCGTGGCTGCCAAGACCATTTACGTTCAAGGTTTTTTCTCCAGCCCTTCCGGGCAGCGAAGAGGATAGAGTGTCAATGCTTCGGGACCCTATTACGGGACTGTGGAACACCCAGTTGATCCGCGATATTTTTCTCCCTGAGGATAGCGAGTGCATTTTGGCTATCCCGCTTGGCACCAGACATTATGAGGACACGCTTATTTGGCATCACAATACCAATGGGAAATTCTCAGTCCGTTAGGCATATCAGTTGGCATTATGTCATGACCCGTTTCGACCTAGCTACTCCAAGGTGGGGAGTGCGGTGTTTCGATGGACCATTTTGTGGAGTGCCAAGGTTCCCAATAAAGTGAAAATCTTTTGGTGGCGTTTCTGTAAGAAGGCGCTGCCCACGAGCCATAACCTTCGACGCTGTCGCTGCTTCGTTTCGGAGGCGTGCCCCATATGCTCTACCGAGAGTGAAGATGAGGAACACTTCATGCTTACCTGCCCTTTTTCGAGACAAGTGTGGGCTCTCGCTGATCTCCCTTGGGCTGTTGTGGGTTCGTGGAGGGGAAATCCGGTTCAGTGGGTTTCATCTGTGGCTCATAGTTTAAATCCAAGTGAGTTCACTAGATTTCTTGTTTTTGGTTGGCGTATTTGGAATAACAGGAATTCTAAGTTGATGGAAGGTGTGGCTCTGGATCCTTTCGTTGTGTCCCGAGGGGCGAAGGGGGTCTGGTCTAGTTTTCTGGAAGCGATGATTGGGGAGAATACACAGGAGGAGACCGCTGGCACAGCAAGTCTTTGCTGCTGGTCTCCACCGGACCAAGGTTTTATCAAGCTTAATTTCGACGAGGCTGTATTTGGCAACGGTCGAGCGTTGGGGGTAGGTGTCGTGGCACGAGATCATGTTGGCACTTGTCTTGAGTGGAGTGCGAGAAAGATAGAGTTGGCGGGGGATGCGACTCTTGCGGAGGTGTTTGCTCTTAAGGAGGCTGTGTCATTTGCCTTACAGCGTGGGTGGCAAGCCTGCATTTTTGAGGGTGATTCTAAAAGCGTTGTTTCAGCGCTTCAGTCTTCTGCCTTTGATTTTGCTAGTTTTGGTACCGTTGTTTTGGATATTAAGTCTTTCTGTTCTAGTTTTAGTTCTGTTCGTTTTGCTTGGGTTCGTAGATCTTGTAATGCGGTTGCACATTCGTTGGCAAGATGCTCGAACCATCTTGTTTTTTCTGTTGGAACTTTGCCAGTGTCTATGGCAAATTTGCTTGAGGCGAAGGCCTTGCACTAAGCATTTTTCGTTGTCAAAAAAAAGACAATATAAAATTTAGGGGAAATGATTTTTGCCATCCGAACTATGACCTTTTTTGGACTTTGCCACTTAAACTTTTTTTTGTCTCCGGTTGCCATCTAAACTATACGATTTTTTGACTTTACCACCTAGGACCGGTTTCCGGCCAAAAAAGTTGCCAGAACAGTACCACGTGCGTGGCACATGATTTTGCTGGGGGTATTTTTGTCGTTTTGCATGTAGAAAAATCATTTGTAAAAATATTATTACTTGGAGTCGAACTCGGGTGGTGAATGAGTGTATCCACACCCATTACCACTTGGCCAACCAACATACTTAGTAAATATAAGGCAAATGCATGTATTTGTACATTATTTGTATAAATTCAAATAAATATATTTTAATATCAATTTGAAATCCACAAAAATAAAACGAATAAAAATTATTTTTTTAAAGAAAATTTGATTTTTCTAATATAATTATTTTTTAAAAAAAGCGAAGAAATAAATTTGATTAATTTTTTTAAAAAAATTTAATTTATTTTAAAAAATTAATATAAAAATTAAATTTTATCCATTTTTAAATTAATTAAATTTAAAAAGAAAATTTTTTATCCATTTTTAAATTAATTAAATTTAAAATTTTATTTAATTTTTTTAAAATTTTTTTTTAAAAAAATAATTGTTTTAAAAAAATTAATCAAATTTATTTTTTCGCTTTTTAAGAAATAAATTTTATCCATTTTAAATTAATTAATTTTATTTTTATCCCATTTATTTAAAAAATATAATTTCTATCAATTTCTTTTTTAAATTAATTAAATTTATTTTTATCCCATTTCTTTAAAAAAATAATTTCTATCAATTTATTTTTAAAATTAATTAATTAGCAAGGTAAAATTTATTTCTTAGAATGATTATTAAAATTAATCAACTTTATTTTGTCGCTTTTAAAAAATATATATAATTACATTAGAAATATCAAATTTTCTTTAAAAATTATTTTTTATTCATTTTATTTTTGTGGATTTCTAATTGATATTAAAATATATTTATTTGAATTTAAACAAGTAATCAAATTGATATTAAAAGATATTTATTTGAATTTAAACAAGTAATCAAATTGATATTAAAATATATTTATTTGAATTTATACAAGTAATGTACAAATACATGAATTTGCCTTATATTTACCAAGAATGTTGGTTGGCCAAGTGGTAATGGGTGTGGATACAAGTAACAACATTTTTACAAATAATTTTTCTACATGCAAAATGACAAAAATACCCCCAGCAAAATCATGTGCCACGCACGTGGTACTGTTCCCGCAATTTTTTGGGCCGAAAACCGGTCCCAGGTGGTAAAATCAAAAAATCGTATAGTTTAGATGGCAACTGGAGACAAAAAAAAAAAAAAAATTAAGTGGCAAAATCCAAAAAAGGTCATAGTTCAGATGGCAAAAAATCATTTCCCCTAAAATTTATTGTTACTAAAAAAGTTTAATTAGTGACATATAGAATGTATTGTCACTTAATACAGTGATTGGTGTCAACTTATATATTCCCATTTTTAAATATTGTCAATAATATTATTTTTTCTTATAGTGAATAGGTCATAATGCCAAGGATTTTTTTTTTGTGCACGCGGTTTGGCCCACCCATACACTAAATAATTTAGATTATGTCACATCATTAGTTGATTTTTTAAATATCAATGTATAAAATACAACACAATCTTATCTATTTGGACCATATGTAAGGTTCAAAACCACACTAGTTCATATAATTTTTTTTTGTAATGCCTTTGGGTCTCACTGTTAATGGCATCGATTGCACCTATGACAATAGCCTCATGGGAAAAATTATCAAGGATTAACCTATTGGTCGTGTGGTACACTCGATATGTGTACAAATAAAGAACAAAATAATATAAATTAACTATATACTTAAATTGTGTATATAAAATTATAAATATTTACTAACGTTTTATAAGTATACCCATTTTTATTATTTTTATTAAATGAACAAGTGAAAAGTAAAATTATTTAAAAAAAATTACATGATCAATGAAATAAACACAAAAAAGAATAAAAAGAAAGCTAGGTAAAGGAGATAAGAGTGAATACGAGAAATTATAATGAATGTGAAAGATGAGAGAGAAAATAGAAGACAGACAAAATACTTCAAATACATCAAGGTAGTTATTAGAACTCTTAAATGTTTTATCAATAACATAGATAGATTATGGCAAAAAGGCAAAACAATCCATTGTTATTAATTGAATATGTACACATATTATGAAAATTAATTAGAATAACAGTTGCCATCCAATTATTTAGCCGATAAATCGTTAAAAAAAATGCATTTGTTTTTTAAAAAATTATAGGACTAAAAAAAAATACAACAATTAAATCAGTTTGGGACCAAAAGTCCAAAATTTCCACCAAAATATTCACAAAAACCCTAACTAAGAACGATTTTTTAAAAAATATTCAACAACAATTTTAGTTTAGGCAATGTCGATTATATTGTAAATTTAATCTCGACTATTTTACAAAGTTTAGAATTCAAATTATTAATGATTCTATGTTTTGGTATCAAAATGCAATTCTCCCACCCACCTAGATATTTTGTAAATTGATATTTGCTTAAGGTATGAGTTATGTCTCGTTAGAAATTTTTTTTATTTGAATTTAGTGTTTGGCCTCCACATATGAAATAAATAATTCAAATTGTATTATATTTTATATATTAATTCTTTTAAAGTGAATTAATGATATGACAGAATATAAATCGTTTGTTACATGCAGAGAATATTTCAAATCTGATAGATGGAAAAATTTCCCGTGTAATCACAACCTACTAAAACAAGAATGACTAGTGCTAAGACTTGACCTGTTCACTCTCAAAAAGGGCAAAAAAGAGAACAAAAACAGAAAAAATAAAAAATAAAAAAAGCAGAATTGACCTATTCAACAAATTACGTGCATGCAGCTTTATTGAATAAACAGCATACGAGAAGATTAGGTGACCAACTTATGCGTATATTGCATTATCTTATCTTGACTAATGTAAATATATATATATATATATATATGTTAGTCACTATCAAAGTAAAAATTATATTAAAAAAAAAAAAAGGAAATGCAAGTACCAATTTCAAGCTGCAATAACACTAATTTATCACGAATAATGGTTTTCTAAATTAGGTTTTGAATACATATGAAAGTAGAAATTATATATTAGCCCATTTTCAGTATAATCATTTTGAGATAGTAATTGACTGATTGCTTTATCAAAGAGAATAAGTGACTCTAATGGGTCTTGTTTTTATTTACAAGATTGGCCAAATGTCCAGAAATTCGCCTGTTCTATTTTTTAATATAGGCAGCTAGCAAAATATATAATGCATATTGATTGGTGAAGTTGACGTGAGGGTCCAAGGAATTTTGGGTTCAATTATCCACAGTAACCTATTGATTTTTATTTTTATTTTTTGGATAGTAGTTATTGATTTTACTTTAATAATAATTTGGTTATTTTTTTTGCTATGTCATAATTATTGATAAAATTAAATGAAATATATTGTTTTCGATCAATATATATGTATACACAATTAATACATAAATTTTTTATCCCCAAATTCATTAATGAAACAACTAATTCCTTCCAATATATTTTCGTTTTAGCTGAATATTAATATGCTTTATTAATATATGACATATACTTTAATAATCGACGATAACCGCCGATCAAAGTATAAAAGAAATATATATAATGTATTCACATATGTGACACAAATACTTATTTATCTAATGATATTCGAGTTTGAAATCACATATTTAAAGAATTTTGGAGCTTTAGACTTAATATTTCAAGATATGAATAGTTTTGGAACGTGTTTCAAAACATTCATATGAGTCATCACATAAATCGTGATCCATGCCCTTAAGCAAGTTGCATCATTATTAGTCAGTCACCAAGATTGTTATATCTTAATCAATCAGGATTATTTTATGTCCCCAATCAAGGCTTCAAAGTACCTTGAAACGACAAAAACTTTGTCATCAATAATGACAAATTAATGAACCCCAATATCTATAATATTTGTAAAATTTTAAATAAAACAAATCGATGATCAACAATATAAGGCGGCTTTAAATTTTGTAGAAATAAACATTATAAAAAATTAAGGTCGAGTATTCAGGTACGGAGCCAATAAAGATTAGAAATTGCCATTTCCTCACGTTTATATTGAATTAAATTTTACAATCATTTTTTTTAAATTTAAACTTTGTTCTCCGTTTTTTTTTTTTACAATCATATCGAAACATTCTATCGAAAAATACCCTCATACACATGTACACACCCATTTAAACGAAAATGAATAGAAGATAAGATAATTTGAACTAAGAATCTTTAATACCACTCTCGAACTCCTACCACTCGATTCTGGAAAAACTTTGCACTCCTTAAATTATATGAACACTGATGGTATTTTATAAAAATTTGCGTTGGCCCCCAAAATAAAAAATTCCGAGTCCTGTGGAGATAATCATTAATTTAATTCACATGATTTCGTATATTGTTATTAATGATTCTATTTAATCCAATTCCCACATTAAATTACCGTTATCCCCCGTTTTCGATCCTAAGATTATACCAAAGAGGACAGAGCCAATGATTAACACGAAACCATTGCCAACCCAAACACGACTCTCCCAAAAACACAAGTCTTCTCAAATCAATTTCTCCCAATCTTAACCCTAAAACAAAACAAAATACAAGGGACAAGGAGAAAAACAAAAAGAAAGAAGAATAATTTTCAATATTTCTTTTGTGTTTCAATCTTCAGAATTTCGATTTGGATGGAGGTGCGAGCCTCCATCAAATCCAAGTTCTCTGTATATACAGGTTTCAGAAACCCCAATTCTTGAAAAAAACCCAAAAATTATAGGTAAATAATAGGGGGAGATGTTTTCTTGGAGCATCTCCAAATCCGCCGAGGCGATGTTTTCGCGGTGGGCGATTAAGCGTGTTTGTAAATTTTTATTGAAGAAGAAGCTGGGAAAGTTTATACTGGGGGATATTGATCTTAATCAGCTTGATGTTCAGCTCGGCGCTGGCACAATTCAGCTGTCCGATCTTGCTCTAAACGTTGATTATATAAATGAGAAGGTAGGAACCTGTAAAGTGATCTTCTTCTTCTTCCAGCCAAATGATTTTCTTTTTAATTGAAGGATAGTATTTCTTTTGCCCCTTTATTTGTTTGGAATTCTGTTAGGATATTGTGTTTTTAGTTAATGAAGTATGGTTTGCACTAATTTGAATGGTTATGCTGCTTCTACTGACTTTTATTTATTGCCAGTTGGGAACAACACCACTTTCAGTGAAAGAAGGGTCCGTTGGATCATTAATTGTAACTATGCCTTGGAAGGCCGGTGGTTGTCAAATTGAGGTGGATGAACTTGAGGTCGTTCTTACTCCTCGCAAGGTGAAAGTGTCTAGAGATGAATCCGAGACTTGCTGTCACAGTAAAAATGGCGACAATAGTTCCGGCAATGGTTTCAGAAAGCTAGAGAATGAGACCCTCAGCAGTGAGGTGGCAAATGCCTCTGTTGATGTTCATGAAGGAGTTAAAACCATTGCCAAGATGGTGAAGTGGTTACTGACCAGCTTTCATGTGAAAATCAAGAAACTAATTGTGGCATTTGACCCACTTCTAGAAGAAGAACGTAAGAAAGGGTTAGATAGAATCTTGGTACTTCGAATTAGTGAAGCAGAATGTGGAACACATATTTCTGAAGAGGCTTCTTCTAGCAAGTCCACCCCAGCTCATAATTTTCTTGGTTTTAGTCGATTAACAAACTATGCAAAATTTCAGGGAGCAGTACTTGAATTACTTCGTGCGGATGGTCTTGATCATCAGTCATTACCTGAAATTTCCCCTGAAACGGCTACTGTCAACTGGTTCTCGGGATACTGCTCATCTGGTAACATGACTACAGTCATATCTGGAGACAAGGGAGGTTTTTCAGGGAATCTTCGGTTAAGTTTACCTTGGGAAAATGGTTCATTAAACATTCGCAAAGTGGATGCAGATCTTCACATCGAGCCTCTTGAATTAAGACTTCAACCTAGTACCATCAGATGCTTTGTCTTCATGTGGGACTTATTTAAAGGTACTGGTGAGGAGAATGAGGGCCAGCGTCATTTTGAACCGTCAGACTGTTTCTCAACTCCAAGCTGTAATATACTTCCTTCTGACAAGGAGCTAGTTAGTAATCAAGGATTTGTTGAGAAAGAACCCGTAGAGAATCTGCTGTCAGAGTCGCATCTTATATCTGATTGGTTGAGTAAAAGCCAGAACGTCAGTAATGAAGAAGAACCAGATTTTGGGGCCAGGTTGGTGTATTTTTAGATATATCATATTGCTGGTTAACTATTTTTTGAAGAAATAAACTTCAAGTACAGAACAAGTCTATCAAGGATGTGTATATTTAAATTGATAACATATCATCGTAGTTGAATTAAACCAGTCATATTTGGATCAGCAACCAACTTTAACCTTATCTTGTAATTGCAATCATGAGTACTTCTATGGAAGATGCAATTAGTCGATTCAACGATCTCACTTGTTGGCCCATAATTTGTAGCCCCTTGTTAGCACATAGTTCTGATTCTTCTTAGCCATTCAATTTTAGTTTTCATGAGGTGTAAAAGTTTCCCCTAGTTTATTTGTACCTGATTTTTTATTTCTCTAGATTGGCTTAGAACTGTGCTAAATCTTCCTGTTGTACAAATGATTACTTGGCAGTGTGGACCAATTTTTTGAGTGCTTTGATGGACTAAGAAATTCCCAGTCAGCTTTAGGGAGTAGTGGCATGTGGAACTGGACTTGTTCTGTGTTTAGTGCAATAACTGCAGCATCCAACCTTGCCTCTGGGTCTCTACACGTCCCTTCTGGTATGTGATTTTCAGCTTGTAGCCTCACATAAAAAATTGTACTACTCCATTAGTTTGATATTGTACTATTGAACTGTGAACTTCTTGTTCTTTTCCACATGGATACATAAGTTGTATTACTTGTTGGACCCCCCCCCCCCCCAACCACCCCCCTCTTTGGGTAAGGATGGAGGGCCATGCAGATGTTCTGCTTGATTGTTAAATGCATTGCGTCTGTGTCTGTGTCTGTGTCTGTTTCTATTTCTTCTTCTTCTTCTTCTTCTTCTTTTTAAACTATTCATTCTATTAATACACCAGGCTGGTGTTTGCATATGCTTATTTAGCAAGACCAAGTTTATTGCTTGCTTAGTAACATTGTGAAGCTGTTAACTGAATGGATAGAAGTTTAAATCAGAATTATAAATTTTCGTGCACGGATTATTGTGCTGGTGTATATATGTGTGTGTGTACATATATATACATATATATATATATATATGTACACACATTTATATTTTCAAAAGTGTGTTACCTTTCTCTCTTGAATGTTAGTTCTGGTACTGCATCATAGAGGCACCTTCATCGCAGAAACTAATATCACTTTCCCTTCACGTGGTGCAGAGCAGCTGCATGTTGAAACCAACTTTAATGCAACCATATCTAAGGTATCTCTCCTTTTGTTCTTCATTGATGAAGACCAGCAACAGTCCCCCAAAATGAAGGACGACAAGGCCAATTTTCATAGTCATTGTGTATGTGCACAGTTTGTGGACTTAGATCTTATATTCAAGGTAATATGCCCTTGCTTTTTTTTTTTGGTGTGTGTGTGTGTGTGTGTGTGGGGATAGATAGAGTATTTTTGGGTTATATTACTCTTGCGGTTTCTCAGTTTAGAATATTGTGATGCTGTCTTTGCTTGGTAATTTCAAATTTGCTTGAATGTCCTATTAATATACTCCTTTAACATAGAAAATGTTGCAACATCTGCAGTTACGGCCTCAAGAAATGAATTTTGAAGTGATTGTGCAACATATCCAACTAGTCGATCACTTATGTTCCAGAGACTTGCTGGATTACAAGGTGAATGGCCATAATGACAATTCTGAAAGTGAGATTGCCTTGGTTCGGAAATTGCAAGATGGTGTGCAAGGTGCTCTTCTGACTTTCCAAAACTCCAAAAAAGATCCTCAAATGGACCACCAGGTTGATTGCTCTTTTGATATTTCTCTGAGCATTCAGGACACCAGCGCATGTTGTCACATGACAAATGGAAAAGATATCTGCAGGAAAGATGCTGGTGTAACATTGCTCAAAACCTCAGGCATAAGTCGGTGTCATGTAAGGGTAAACTCAGGCGCTTCTGGTGGCTCATTAGTGGGGCCAAAATCTTTTTCCTTAAAGCTGCCACCTTTTGTTTACTGGGTGAACTTTGATCTGATTGTTATGACAATTGAATTTCTGAATGAGATGGCAAATTGTATTGAAACAACCCACCATGGGAGTGACTTTGTACCGGAGTCAGGGACCAGAAAATCTGATTGTTTACCTCCATTTAATCAAGGAAAAAGCTCACCTCCTCGGCCAGCCAATGAATCAACCAAAAAAAGTCTGGAGGGTGATATATTCATGCCAAATGCTAGGATAATTTTGTGTTTCCCTCTTAAGGAGTGTAAAGATTGTAGCAGCTACTCTTTTTGCAACCAGTTTATTGCCTTTGACTTTGTTTCACCAAGAATTGGAGGGAAAGATGTTCAATCCACTAAGCTGATGCCTGGCGCTAGTTTCAACAGGAGACACAGTTTGACCACATCGTGCTCCTTGAACTTGAACTTCGGTGACTTTCATCTCTTTTCCATTCGTGCAACTTTTGCAGAGAAGGTTGCTGGAAATGAGACCTACAAAAGGCAGGATGTTAGCTTTTCCGTAGAGAATATTGTTTCTGTTGTGAATGAAACTGGTCGTCTGTCTCTCCTTAGTATGATTTGGCTGGAGGGTCTGGCAACTGGTCCTTGGATAGCAAAGAAAGCCAAGCTTTTGGCTTCTTCAGAGAATGGAAGGTGTGAAGATAAGGTTGTAGGAAAAGGTTATGAGTTTGCCTCAGTGACAACTGTTAAAGACAGCAAAGATTTTGATACTCGTACTCGACAAGAGATATTATCGAGTTCTGCTTTTCTTGTGCATGGACAATTACCGCCTGTTACTATCAATCTAGATAAATCTCAATATGAGAACTTATGTGGCCTCCTAAATCAGATGTTTGAGCATTTCACATGCATCCTTCCCGAAACAGTAAGAACTAGGGAAGAATATTCTGCTTTGCAAACATCAATTTTAGTGGAATGCGATTCTGTGACAGTTTCTGTTGTGATTGATCCACTAGGGGACGATAAATGTTCCATACGCTCAGAACTTCCCGGTTCCTGGCGGAGTCTAACTCTCCAGGTGGACAAGTTTGAATTACTTTCTGTATCCAACATTGGTGGAATAAGGAGTGCCAATTTCCTATGGGTGTCGCATGGGCAGGGCAGTTTGTGGGGTTCAATTACAGATGGTCTACATCGGGAGTTTCTTCTGATATCATGCAGTGACTCTACAGTGGGTCGTGGTGATGGAAAAGGATCAAATGTGTTATCTTCTAGGTATTCGGGTTTGGACATTATAAACTTGTTGGATCCAGAGAGCAATCATAATTTTACTTCAATTACTGTCAGATGTGCCACCATTGTTGCAGTTGGGGGTCGCCTGGATTGGTTCAATGCAATAATTTCCTTTTTCAGTCTACCATCTTCTGAGTTTGAGCAAGCAGGTGTTGATAATCCGGGCAAGACTCGTGAAACTTCGTTCATTCTTAACTTGGTGGATGCTGGCTTGAGTTATGAGCCGTACTTCGAAAAATTGAGGGCTAATCAGGGTTCAGATCTCAAATCTTCTGATCTGAATACCAATGCACTTAAGGATGAGCTTTATGTTGCTTGTTTGTTGGCTGCGTCATCCTTGACACTTTCAAGCACAAGTGTGGTTGATCAGACAGAAGGGAAATACAAAATTAGATTGCAAGATCTAGGTTTGCTTATATGCACAGCCTCTGAAACCAAGTTAGTTGGTCGTACATACAGTGCAGAACATCTTAGTAAGAGTGGTTATGTGAAAGTTGCACAAGAGGCACATGTTGAAGCACTTCTCAGGACAAACTGTGAGAATGGCCATGCCTGGGAGTTAGAATGTGCAGAGTCGCATGTAACTTTAAGTACCTGCCATGATACTACTTTTGGATTAATTAGATTGGCTGCTCAACTCCAAAAGCTTTTTGCACCTGATATGTTAGACTACATCATGCACTTGGAGAATAGGTGGAATAATTCACAGCAGCTGCCCGAGAACAGCGATGAGAGGACATTAGATGGTGGGTTTTCTCCGTCACTTTCTCGGACAGAGGCAATAAGTCTAGATAAGAAATCCAAGGTAGGCAATTTGATGGATGAAATATGTGAAGATGTTTTTCAGCTGGATGGAAACACTGATGGCCAAGTTAAAATGTTTGAACCGCATCTTCATGCATTGGTCAGTGATAGTTCTGTTATAGCCAGTGGGGTCACATCATCAGAAGAGAAGATCCCCGAGTTTATAGAAGAATATTTCTTGTCAGATCTACGCCCCCTATCAGAACTTTCTTTGAAAAGCCAATCGTCAGACATTCTTAGCTGCAACAGTGGTGCTGGAGAAGCTCGAATAGGAAATGGTGGATGGTATGCAGATACTCCGTTAAGAATATTAGAAAATCATGCTTCAAAACCAGAGCATATTAACGTGCGGAAACCTATAGAGTTTGAGGCCTCTATAAGTGATCGTGAACAGTGTGTTGAGAGAGCTGAGGGCTGCATACTTCTTAAGAATATGAATGTCATTTGGAGAATGTATGGTGGTTCTGACTGGTCTAACTTTCAGAGCACTTCTCAAACTTCCACAATGACTCGCACAAGGGATACGACTGTTTGTTTAGAGCTTGCGCTGTCTGGAATAGGGTTGGACTATGACATATACCCTGATAATGCAATATCTGCATCTAGTCTTTCTCTCACCATCCAGGATTTCTGCCTGAATGACAGAAGTCATGATGCACCATGGAAGCTGGTATTGCTCAACTATCTGAACTTCAGTGCACTTGTTGATTTTGTTTACATTTTTCACTGATTTAGAAGTTTTCATGATTGTAAGGTCCTTGGATATTATAAATCAAAAAAGCATCCAAGAAAGTTCTCTTCGAATGCACTCAAGCTAAATCTAGAAGCTGTTAAACCAGACCCCTCTATCCGTATAGAAGAAAATAGGTATGCCTTTTCCTTTTCTTCTTCTTCTTAATTGCTTTTCACAGTCTTTGAGGGAAACTTCTGCTGTTGTTTTAGTATATCTAATTATTATTTTCTTTTGGTTTCTGATATCACATTATAACTTAGTAAAGATTAGAGGGTGATCAGCTAGATGAGGGATTGGGATGCGGTCATCAATCAATTTGATCTTTCTTAGGGGGTGATGAGGGAGGAGAAAGATAATAGAGGCAGTAACATTCCCTCTCATCACTCACTTTTCAGATCCTCTTATTATGGAAGAGCCTGGGGGCAGGTGGAGGAATTTAAACTCAAATCATCCCTTAATAGTAATTGGACCCTGTTTTGTTGATTTTGTCTGTGGATATGCAAGGAACAACGAAGACTTTGAGGTGGATATCCTGGCTCCCCTTCATCATAACCAAATGCTCTGCTATTCCCATCAATCTTATCTGATTTTGTTTTCAAGCATGATCTTTTCTCTGACCTGAAGGCTAGATTTGGAGGGATGCATAGCCTCGTGTGAACTAATTTTGTTGTGAATTGCTCAGGAAATATAGTCATTCTTGCCCCTCTTATGATACTGTTTTTTCTTGTCTTGTTTCATTTCCACTTGACTGGTTTTTTGCAATTCTGTAAACTCCTTTCTCTAGAACTTCTTTCCCAAGTTCTTACTGAATAATTGGTTCGCATGTAGTGCCTTTTCCTTTATTCATGAGAACTCAATCAATACTTCTATGTGGTGTTTTTCTTATTCTCATTGTTTGTGCTGTGCAGGTTACGCGTTGCCTTACTTCCTCTGCGTTTGCATCTTCATCAGAGCCAACTTGATTTCCTCATCGGCTTTTTTGGAGGAAAAAATTCTTCAGCTGAGTCCTCCCCCAGTATGCTTCGGGGTTTAAGTGAATCAGGAGAGCCATTTAGGAGCAGCTGTCTACAGGGTCATACCATCAGCGAGGAGGCATTTCTTCCTTACGTCCAGGCAAGTTTTGAGTCTAGTTTATCAATGGACTTGGCGTGAAGCTTAATTAGGTGACTTGACTAAATGAGCACCGGATAAGTGTTTATATTTGCCTGGAAGATAATAGTGTTAGTTTAATTAGCACTGGCCTTTATCATCTGTGCGCATTTGTGTTGCTGTTTCTCTGCTAAATGCTTCCAAGTTGTAATATTTCTGTTAGCACAGCAGCATGTCAGCTTTTATCTTGCTCCTACCTGGGGCTTAAGCTATGTGCCTATTGAATTGCTCTAATTCATCTTTTTTGGCTTTGCTACAGAAATTTGATATGCGACCGTTGCTGATTCGAGTTGATTACAGTCCTTGCCGTGTTGACTTAACAGCACTAAGGGGTGGCAAGTATGTTGAACTTGTTAACCTTGTACCTTGGAAGGTAATTTCTGATTTATGGTTACTCTTGTCTGCTAACTTTAAGTAAAAGCTTTGCAAACGCCAAAAGATTGTTATACTGGATGCATGCTAGATCATGATTGAATAAATAAAGTTAGTCAAGGAGGCTGGAAAAGTTTCTGAAACTGAAAAAAGAAAATGAGCAGAGTTTGTGTCATGAAGTTGATAAATGCTAGTAACATGCATCATCCTATTTTTGTTACTTTATCGACTTGCACATTTCTGTATCAGCGTGAATAGGTTCTTACTGCTTATAGATACTGTGTCTTTCATGTGCTGTTTATGCATGTATGATTTATGCGGAATTTTTCCCCCCAAGATTACATACTTCATATATTACATATGATGTATGTAATGGACTCCCTTTTGATGGTAAAAGCATGCACGTGCTGCAGGATTCTCTTGCTACTGCTACTATTAATTTTATCAACTGTAACTGGAGGATCACACTTAAAGTCTACGTCATGATAACTATTTTTATCAACTGTAACTGGAGGCATTATGGTCGATGCATGTAATGGACACCTTGCATGCTCTTTCTGGTTTATGTTTAAGGATGTTGAGGGAGGTCCAGTAACTTTGGGTTTCTCTGATAATGGAGTCCATAAAAAAAAAAAATATGTAACAACTGTGTTTCATGGCCAGGCCATCTGAACTGGTTATTTTGAGTACCATTACTCTTTTTGAGCATCATCCCATGTGACAATATGACTCTATATAGAGCACCTCACATTGTTTGGTCTCGCTTATAGTTTGCCATGAATTCTTTGCAGCTTCTTAGTTCTTCATAGTGTGAACGTTATTGGAATCACTGCCAAACTAAATAAGGATGGTCTTAGCACCTGAAAATAACATTAATATGTAAGACAGCTACTTATCACACAAAAATTTGTGATTCAACTGTTGCTCTGATGCAGGGTGTTGAGTTACAACTCAAACATGTGCAAGGAGGTGGCGTGTATGGCTGGAATAGTGTCTGTGAAACGATACTAGGAGAGTGGTTGGAAGACATTTCTCAAAATCAGGTTCATTTTGTCTGAATATGTTAAGTCCTTCTGAACTCAGATATTCATAAATGCACGAGTCTTGACAAATTACATGATCTGCAGATTCATAAACTGTTGAAAGGCCTTCCTCCCATTAAGTCACTGGTTGCTGTTGGTTCTGGAGCGGCAAAATTGGTGTCTTTGCCTGTGAAGAGCTATAAAAAGGATCATAGGTTACTCAAAGGAATGCAGAGAGGTAAACTATTGCAACAGACATTTCTCATCTATTTTCATCTATTTATAGTGTGTGAGTTCCATTACAAGATGCAAACTCTGAGCTGCCTTCCATTGGCATGCATTTTCTGTGTCTCCTAGTTTGCTTGCACATTTGAGCTTTAGCACTTGGTGTTTGGTAAAAGGTTCTTATGAACTTGAAAAGGCAACAAGGTGGAGTTGAGTTGTATGCTTATGGTAGTGACGCATAAGACATAATCTTTAAGCTAGTTTATGGTCAGCATCAGGTTCCATGATTGGAAGAGCAGTAAGTTGACTGAGAAGCATCTAAGCCCTCAAGAACAGTTAGAAACTAAGAGAGCCTTGGAATGGGGCTGAGAGACCAAGAAAACAAATAATTGCGCGACGGTATAAGGACAATTTTTATGAACCCGGAGTTTGTTTAAGTAATTGCAATGGCTAATTGCTGGCAATTCAGAGTGTGGACGTTAACTAAGCCTTTTCTATTATATATGCTCACTCACACTGAATTATTGGATACTGGTATTCTGGGAATCTGAATATTTTTTGTTTACTATCAAACACTGGTAGACCCCTGCATCTTTTGACTTTCTCTTTCTAAATTTATCTTTTAAGCCTGTAAATGAACTGTTGTTATAGGTACTTTTGCATTTCTTAGAAGCATTTCCCTTGAAGCCATTGGGCTAGGAGTACATTTGGCTGCAGGAGCTCATGACATCCTCCTCCAAGCAGAATATATTCTAGCTAGTATTCCACCCTCTGTACCATGGCCAGTAGAAAGCAGAGTTAGTGCGAATGTGAAAGCAAATCAGCCAAATGATGCCCAACAAGGAATTCAACAGGTTAGTTGCTCTCTATGGTGCTATCTTCCTTTATTTTCAATTAGTAAATCATTACCATTCACTCGTAGACACAGGAAAAATAGTTTCTGCCAATTTTCCCACCCCTTTTCCATGGAAAGAATAATTATAGTATCATCTTTTCCATAGCTCCTCCTAGCAGAATTATCATTACTTTTGCTTTGAACGAGGATCTGAATTTTCTTTTGGCAGGCTTGCCAGAGCATTAGTGATGGCTTAGGTAAATCGGCTTCTGCCTTGGTACAAACACCGCTGAAAAGATACCAACGTGGTGCTGGTATGGGATCTGCTTTGGCAACTGCTGTGCAGTCTGCTCCAGCTGCAGCTATAGCACCTGCTTCTGCTGCTGCACGTGCAGTGCATTGTGCGCTCCTTGGATTTAGGAACAGGTTTAGAATCCCTCCTTGTGTGTGCGTGCCCTTTTATGTCTATTTTTGTGCCTCTGCCAATAACTTCATTTGCCATGTGTGTTAGGTATTGTTTGCTTAATGTTAGCATGGATAGAGCCATATCATGGTAACTGTTTCTTTCTTTCTTTTTTTTTTTTTAATTATTAAATGGCAGCCTTGATCCTGAGCATAAGAGAGAGTCTCTGGAAAAATACTTGGGCAGAACTCCACCTCGTGAATCCATGCCATAGGTGCGCACAAATAAACTTAGTGTGACATCAAGTCCCTTCTTGTTGGGATATTTATATATTTTTCACTTTGTGGCCTCTGTTAGAAACAGAGGCAGATGATGCAAACGCAATGTTACAATCATGTGAGAGGCAAATCAGAAACTCCATGGCTACAGAGGCTAGCAAATAACTAGGGCTTCTCTCTTCTTGGTTCTTAGGTAAAGTATGTTTTATACTCAGTTGAAGCTCTTTCTGAATATAAAAGCCTCCTTAATGGTTTGGGGTCATGACTGATTTGGAACTTTTGTCCAGTCTGTGTATGTGTATGCATGCATGCTTGATTTTGCTGGTACTTAGTGCACTGAATTTATGGCCAAAAATGTGGATGACCTGATCCTGACTCATTTGATCCAGGAAGCTCAATGGTTTCATTTAATTACTATCATGCTTGGATGAAGTGCTACTCTCTTTCTATATATATATATAAAACATATATGTGTATGAAGGACTTATATCTTACAAATTTTAATGGTTTTAAAATTTCCGTATCCAATTGTCCTTTAGATTGTTCTGGAACCAAAAGGGGTTTTCCATTGTTACATTATGCGAACCCATTCTTCAAAGATGTGCTCGTTCATACTTTGGATTGCCCTCTTGCACTGAATAATATAAAATGCCTGCATTATAATATCAAGAAAGCAAGGGGTAGCTCCAGTCTGGTTTGTGGTTGATGCAAAGTAGAACTCTACATCTCATTTAGTCATAATGACCTTTTGAGGTAAGTTTTTTGATTTGTATATGATGCTTGTTTCCAGGTGTACAGATGCATAGATGATGTACAGATAGTAGACTTCAGTAAGGGGATAGTTTTGTTTCAGAAGATCGATTCTGTAGATAGTGTAAATACATGATGATTGTTGTTTTTTACACGTCAACCCCATCCTTGTAATTTGGGGTGATTGGTGGCATCATTATTAAGCCCTTTGAAGTGTAAATATTATTGCCATTCATTCATTTTGGTTCTAATACCATCGCAATGCTGCTTCTTTTTTCCCCTGTAAATAATACATGTATTATGATCCTGAAGCAAAGGCTTATTCTTTTTGAGTGGGATTGTGTGAGTTATATTCTTTTTTTCTCCGGCTGATATGTTCCTCTTTTCTTCTGCGTGAGTTCTCTGCTATATGCCTTTTGTCATTCCAATACTAGTAGGAATTTCATTTACTTTAGTTTTCTGCTTTAGGTACCATATTACAAAGTTTGTATCCTGTCGGTGGAATTTCTGGTGTTTATGGCCATCAAAGGTCTTGTGCCAATTAAGGACTGACATTACTGATTTTTATTGGATCGGATTTTAGAGGTCTTGTCCTTTAGCGTATTGTTATTGTCAAGTATTACAAATTATAGGGATGTCTAGTTCCCCAGATCCAAATTTGTCTGTTGCTTTCTGATTAAGTTTACATCTTTCCCATATTCCACACTGGAGAGGCTCTACCTCAAATTCAAGTTTCTGCATTATCCAGCCTCGTTTCTGTTGGAAAAGTAGTACGCTCCGAGTAAAATTTGAAAATTCATCCTCTCTTGACGGACAATTCAATTTTGTGACGACAGATTCCTAAATAGGGCAACTTTTTGAACCAGTAGCGAATCCACTGCCAGGCAAGAGACGACTTTGCAGACTGGGTGGCCAGAGGGTAAACAGAACAAGAGCCACCCAATTGAACTGGGTAGCGCAAAGAAAAGAAAGCAAAAGTTACCCCAACTGAAACATCGATGGGGAGCCAAGAGAGAACGTGGTGAACTGAAATGTCTTGAAAAGCAAAGGTGACCCCAACTGAAAACATCGATGGGGAGAGATAACTTGTTGAAATGAAACATCTTTATACCCCAACTGAAGACATTGATGGCGAGAGACAACTTGCTGAACTAAAACATCTTAGTTGCCGACGAAAAAGTCAGCAAAAGCGTTTGAAGAGACAACTTGGTGAACTAAAACATCATAGTAGCCAACAGAAAAGAAAGCAAAAGCACGAATTGAGATGAAACGTCGCCAAGTGAGACGAGAGTAGAAGTCTGGGATCGATACTTGTTTGGTTATTTAATTATTGTCCTTGAGATTGGATCTCTCCCAATCTCTAGGGTTATTTTTATCAATCTCCTTCTACTTACCTATTTAGTCTGTTGGATGGAATCAACGAAGGCTTTCAATTTTGTTGAGGACTCGTAAAAAGAGAGGCGATTCCTCTCCCTTTCTTATTTAAGTCTCATTTCATGGGAGAAGTTAAATAACCTTTTCAATTAGCATACAATATCATCAGCATTAAAAAAAAAAATAATAACTAAAGAGTGCATGATTCATCTCTCTCTCTCTCTCTCTCTCTCTCTCTCTGGGCATAGGAGTACAAGATTCATTTCAAGAGAAGCGTATTAGATTATAAGTCATGACAACACTGCTGAATCATAAGAGAATCAAATTACACATACAAATTATTACATGACAAGTTCAACTGCATAACATTTGTACAAAAAGAAGTAGCTGCATGCATTAATCTGTGTACACAGATCCCGCTACTTAAGAAAGGAGGAGGAGGGATCAAATATCAACAAATCCATCTTATCTCTACATTAAAATCCAAACCTTAAAAATGTTATTTCTCCAACATTAACATAACATAAGCAGAACCAAAAATCTTCCTCCTCAACCACAAACGAAACCATTAAAAAGACCCTGCAACACACACAAAAAAAAAAAAATTCAAATCAACACCAAAACTTTATATCTAAGCTCAACAAAAATCATAGTACAAAGCTTGCAATTACCTCTAGCCTTTAAAGTTGGGACAAACATCCTGATAAACGATCTCCATGTTCTTCATTTCGTCTATGCTCTCCAACGATCCATCAGTATTCTTATCAGACTTCTTAGCTCCAATGTGTGATCTTTTAAGACCTAATCTCTCCTTCCACCGGCTCGCGCCTTTCACCAGCCTTGGCGACACATCCCCATAATCGTCATCATCATCACCGGCGAGGAGCTCGTCTCTGAGGGTGGTGGTTTTATTGCAAGTTTCCCTCAGGGGCACCATTTTTCCCTTGAAGAAGAGCTCATCAGCAGAGATCATGGTGTAGTTAGGCGCAGAGAACTCGAAATCCGACGAGACGGGGGCTTCTCTATAGCTGTTTTCAAGCTTGATGGGCTGTGGAGGATCAGCAAAATCATTTGAGAATGATATTCTTGGACTCATGGTGTTGTAGAGGCCTTGATGTTGTTCATTGTTGAACATGTTTAAGCATGCCATGGCCACTACTAGTAGAAAAAAACAAACACAAATTACTAGAGGGCAATAGTTAAAATATGTTCTTGGTTTTTGGTCTATTGTTGGAGATCACATGCAAATGTGAGGACCCTTTATATAGAAGACTAAGTTGTTTCATGTGCATGATGGGATTTTTTTAATCTTTAATGTAAGAAAAAAATTACAGATGAAAAATGTTAAAAATATGGATTTTTTGCCCTTTTTGTGGATTGGCATATCACTTGTTCTGTATTTATTCAAGACAAGAAGACCTCAATTATCGCATTCTTTTGGAGCCAGAGAAGTGGAGATAGTATATAATAATCTTCATCAGATCCATATCAAGTTGTAGGATATGGAAATTTGAAATTTCAACTTTTTCACACCTTTTATATTATTGTTGTGCTTTTTTATCTTGTAAGTTTTCGTGGATCCTTATGAAGTCTTTTACTTTCCAATATTAAATTTCCTAAAGTGCAATTAGGAGACATGTGAATCCATGTCAGTATTGCTCAACCTGTGTGTTTTGTCTTTCCTTTATATTTTCCCTAAAAAAAAGAAATAAATAAAATAAAATTCTGATGAATCTGTGTTTTCTAGTCACTACATGTTGACCATGTCGGCCAAATTAGGTTTGGATTAAAATTTTTCCTAGTAAAATGACTTTTACTTTGTTACTATAATCACCTTAAAAATAATGCTAGATCTAGAAAGATAAGATTTTTAGGATATCTGAAATTGCACGCTATTTTTGCGAATA
Organism: Petrea volubilis; assembly: GCA_026212405.1. Lineage (NCBI taxonomy): Eukaryota > Viridiplantae > Streptophyta > Magnoliopsida > Lamiales > Verbenaceae > Petrea > Petrea volubilis. The sequence goes on from CM047875.1 coordinate 5,125,975, forward strand.
TACAGCCTAGTATGGATCGTAAAAAGCTTGCAATATCAGGTTTATAAATACAAGTATATTTTTCACTTGACAGTATTTTTTTTTTCTTCCCGTTCATATATAATCATCAATTGCGATAATAATCTTCAACACTTTCATGACACTTTCTGTCCGCTAGTATGGGTGACAAGTCTAACAATGGTTAGTCATGGTCGATGCACTGCAAGGACAAAAAGTGTCAAAGTAATGGTGTATAGTAAGAGAAGCAAATAACTAATTTAACTACTAAACATATAATTCTTTCGATCTCTGAAACTCTTTTAAGTGTTTATGGATGAACTTTTGTATGACTATACTCTTTTTTCTATAGATGAACTTATGTGCTTCGCGCACACAACTAATCACTGTTAGACTTATCGTCTAAATATTACAATATAAAGTGTGTATGTGTGTGTGAAAGAGAGAGAGAAGTAGTGATTGTTTAAGGTGAAAAAACGAATAAATGGCCAAACATAGAGACCAACTTTGTACAATAATTTTTGTATTGGATACAATTTTCAATGTACAAAAATTACTTTGTCCGGCGCAAACCCTAACTCACCTAAAAACTCAAAATGGCCACATGATGTGTAAACTTTTGCCTTTCATATTCAGGGACGGAGTCAGGGGGATTAGATGGGGGTCGCTTCCCTCAAGTTCATATCGAGCTAAAATTTATAAATATTTTTTATGAAAATTTTGAATCCCCCTCTGTTAATATTTATCTCCAGAAATCAGTTTTGGTAGTTAGATTAGCGTTTTTGTACACTTTATGCAAAAGTGCACTTTTATTAGTTAGCAATAGTATGTTTTTGCTTTCTTAAAGCTTGTATAGGTTAGTTAGCTCTTCTCCTTGCTATAAATAGAGCAAGTGTTGTGGTTTGTAAGCAGAGTTTCTAGAAATGAGATACAACATTCCATACATTTTCTTCTTCTAGATTCTTCACATGGTATCTAGAGTCGGATTATCTTACGACTGATTGAGGATTGTGAGATCTGTGAGAACATTTGATTTCAATGGCGGTTCAAGGAAGGAATCAACAGATTGCAAGGTGTTAATGGTGATCCCCTGTATTTGCAAAATTCTGATAATCCAGGTATGCTCTTAGTTTCTTCTCCTTTAAATGGAAGCAATTACCTTACTTGGAGCAGATCCATGAAAATTGCACTAGAAGCCAAGGATAAGCTAGGATATATAAATGGAAGATGTGAAAAACCAGATGAAACTTTAGATGAATTTGATCACTATTGGATTAGGGTTGATTGCATGGTTCAATTTTAGATTCTAAGGAATTGTGGGAGGAGTTAGAGGCTAGGTAGGGAGAATGCAATGGCCCTATGCTTTATCAATTGCAGAGAGAAATTAGTTTGATTACACAAGGAAACCAATCCGTGGCACACTATTTCACCAAGCTTACGAAGTTATGGGATGAACTTCATTGCTTGATGCCTCTTCCACAATGTACTTGTCGTGCAGCTAGACAAGTGGCTGAAAACACATCTTCCAGTCATTTAATCTAATTTTGATGGGACTAAATGAAGGATATGATCATATAAGAAACCAAATACTTTTGGTGGAGCCCTTACCGACAGTTAACAGAGCATACTCTATGGTGTTGGAGGTTGAGAAGCAAAGAGAGGTACATATTAATTTCACAGAAAAGCAGTAATCAAAGTGCCTTGTTAGCAACTGGAGGAAATTACAAAAAATAAACTAGTTTCAATCATGAAAATGCTAATCAAAGGAAGCGGGTGAAAGGAAAAAGATTTGGTTCAGAAAAGACAATTGACAAGTCTGGTTTGGTATGAGCAATTGTCACTACAGTGGACATACAAAAGAGACATGTTTTAAATATGGTTGAAGTGTCTACAAATACTGAGATTGCAAGTGATGGAATTTTGACCTGAATATATGAGCCATCATATACAAACCATCATTCAACAAAAAAATGAGTAAGTTGTTGAAAGGAAAAACCATAGTAGAAGGGAGCTCAATGAATATGGCTCACTTCAATGATTTTGCAGTGATGTGGGTCTTTTTTGGTGAGACCATGTGGCATTGTTTCATGGATCTGGTGATGTGTGTTGGCGGCCCACCTGTCAAAAAAGGGGGAGCAATGTGAGACTAATCGATTTTGCCCAGGCGTAGGCTGTCCGACACTCAAGTTAGAAAATCAAGCTATTTGAGGTAAGGAAGAAGAAGATGAATATCGTTCTCTATTTTGGTTGAGAGTATGTTTCAGTTGGAGAAGCATTACCCATTTTTGGAGCTTTGGAGGCCGTTTTGATATGAGTGTGGCCTTGATGTGATGCGGTTGATAGGGGTTGGTCACTTTGACTAACATAAATAGTACAAGTGGACATGCTTTTTGTTCTACTTGGTACCCCCCCCCCCCCAAATGACTGCTAGGCCACTACTTCAATAATGGGGCTTGACCTTTGCATTAAATGAAAATCTTGGGTATTTAATGTTAAGGATTACAATTATGGGGAGCATTAATAGCACTAGGGATTGAGGGAGACAAGGCGTCTTGTTAGAGCGTGTTTGGTAGCTGGAAACATCCAGGTCTGTCAGAGTAGCTAGGTCCCCAAGCTGGCACCCCAACGCCTCTTACTCCTTTAGGACAGCACAATTGATGCCCTTGAGATAGAGTATCTTCCCTTGGTGTAGCTCTGCTATATAGGCTTCTTCGAGAAAACCTTCCATGCCTAGGGTTGGCCCCAATAAGTGGGGGTATCTCGAGGAGCATATTCGAACCCTTTTCAAGGACATTTCCCTTGGATAGCTGGATAGGCTTGGGGAATAGCATCCTTCTCATAGGTTAGGTCCCACTTTGAAGCCTCTCTTCATGAGCTTCAACCTCATTTCGAGGATAATCTATGGTACCGAGGGTATTGATCCTCATACGCATCTTTTTTGAGATAGCTATGTGTCCACCTCTGCGTGATATCACGGCTTAAACCTCTCTTCGAGGGCAACCGGTGCCATCGAGGGCATTAAACCTCATACTTGGCATTATCCCTCTTGTGGGAAGATGACGTGGCTTTTGAGGGAAACTAGGCCACATCATGCATACCAATTTACCTTTAGTGCATTTGGATTTTTAAAACCAGGTTCATGGATAATAGACATAGGAGCAGGAGCATCTAACCATATGTGCCATGAAGCCAAATCCCTTTCTAATCTAAAACAAGTGAAATCTTTCACACTTGTTTACTTGCCGGATGGATCAATCAAAATGGCGAATCACCTAGGTGATGTATTGTTCGAAGCCAAGTTGCCCACCAAGTTTTGGGAAGAATCTCTCCTCATGGCCACTTTTCTCAGTTAATAGGTTACCCTCTGCTATTATATAGTGAAAAACGACTATGATATACTGTATAATAAACCACCTGACTATACCATGTTAAAAACCTTTGATTGTTTATACTATGCCAGCAATCCTTTACCTCATAAAGACAAACTGCAACCTAGATCTTCCAAATGTGTTTTTCTTGGATTGTTTTGGGAAAAAGGGATATAAAGTGTATGATCTAGACTCTCACAAGTTAATGATGTCTAGGATGTCATTTTTCATGAGGACATCTTTCCTTCCCAAGACATTCCTCCAAACCAGACTCCCCTTCCACTCCTTTTCACAGATAACTTTGATATTTATTTCCCTTCTTCAGATTGTGCACCACTCTTTCCTCTTAGTTCCTGCTCATCTCCATCAATCATAATTTCCTCTCCTACACGTTCTAAATCTCCCAGAAAAAGCACTAGGACCAAGAGACAGCCTTAGTGGCTCACTGATTATGTCTCAATAGCCACCCACTCACTTTCTCCTACTGAAGATAGCTATTGTTCCAAGGTCAGTACAAATGCGCCTTATACCATTACTTGTTTTCCTTTTACTGCCACTCTTTATTTCAGCCCTCAGTACATTGATTTCTTAGCAAATGTGTCTAGTATTCTTGAACCTACAACTTACAAACAAGCATGTACTAATTAACTCTAAGTGGATTGATGCTATGAATGCTGAATTGGTAGAATTAGAAAAGAATCACACATGGATTCTTGATACTTTGCCTGAAGATAAGAAGTCTAGTGGGAGTAAATGGGTGTATAAAGTGAAATATCTTCCAGATGGGTCTATTGAGAGGTATAAGGCCAAGCTTGTGGCCACAGGATATAATCAAGTGGAGGGAGTGGACTATTGAGGGTCTTTTTCACTTGTGGCAAAGCTTGTCACAGTCAAACCTTTGCTAGCATTGGCAACCATTCACAAATGGCATTTGCATTAGTTAAACATTAACAAAGCCTTTCTTCATGGCACACTTCGTGAGGAAGTATACACGACTCCACCTGAAGGATATACCAAGGCATACCCAGGACAGGTTTGCAAGTTGATCAAGTCCCTTTACAAACTTAAACAAGCTTCCAGGAAGTGGAATATTAAATTTACTTCCAAGTTACATGCCTATGGTGTTGTTCAATCTAAAAATGAACATTACTTGTTTATTAAAAGGTCTGGTTCTGTGTTTTTAGACCTATTGGTCTATGTTGATTATATGCTTCTTACTGAAAATAGTGAAAAGGCTATTCAATATGTGAAGACTTACCTGCATCAAGAATTCATCATTAAAAGATTTGGGATTTGCCAAGTATTTCTTGACTATTGAAATAGTCTCAATCTGTGAAGACTTACCTGCATTAGGAATTCATCGTTAAAGATTTGGGATATGCCAAGTATTTCTTGGTTATTGAAATAGTACAATCTGATGTTGGCACCTATTTGAATCATAAAAAATACATCCTAGATATTCTTAAAGACACAAGACTTATTGGGGCTAAACCTATTTCTACTCCTCTAACGAAGGCTCACAAATTGAATATTATAGATGGCCTCTTGCTGGATGAGCTTGATAAACATAAACGTTTAGTTGGTCATTTAATTTGCTCTATTTGAATATGACTAGACTGGATGTTACATATGCCACCAAGTGGCTTAGTCAATTCTTGAGCTCCCCTAGACAACCACACTGTGATGTTGTTGTACGTGTGTTGGGTTATCTCGAGAGTTGCCCTTCTCTTGGCCTATTCTATCCCAATGATAATTCTCTGCAACTTCAAGCCCATTGCGATGCGGACTAGGCTGCAGGTGCTGATACAAGGTGTTCCATTACATGGTTTTGTGTCTCTCTTGGATCATCTTTCATTTTGTGGAAATAAAAAAAGTAGGTGATTGTTTCCTGATCCATGGCAGAGGTCAAGTACCAGAGCATGGCCTCTACATGGATTTCCTACCTTTTATAGGATCTTGGGATTTCTGTAGCTCAACCCATACCTCTCTAATATGAAAATTAGGTGGTGCTTCATATAACAGATAACCTTATGTTTTATGAGCGCACCAAGCACCTCGATATTGATTGCCACATCGTGCGCAATCAGTTCAACAATGGGTTCATTCAGCCTCAACACGTCTTTTCTACCTTGCAACTTCTTGATGTTTTCACTAAGTTCTTCCCTACTCCTCATTTTTCCTTTATCTTGTCCAAGTTGAGCTTGGTCGATGCTAACCAACCTCCAACTTGAGGGGGGATGTTAATATTTATATCCAGAAATCAGTTTTGGTAGTTAGATTAGCATTTTTGTACACTTTATTCAAAAGTGCGCTTTTATTAGTTAGCAATAGTATGTTTTTGCTTTCTTAAAACTTGTATAGGCTAATTAGTTAGCTCTTCTCCTTGCTATAAATAGAGCAAGTGCCGTGGTTTGTAAGCAGAGTTTCTAGAAATGAAATACAACATTCCACACATTTCTTCTTCTAGATTCTTCACACCCTCTCCAAATTATAAAAATCTCTTTAATATTTTATAAAAAATCGGCCTCACTCCCCCTCTCCCAAAGAAATATTGTTAGCTTCGTACATATTCATCTTAGAGTTGGCAAGAGTGATCCCCAATTGGATATTGTTATGCTATTTAGATCCCAATAGTGAACTTTAAGCTATCTAAAGTGAAGAGTAAGATCCCAAGTTAGCTCCAATAAGTTATTTCTGAAATTAAGGGTTCAAACACCATATATCAACAGCCGGTCAATAGATTTGGATAGAAGCAAACAAGTTTGTATTTTAGTTTGTAATTCATATTATATATTGCTAACTCACAACCATCTTTTCATCCCAAGAGTCGTGATTTATGCCGATGTCTTGGTTCGTTAACAAAACTATCGAGCGCGCTCGATGTGTATATATAATTAAATTACGTATTGAAACTCATTTTACTATTACAAAAATTAGAAAATTTGTTAACTTCTTTTTTTAGTATTTTAATATATTTATTAAATTTATGATAGTGAAAATATCAAACAAGAAATATATGTTCACTCTCAAAAATCTAGATTTTAATTGTCATGAAAAAGGAAGAAGGAAAACAAACAAACAATAGTAAGTTCCCCAGATTAAAATGATCAATGTTAATGCAATCATCATAATCCATTGACGAACACTCAAAAGTACAATCCCAGAATACAATGGACAATAAATGGCTCAGGGTACATTGATGTTGGATCATATATGGAAACAACATATCATAATGGATAATGATGAATCAAACACACCATGATTGTCAACACTATTTATTTTATTGAGGAAGTCAATAAAGGCTGCGGTTTTATCCAAGAACATGCTCAACAGTTGTGGATTTTATTTCTACCACATGCAGTAAATAGACACACTGAATCTACTATTTGTGTGTGTGTATATATATATATTGGCCTGTCTATGGACTATTGGCATATGATATTGTATTCGACCAGACTAAATTCGAGAGAGCGTTGTGGTAATACGTACAGGCATCTCTTCTTTCAATAATTATTTGTAATATATATAAAACTCGAATATAAGACTTGCTTAAGTGATTTAAACCCCTGAATACTTGAACCAACAACGATGGACACCATTTGTATAGTGAAGGTGTGGAAAGAACCTTACCTAGGTGAATGATCTTTATTAGATTTGTTTAGAGGTCCAAAGTGCATCATTTGTTGTGAAATAATTGAACTTACAACATTCACTGTCTACTTTTAGACATCTGCAGATGCACTAAATAGGCAATCTTGCACATGTTTTATTCATGCAACCTATACACGCATAATTCAATTAGTATTTTTATTTATTGAATTTAAATATAATAATGTCAAAAAGTATTAAAAAAATATTACGTTATAATACTCGATTCGACGGTTAAAAATTTAGTTAGATACTAGGTAGTATCCAACTGGATAGCATCTATCCTCTCGGGAAGCAGATGCCAAATGCACTATTTTATTCAAATTTTGGGGCTTTGAGATAAACTAGTGTGTGAAATATACGAATCCTTGTTTTCTTCATCTCAGATTAGTTACCTTTTATTGGGAAAGATGTACAAATTAAATTTTTTTGACACTCACAAAGCTTTTGAATCAAGGGAAGACCGCAAAGTGTTGATATCTTCAAAACAATTTCCATTTATTTATGACTATTTTGTGGTATTTATAAGCATAAGTTGTCACGCACCCAAGACTCACAAGATTTGTCTTGGAACTTGAACTATATATAGACTACATTAGTTTAGTACACAAAAACTTTTTTATGCACAAAGAGAAAGCACTATATTGAGTAAAGTTTACATTTTTCTGCCAAATTCTATTTAGTAATGTTGTCCTTACTAATTTATTACTCTTGTACAAACATTGAAAATATTTATGATATTATATATATATATATATACACACACACACATAGTTATATTTAAGATAAATTATATTTACATTCATTGAGGTATAACGTAATTACAAATTAATTATGTAGTTTTAAAAATTATAAATACCTCTCAAGATATATATCAGTTTAACAAAATTTAACCATCAATAAGGCGAAATGTAATTGCAAGATATATCTCTGGTATTTTTTTTTCTTCAAGATTCTGATATGAAATTCATATGGTCTTGACAAGTTTAAAATGTAAAAGTTATATATGAAGTCAATTTCAACTACATATATATATATATAGTGATGATATCGGATCATACATAGTGATGCTTAGCGGTGGTTGTGGTAATATAAAATGAAATTAATTTGCGAAGAACAAAATTAATTGAGTGATTTTGTCAGACTTGACGAACTACATTACTTAGTAGTTGGGTTGACTACTATAGTAGCAAGAAAGTTTTCTTTTGATCATTTTTATTAATATTTACAAGAAGGTCTTTAACTTTGATAGGGTATTAATAATTTTTAAAGTAAGAGGAATTAATTTATAATTACACTATATTTCAAAAGGTGTAAACATCATTTATTATATTTATATATAGATGGCCTTTTTGTCGTTTTGCTAAGATTTATAACTCATTTTAGCGAGTTTTATACGAATGAGAGTTTAGCACAAGTGGTGGTGCGTGGTTTGTTTTCTCAAGAGCCAAACTGGCCACATGTGCCGGTGGGAAACACTTCCTCATCAAGTATGCATGACCGACATTTCATAAAACAAATGCCACTTTTACTCATTGGATTTTGACTAACTCCAATCTACACACACACACACTTAGATGCACCTTCAGATAAATTAGAAAAATAAAAATTGAAGTATATTTGCAATATCATCTCTATAAGTAGTAGCTAATGTTAATATTTAGTAACCCATATTCTTTTGATTGAGAATACATATATATATATATATATATATAAAATCTAATATAGAACCGTATTTTAAGAGGTACAGAAAAAAAAGAAGGGATAATTACGGTCACCCTAAATCTTTGGGCCATTTAACTTTTTGTCCATCAATCTTTGCATCGTAGCAGAGATATCCCTAATTGATTTTAAATATGCAAATGACCCCCTAAACTATTTTTCGGTGAAAATTTTGGGAATATTCCGTTCAAGTAAGCCGCATGTGCATGCGCATGACTTGGTCGATGCCATTTTCATCCATTCAGTTGGTCGTAGGGCAAAGTGTTTCCCAAAGGTTGGGGCATAAAGTGCTAAATGCTCCATAAGTTGAGGGGTTTTTCGCAATTACTAAAATGCAACCTTGTGAAAATCCCTCCTCAAATTTCAATTATGACTTTGCGTCTTCGTCCTTAGGAGACCTTATTTGCCAGACCTCCGTATCAAGATCAAATTTTGATAAATTATTGCGACGTCCTTTCCATTTTCGTGTAAGATTATAATCACACAAACTCAACGTCACCTCTGGAACCCCACAAGAATCAAGCCTGGATGGAGAAATTCACACTACAATATTTACAACAAAAAGATGATTAATATTTTTCTCAAATTCATGGCTTCTCACATCGTTTCAGCTACTTTGGATCTTTATTCTTAGGTCTTTGAAGCTTCAGCATATGCAAAAATTGACAAATCATTTGAGGTCGGTAAACCCACCGATTTATAGGGCGTTTAACACTTTGTCTCCTAACCAATTAATTTAGTGACCAACTGAATGGATAAAAATGACCTCGCTGAAATAACGTGAATTGGAAATCAACTTACTTGAATGAAATATTCCTAAAATATATGCTTGAATATAGTTTAGGGGTTTATTGAACATTTGAAATTAATTGGGGGTGTCTTTACTACGGTGCAAATATTAAGAGGCAAAGTGCTAAATAATCTGAAGATTGGAGATGACCACAATTAGCTCATAATAAATCCAAGACTGAATAATACACACACACACACATTTGTGTGTGTGTGTGTGTGTGTGAGGTGAAAAGATTCCAATTGTTGAATAGATGGCCACACAACTGAGCCTCACATGGTGGATCGTTTTGCTGTTTGGATTAGTCAAATAGGATTACAACAGGTAGCTGATTCCCCAGATTTTAAACTTAGGAAAGAGAAAAAAAAAAAAAAAGGCCAAAAGCCACCATGAAAAGGTGGAGGAGACTTAGCATTCTGTTTCTTTTGGTCTCCCATCAACTGAACAACATTTGTCTTTTTACCTTCCCTTTTTTTGTTCTCTAAATTTTCTTCCTTCTGTTCTCAGGCACGATTTGCTATGTCATATCAAGAAAACAATTTAGGTTCTTGGTATTTTGACTCTATCCCCATGGATAGTAGGATTTATCATGCATATATTTTGTTTTCTGGATAAGTTTAAGTTCTCCCTCTCATGATTTTGGGTTGCCAGAGTTTTGGTCAAATGCAATTATTATGCAAGAAAATTTTAGAATGAGAATATTTATACAGTTAATTACTTCAACGGGGATTTTTTTTTGGGGGGGCATACAAAAGATCAATTAGAATATTTATATTCGCTTATGATCACAGAGTAAGTTAATTTCTCTTGTGACCTTCTTTATAATCCCTCTTGCAATACTAGTTTAAATTTGACAAGAGATACAAGTAGTTATAAATATGCATTGAACGTGGATGTGAAGCTTCACCAGATGGATTTAGCTGTCTGAATACTTAAACTACAACCAAGCCCATACCAACTATTGATTGGTCTAGTGGAATAAAGCGCTAGATCCCTTAAACAATGTCAAGGGTTCAAACCTTGACGTTGTGAATGGACTGGATTGTGAGGATCGTCCCCATAATGGACCTTTGCGATACCCGATTTAGATTAGCCGGCCTGTAAGTCAGAACCGGATGATTAAGATCAAAAAAAGAACCAAACCCATAAATTTTACAACCAAACCATCAATAACTAAATTATTCAAATTTTAACCATGAAAACAAACAAGTATTGATTGAGCTAGAGTGTAGAGATGACGGTATAAGTAGGGGTGTCAAATTTGGACCCGACCCGATGACCTGATAATGACCCACCTGAAAAAATTCAGGTTTGGGTTGAGGGTTTTCGGGTTCGGGTCCATTCGGGTCGGACCCGAAAATCAACCCGAAAAAACTAATTAAATTGGGTTGGGTTTCGGGTTGACCCGCTAACCCGAAAAATTATATAAAATCTAAAATTTTCTCCCACTCTCAAACCCTAAAAACTTAATACTGCACACCCTCACCTTGTCTTCCACCTTCACATCGTGTTGCCAAAAACAATATTGCATCGGAGTTTTTTTTATTTTTGGTGAAAAAGGCAAGATTTTTGCATTCAAGAAGCCAATGCAAATGCAATAAGGATCTAATTAAACTAATATTTAGCATAACTCGACCCACATAACAATAATACCCCAGATCTAGACTTCACTGTTTCCATCATTCGCTTGCTAATTTCCTTAGAATAAACCTGCAAAACCTCGATTCCATCGTCGTCGGAAGTCGCGGCCTTCCCGGCCACTTCGAACGCCTCCTCCTCGATGATCTTGGCGGCTCCAACAGCTTCCTTGTGCGAAACGGTGCCGTATCGCTTGGACAGAATGGAGGGTGTCGCGAGGGTTTCGATCAAGCGGTTCCTGACTGCCTCGCGCGTGCGTTTTGTTGGTGGCTCACTCGCTTTTCACGCACCCCATTCTCTCGCAGCTCCAAACCGACACCTCCGCCGCCGCCGCCTCCGATTGGTCCAAGCTCCTCCTTTTCCAGTTCTTTTACCTCATCTTCCTCTTCGCATTCTCCCTCCTCTCCACCGCCGCCGTCGTCTTCACCGTCGCGTCGCTCTACACCTCCAAGCCCTTGTCTTTCTCATCGACCATCGCCGCCATCCCCAGTGTTTTTAAGAGCCTCTTCATCACCAGTGTAAGTTATTTATTTTTTTTCGAATAATATTTCTTGTTCTTCGTGTTTTTTTGAATCACTAGATCTATTTTTTTTTTTTTTTTTGAATAATTGTTCTGCCCTCATCAATCACCAGATCTTGTTTTTTTTGAACAAATTTTCTGGTTGTTCATTGAAAGTTTTGAGAAATAGGTTTTGGGTCCGATCAGGTTATGGGGTCAGGCTGTGTGGTTGGGACGGTGATCTGATTGTGTATCAGGTCAATCCGAACCCAACCCGAACCCAATCATATCAGGTTCGGGTTAGGCCTTTCGGGTTGAACATCAGGTCGGGTTGGGTTCGGGTTGGGATTTTTAATGTTATATACCTACCTCAACCCGATCCCGAACCTACCCGATCCACCCGAATTGACACCCCTAGGTATAAGATACTTTCATAAAAAATCGAGGTGGGGTGGGGGGAATCTAAGGGAAAAAAGAAAGCCACAGTATAAAGTTTTTCTACTAACTACAAACCCTCCGTCAATTGTAAGGAACTATGCATATGCCGATATACATCCACATCTAACTGATGTGATTGCTATCTATCTATTTATATTATAAGGGTGAGAATAATCATATCAGTATTTTAAGATTTTTTTTTTTGTTATGAAAATTAAAATAACCTTATATAAGTAGTGATAGTAAATAATATTTACTAATAATCTTTTAATAATTTAAAAAATAAGAGTTCAACTTCAGATTAAATACTAGATGAAATAAATAAATACCATAACTAAGGGTGAATAATTATTAGTGTTTTATGTTTCTTCTTTTTTTGTGAAGACTAAAATAACCTTATATAATAGTAAATAATATTTATTATGATTACTTTTATAAAAAAAAAAATAATAAGTAGAAAGAATCTACACAGTTTTTCCCATTTATTATATGAAGTACTTATTCAAAAATTTGTGTGGATAAATAAAATTCAACAAACTAATATGAATGTTACATAATTAGTATAAACTTGAACTATCAGGTAATCATAAAAAGTTAAACATAATAATTTATAAATGATAATATACTTTATTTTCTTTCTGTCTTTCTTTGTTTTATTTTATTTTATTTTTACAAAAAAAGAGTTCAAGCATGTTAGTGATTTGTTGTAGGAGTTGCTATATAACACAATGTAGATAAGGCAACGAAGGCGGAGGTGGTAGTGGATGTTGTTGTTAAAGTAGTGGCTATAATATATATAAGATGTAGACTTAATGGTAATGATGGAGGAAATGACAATAGCAGTGAAGACTAAAGTGAAGATAATATTGCAAAGGTAAATGACGATAATGAAGGATCTTGAAAAGAACATAAGGACGATAATGTTGGTGGCTATGGAGGAATAATGTGATTAACATGGAGTTCGAAGTCACTATATTAAAATCAATAGTAGTGATGTTAATGATGGAAAATAGTAATATAAAGAAATGGGATTGTAAACCTTCTAAATATAGAATATGGTATATTCAATAATATTTAATTTACTGTAAACTAGAAGTTTCACAAATATAACGACGAGTAAGAATAATTCTTAAGTTATTCTATATTTAGTACTTAACGAATATAACAAACACATGTATTACAGTTAAAAATTAATTCAATCAAATTTTATTAAAAAAACCATAAGTAAACGGACTTAGACAAATGATATAAAAGCTTATGCTTATCCAATATCATTTTTAACATATGTACACATGAAAGGAAGAATTTTAAAAATTATATTAACATATTTAATTTCAATATTATTGATCTTATTTAAAGTATACACATATAAAAAGTTTAATTAGTGTATTTTTTTTATGAGCATTTTAGAGATATTTTAAACATAAAATCAATAGTGAATAAAAGAAGTCTCAAAAATACTTAACACCAGTAGCAAATCTATTACCATGTCTAAATACCTTCTACAAAAGAAAAGCGAATTAAAAATCATACCAAGATTCAGGAATTATTGTGTTTTATTTTTCATGACGATTTAAGACTTTATATTTCTAATTATTTAAATATAATGAGAGTAGGAATGATAGTTAAGTCATTTCATATTTATTACTTAAAGAATATAACACTATGAGAATAGGAATGATAGTTAAGTTATTCTATATTTATTACTTAAAACATATAACACCAACATATAGTACAATTAAAAATTAATTCAATCAAATTTTATTATAAGAAAACACATGTAAACAGACTTTTGACAAATGATATAATAGTTTGCAATGTATTAACTTCATTTTAAAATAATCATCTAATATTATACAAATGAATGACTTTTTTATTAAACTTTTAAAAACTAACAATAGTTTGAGTGATTTAAAATTTATTATATCTTTTGATTTACTTATTTCAAATCATTGTAGACAATTTATTGAAATCTGTGTAGAAATACATAATACTTTAACAAAGAGAGGTGATAAAAAGTTATCTTTAAGTAAATATTGATGTTAAATAACTATACATGTTATAGGAGTATATATACACATCTTTTTATCTGCAAATATTAAAAGTAAGTAAAATCTATTGTCAAGAAAAATTCATAAATAATCAAAATAATATTAAAAATTATTGATGTGATATATCTAATAATAATATAATACAGTGACAAATTTCATTAATTTTTATTCAAGCATAATATTATTTTAAAATTTTAAAATATTCTCAATGCATTTATATTGTATTGTAATAAACATTTTTCCAAAAAAAATTAAAACAGACCTCAATTACCACATGTAAAGCACGTGTTGCTTACTAGTAAATATAGAATTGCGCCATATAAAAGATTTATTGAGTATGTATATAACCCGACTAATAAATTCATACATGTATCAAGTGCACATAAAATATTTACAATAAAATAGAAAATTAAAATGAGTATGGACTCAATTGCAGATAATAGGCGTTTTAATTGCCCAGAAGATTAGAATGAGGAACGTGGGTGAGGAAAGTAAGCATATAAACCACAACATGCATATGAGCTCCCTATTCGTTCGGAATTCATAAAAATGAATAAAACGAACACATCTAAGCTCGAACATGCCCCTATTCGAGATAGAAATCATCTCACTGTCATAATGTGGGTCAGATATAAAGAAATCAATTATAGGATCTGAACATTATTGAGGATAATGGAATAATTTAGTAGCAGCATAACTACCACTTTTGTTTTTTTGTTTTTTGGTTATGATAACTACCACATTTGTGCAACATGCATTGCGAAGCACCTAGTCCAATCGACAACAAAAAGTTAAACTAGATTCAATCAAGCTGGGCGACAATCATTCATGAAATATACTAGGCTTCCAATATAAGAATATTTAATTAGCTCAATATTGCATTTAAGTATATGTAAATTGTAATAGCCAAAAAAAAAAATGGAGGGAGAGAGAGAAAGAGGAGGAAGGGACGGAGAGTTTAAGGAAATAATTTATACATGTAATCATAGCAAAAAAAATGTACAGTTGCTACTATTACATTAAAGTACAAGTAATTTCTGTATATCCAAATGGAAAACATTGTTTATTCCAGCCTGAACTCAAAGACTATGTGATTGATCAATTATAGAAGCTGACTATCAATGAGTTTCGTTGATAAATCGGGATTATTAGAGGTCGAGAAGGTCAAGCATTTCATAAGACTCACCCCACTGGCTCTAAGATTAATGAAACAAGAAGAATAATAGGCCAAGTAAAATCCCAAATCTACTGAAAATCATCATCATTTTGGTAAGCAGTAGATAACTGATTTGAAGATATCTGAATAGCAGGGGAAATTTTAGATGACAGAGTGACATTAGTTTTACCCCCTGAAGTTCTTATTAATTTTGTGTGTGGCTTTACCAGAGGCTTCAAAATGGATGAGCTTTCTGTAGAATCTCTGTTAAGAGAATTTGATGACAACGTTCTTTTATGCCTATATGATGGTAGCGCTCGTTGGGAGAGAGCTTTCCCGAAATTGGTCTGGTTTCTATGCTCATCCACCTCCTCTATTGGTTTCACAGCTGATTCAACAGGTACGAGCTTCCCCCCTACTTGATTAGTGAAAACAAATGAAACCTGCAGTACGCCAAACACATTCTGTTTATAATCCAATAGGCATAAACAGTCAATAAGGCAGCATAGTTAAAATTGGCTTTGCTGTAATGGTTGCTTCTATTTTCAAATCCAGATATATAGCCCTCTCAAGGAATAGAGGAAGGCCTATTTCTTCAAGGACTTATTTGGGTCCAATGGCCATAAATTCAGATAGGACCAGGCACCTAAAAATGGCTGTTATCCATAGTTGCAGACCCGTGGTTCTAAAATGAGGCTTTGGCAAGCAAGTAGCCAGGAAAAGGGTGAAACCAAAAAAGTCTAACAACAGAAATAGAAATGCGAGTAAGATACATCCTTCGGCAAAGAAGGCATTATTTCATTACTAGAATAATACTAGCATACAACAAATGAACTGTTCAATTTGAAATTTCAGGAAAAAACTCATCATTAAAATTCAAACTGCTAACTTGCCAAGACAACCATGCAAAATAGCTGATTTTCATGTTAAGTCATATGAAAAGAAAAATGTGATCTGAAAAAGAAGCTATCAGACTTTCCAAGGAAAAAAACTCATAGATGTACTACTTTGTATAGCAATTGGGCGATTTAAATCCAATATGGTAAATAATGCAAATTTTACAACTGCACGATATTTTCATTCCAAGTTGGTTTCTAAACCAAATGCAGAAAGATACTTGTAAATTTTGCTCATCATTCACACATCACTTCCAGGAGAAAAATAATTACAGGTATTTAAGAGGAAAATAAAAGGAGAAGAGTAACAAATGATGGATAAACATGCCCCTGTTCAAGATAGGGAGTTTGAAATCTGGTTTTCTTGATTCGACCTTGTTTAGGGATGAGTAATGCCATCAGACATGTTAAACAAGTTAATGAAGCATTTACAACCTTGTAATTAAAAAAGACAAAGCAGAAATCACTTCACTTGAAATTCTCACCTCATCTCCAGCTGAAGCCTGAAATATGCAGTCAGGGACAGATGATGGAAAATGATGATGGCCCCAGTTAACTAAATCCTCTTCCTTAGGAGTTCCGACCTTGAGAAAAGCATGTGTGAGCCAAAGAACATATTCTACTCCCAAAAATCTGGTTATTGTGATAGCTGCTAACCTGTTTCTCATGGCATTTTAAATTGTTCAAGCACCCCGCAATGCCTGCAAATCCCCCTATATCCTCTTCATCAGGCCGGCAGCCCTCATTCATGTAGTTAGACTCACAACTGCTATGTGACATCATTTCATGTTGTTTACAACGGTTGCAGCACATCTTCTCATGAATTTCCGAACTACATAGGTGTATCGTTAGTAAGTGGGAGAGAACATTCACTAATACAAAAAGAGTGCTGATTTCTGTACTCCAGAAACCTCTTTCTGCATAACATTTCCTTGTGCAGTTCATAAGAAAAAGGAGTGCAAGAGGGCAGGGTGAAGTGCAAATATTAGCACCCAGCAGAGAAGGAAAAAAAGGAAACTAGAAGGACAAAGCCGTTGTTTCTATTGAAAGTTAAAATACTTTGCCCAATTGTCACTAAATTTTCTATTTTAACTCATAGGTGTGAACACCATTGACACAAAGACAATGTCATAGTGACCATTAGGAGGAAAGCTTGTGACTTTGGACATCTATAACATTCTCTGTCAATAAGTGCAGAAGTGATGTAGCCATTGACATTTTAGCACATCTTCAAAGTAATGCTGATAAATGAGACTTTTAATGATTGTTTTTGTGTGTTCACATGGTTTGGCTTGGAATTCATGATGTTCAACACCCCTAGGAAAATTAAGTCAAGAAGTCATAACCTTAACCACATGCATCATCAACATTTTGGGGAATTCGTGATTTTCCATAACAAACTTAAATCAAGAGATCATACAATCAACATGTTCACAGAAGCGCTTCGTAAGCATTACATTTCATAACTGGCAGAAAAATCTTAAATAATGACACACCTCAAGCTCTCATGAAATGTGAACAAGTCGCGTAGATCTTCTGTTGAAAGGAGATTTCCCTGTGATGATAATTCCCCATTATAGACACAGGATTAAGAACAGACTGAATGAAAACTATCACAAAAGGGGTAGAGTACCTTCTCAGAATCCACATGCTCTTGCTGAATAACTTTTTGAAGTCCTTCTTTTGACATCTGCCGCTGGTATACCTACATATGGAACATTGTACAACTTGTTAAAGAGAAGTACAGATAAGGGAGCAAATACATCAAGAATTACAGCATGAAACCTTTTCTTCAATGGTTCCAGCACTCAAAAATCTATAGATGTAGACTCTCTTCTTCTGCCCATCTCTCCAGACCCTAGCTGCAGCCTGCAAAGTTCAGAGACTTAGAGCTTAGAAGAACTCTTTCAGTATATCCTTAGATGCTAGTAAAATTGCATACCAAGCAGAGCCTCGAGATCAACTACTCTTTTAATATAAAAGGAAAAGTACTTGTTTATCATTGGCTGGATTCCAATCAGGATCGAAAAGCACCAGTCGATTTCCACCAATTAAATTGAGGCCACAACCTCCAGCTTTACTACTCAAGAGAAATGCAAATTCATCCTGAAGAAAACAGCATAACTCAATAACGGAAAGACCCACACCACATTACCAAGATTTTGAACAACAAATTTACAATACCTTTGATGGATCATTGAAACGATTAACCAACTTCTGTCTTTTGCTGATTGATGTAGTCCCATCAAGTCTTAGAAAAGGGTATCTTCTTTCACGGCACAATTGAGCAAAGAGGTCCAATGTCTGACAAAGGAGAATATAATCAAGATGGTCACACTTCAACCCAAAAAGGACAAAATAATACTTAAACAAGGGTCTTCTTACAACTAGAAGTCACATCAATCATCTTAAACGCTAGAAAAGCTATGAACAGGTTTGACAAGTACCAAGGTCCACTCATGCTAATACACTCTAAGTCCTAAACTCCTTCCAGGTCTATTATAACGTTTGACGATATTTAGGAAAGAAAACCTGTATGGACATACTACTAAATGTCAGGTAGAAAGTGATGTGCAACCAAACAGACAAGCACATCAACCGAAGTAGAAAAAGTTACAAGTTCATCATAAATCAAGAATCCACTTGAAATGGTTCGACAATTAAGATATTTATTGGATGAATGGGAAACAGATCTAATAAGTACTTGCAGTCTAGTTACATGTTTCTAAGAGTAAGCATCCATAGTTTCTATAACATAAGGCTCACTGTCACAAATCAAACGATTTCAAAATAAAAATGGATTTTTTACAGGAACAGCATTAAGTGATTTGTTCACTCTAAATTGCTAATACTATAGACGCCTGTAAGAAAAGCCTCACATAAGCACAACTTCAAAGCAAAAACAAGCCTTTCATCATAGGCTTTTTATGTTTATATATTTCTATCCACCAATGGCAGAAGCAATTGCGAGGATCAGTACCATTTTATGTAAGAATACCCGAGACAAACTAAAATGCTAATATTCACTTTCTTTAGTTTTGATTGCTCATTTATTTGTATCTAGGAGGAATTTGATTCAGAAAATGACATACAATAAATGACATTCATCAACTACGTAACAATTAAAAAAGAAAAAGGAACGATGCATGAATCACATGACACAATAACATCCACGTAATCAAAGTATTCAATCGAAAAACTCAAAATCTGTACCTGTGTGTAATTTGAGACTAGAACAATCCTATCATCTGTTCTCCGACGGAGTTGAGCAAGTAACCTGGCTAAGACATGCATTTTTCCAGATAGTTCAACCCATACCCCATCACCACCAGTCCACGATCCAGATCTGACAGAACATCAGGGAATCGTTGTTTAAATTAGGAGCATAGATTCATGTCTGAGAATCAGTAAGTATTTACCTTCCAGAGAACATTTCCTGTGGGAAGAAACGCAGACAATCCTCAAACCCTGATGTTCCTGGACTCCCACTTTTTATTGTATCATATATTAGCTTCAAGTCAAATTTACCGGGAGTTAGTATTTCAATAGCTGCAACTGAATCATAAAAATGTAAATGAAAAGATAGCCTAATGCTTTCATAGAAATAGGACTTAGACATCATTGAAAAATCCCCTAAACACGTGCCACAGTTTTCAAGGGAAACTTAAATCACTGGATCCGGCAAAAATATTATGAGACCTGTATGTGAGACTAGAAGTTTCAACCTGACAAGATAACTTCATTCATAATTCAGAAGATTCAATTCAACGTGTAAATTGAAGCTGCGACATAAGTGTAGTAACATATTACTTAACCAAGTCAGCTGATAAACCTCCAAACTCTTATGTCAACTCATAAAACAGAAAAATCAAGCTGACACAAAAGTCTCTACACCATAGTACATTTATGATAGCATTCAATATGAATAGCATCCAGGACATTGACTGCAGTAAAAGGTCTAAGCATCACTAGTTGTGAAGTACTTAAGAAGCCCCTCATAGATGGTGAGCCATGATTCTCTGGTTACTTGACTTCCCTAGACCACCTTTGAGTCTACAGTCTAAGAGAACCTAATTCTATGCTTGACACCTGACTATCAAGATACAGATGTCCTACCATGTTCTACAGCAAGAGTTTAAACCTGTGCACGTTCTTCTACTTTGTTCCTATAATCACAACAAAAGAGTCTTTGGAGTTTATGTGCGAATGTGCAACCGTTTCATAAGATAAGATGGCAATTTTCATAACTTAACCAATGATGGCATGATACTATTTTCAGAGCTAAATTCCAGTCTTGTATATAGTAAACTGTGTGCAGACTATATTTTTCATCTTCTTCTTTGAGACAGGAAACTAATGTATCAATAAAATACCATTCGAGGAAGACCTCAGCATTTAAGACGTGATCACAAAAAGATCCGTAGCACAATAATGTATAGAAAACTTACTTCCCACTCTAAGAAAAGCGGTGAAATCTATAGAGCAATGCCAAAACATTAATTTATCATCCTCCAGAAACAGTATACCTTTGGGTGATTGCAGAGCTTCTTAAGAGCAGTTATATAAGCTAAGATTTTTGATTGTTTTGCTTCTTCTGAAATGGCGCGTTTAACCTGTGCTTGAAAGTTAGAAGTTTATCTATTGTACTTCTTCACGAAGAAGAAGAAGAAGAAGAAGAAGTTTATGCAGACTGCATGTGTAATCATACAAAAGGATTGACCATACATTTTTTGAATGTATAAAATGGTTGTACAACTCAGATTGGAGAGGTGTCAACTTGCAGCACACAACTTCGACCATCTGTAGAAAAGGAGATTAATTCAGTTAAACAAATAACATACAGCAAACTAATAAAGTAGTTTAGATATAAAAAGGAACAGAGGTATGAGACACCGTCGATAACTGTTTAACTAATGACATGTATTACATATCTCTGGAATTTATTTTGGGAACTTTAAGTTCCAATGGACCTAGAAAAATAAAAGAACTCCAGGTGTTCCTGATTGAATGCAAGGAGTGGATGGGTTTTCTATTATACGAGATTGGAAAAGTCAAATTGAAGAAGATGCATGATTGCTAAGCAATATAAATAGGACCAAGTAAGACCCAATGGGTACATGGTTTATGAAGTTGGATTAAAGGAAATAGACAGAAGAAATAACCACAAATACACCCATGAACTTTAAGCATCGATCAGACCAATGTAAAAATAAGTCAGCTTTCTAGAAGAGGACTTAGTAAATAGGACTGAAGTAAGAGACAGAAAATCGATTTTAGTTCCACACAGGACAATACATGGTATTAACTTTTTCTTGTTCATTTTCTATAGATATCCTTGTTGGCCATCGTGCTCAATTTGGTCCATATACTCAATGCAACATGTGAAAGGAAAACATCTTCCTCATATTCACGAGATAACTCAAGAGTTGGCAGTTCATCAATTACCATTTCCACTGAATAATCTCAACTAGTCTAACACTGTAGAATTTGTGTGCAAGCCACCTCTCAACCAATCTATCATAATTCAGGCATCTCATAATAGCCACATGTTCATTTACCTTGGAGCACTACAATCATAATATCTTGGGAAACACATTTAAACCCAAGATAACAGATGCTTTAATGACATCAAGGTCTTAGAAGGCAATGATATCCCAAAGGTTAAATAACAGAGACATAATCATAAAATTCTTATAGCCGTAATTCTAAAATCACAGTAAGAATTATGCTACATGATGCTGAGAATTATGGATGATAAAATTGAAGTACCTTTGGTGGTAAGTGGTTGGATAGTAGTGCATTAGTCCTCCGCAGTATGAACTGAAACACAAGAAAGAAACTTGTAAGAAGTAAAATTTACATATCATACAAGTGTGTGCAATAACCTGCGCACAACCTCTAATGAACAAAAAGTAGAGAGTTTGTAAGCCTAATGGAACTAAATGATGTTAGCCTCTTTGAAGCTGACACGAGTCTACAAGACTCTTGCATAGCATATAGCAAAATATAGTTACCTGATTTACTTTTGCACTTAGTTCCGCAGATCGCTCTGAACCAAGCTGCTTTTCGTCTTCAGTAGCCATTGGCTCTCGCCCACAAACAATTGGTGTCTTCAACAAGCATAGAGAACAAACAATATCCGAGATAATGTGTTATATACTGCAGAGGAACAATTAGGCTTGACAACAGAACACAGCATGTTCCTATATGACTTGCCAATTCTATCTTTGTGTTGACAGACACAATGCTGCCTGATGGGCCTAAAGTTCATTCAACAAACTAAATAAACAAAAGAGATTAATGTTTATCTTGCACATCTCAAATTCAGGAACTTAGCATACCTCATAATGACGCCGAAAGTATATAGCATCACCCAAGACTCCAGGATTTGTGAAATTGACCATGGCATAGAACTCCTCAAGATCATTCTAAATTTGAGTAATACAGAAGAGTCAAATAGTCCCCATAGATAAAACACGGAAAGTACTACGAGAAATGGTGTAGCTGTAAGACTCATAGATTGTTCTCACTTGCATTGGAGTCCCTGACAATAGAATGCGTCTTTTGCATGATAAAGCAGCTAATGCCTGGTCCATAGTTTAATGAAAATTTTGAAATCGACATTCATAATGGCCTCATTCAAGGAAAAATGCTCAAGGGAGATTTGATGTATCTTACTCGATTAGTCAATGTTTGGTCATTCTTTAGCCTGTGAGCCTCATCACATATAAGTAGGTCACAGGATCCACTTTGGTTGAATTTTAAGGAATGCATGCGAAATGTCTCGTAGGAAATAATCAATACCTGTGAGAACGTCAGTTGAGTTTTGAGTAATGAGCATTTGCTAAATGATTCAGATATTACAAGAAAATGACCTGCAAAGGGCTGCCAGAACTAGTGAAGGTATCAATGCCAGAGACAACATCTTCTCGTGTACTCTCACAAAGAGCAAGAAGCTTCACTCTTGCCCCAACCCATTTATCGATTTCAGCTTCCCAATTACTCACTAGACTGGTAGGAGTTACAATTATTACTTTCTTAACCATTGGTTTTCCATCAAATCCCTGACGAAGAAGGGTGTAGAGTAGTGTGATTGACTGTAGGGTCTTCCCCAACCTGAACTAGATAAACCCAAAAATAATTAGAACATCAAAGACAAGAGACAATAATCACAAGACCTTTTTCTTTGTTTTAAATCTTAGAAACCGAGCAAGAAAACACTGTCAGTGGGTTCCTGAACTTCTACCCCATATCATCAGCCAAAATGCACCCATTGATGTTGGCAGCACTGAGAATACCAGAAACACAATCAAACATGAATTGGACCCCTTCTCTGCAAGTGAAAATCAAGTCAACCTTCAAATTGAGTAGTGTAATAGTATCATCAGGCTATCTGTCCTTATTGAATGATGCAATTTCAAGGTTTAAGATTCAAAGTTCTAACAGCAAACAGAATACAGCTGGAAATAGCGAATTGATGAATAGTAGGCCAAGTATCCTATCATTCATGAAACCTAGAGTAAGCATTAACATTTATAAATCTAAACTATATTCATTTTAGTGAACTAATGCAAAAGAATACTTCAATGCAAATGAGAAATCTCTAAGAAGATGCTAATGATAATGTCTGCCATGAATTTTATCATGATTCACTATCTTATCTCCTTAATCTTCAGAAGATTTTTGTGTCTGTTATTTCACTATCTTATTTTCACATGTTCAAACCTGACAATACATGCTGAAGGAAGAAAACCTATGAAACTCTTAAGCTAAGTTTAACTGTACCTTTGATGGGGCCGGAGAAATTTCACGAGCAAGGGATCTACAGTTACAGACTTACAGTCACTGTCTCCCGCCTTGGATTCTTCCAGCTGCCATAACACCAGTGGTTCTATTCCTGGAGGCAGTGATACACTCTCCTCTATATCATGATTCTCAATGGTGTTGGAAGTATTAAACCTGTTCGTAATGTTGACCAATGCAGGCCTTGTGGACCCCCATGGCACAAACCTCTTACGAGCCCAAAGCCGTCGTGCCAGCTGCTCTTTGTTCTCCGAGTAACCACTAGCAGAGGGAGGCTTAAAGGGCTTTCTTAAGCTGGACTCGGCATCCACCACCGAGTATACCCGAGGAAATAGCGATTGCCGCTTCACTTCTAGATTTCCCCTGATCAGAAACAAGATACTTCAACTCAACTGAAAGTACTATCATTAGGGAAGCAATGTTTACTGATCTGAACAAAACTTAATTTTCTCAAAATAGCATAGTACTGAATTTCTCTAGTTAAAGACCAGATACTAGATGTCACTAACACGATCACAGACCCATATCGGGGACGAATTACTAAAAAATAAATCAGAAATGATTAAACCCTAGCTATAAACAACCCAGTCACCTTACACATACTAATAATTCACAGATTCAACGCCGCTTGGATCAGTGACTAGCACTCAAAATAATGAATATTACGGATAATAGTAAGGTCACCAAACCTTAAAAGAGCAGCTACATTCTGCGACTTCCGTTGGTTGTTCGGCTTCGGAGCTGAAGGCCCAGCGGGCATTTCATCTTCGTCGTTATCACAATCAGAGCTGTTGGACACTGATGGGGATTCCGGTGAGAGATCGTAATCGGGTTCCGACCCCGTTGAATCGCTGGACGGCGAGATAGATTCATCGTCGTCTTCCATCGTTATTTTTTTTTTCGTTGTGCTTCCGCGACACTCTTTCTCGCCCCCTCTCTCTCTCCCCCCGCTTTTAAGTGCGCACACAAATTTTGGCGGTAAAGTTGGAAGTAGAGTTTTTTTCTTAGAATGGAAAAAGAATAAAAGAAAAGGGCTGGAAATAGAAAACATAGTTAAACGCAATAACACTAAGGGAGTGAGGGGGAAAAAAAGGAAAAAGTTAAAAGTAGTTTCCATATCCGAAAATCCCGTGAAAATAATTCTTAATCAGAAATCTCTATTCCACCAATATTTTAAAAATAAGCAAATTAATCTTTTTCACTAAGAGAGTGTATGCCTAAGCTTATAAGTTCCTCAAAATTATTTGATAATTTTTTAAGTAAATGAGCTTATAAGCTCAAAAAATAAGCTGTGAAGAGCTTATAAATTCAAAAAAAAAAAAAGTTCCTTTCGACTTTTTTTTGAAACAACTTATAAGTTGTCTAATGCTAAAAGTTAAAATAAAATAAATATCTTTATTTTTTTTAATATTACAGTTATACCATCTCAACAAAAAAGTATTTATTTACATAAAATTAATTTTACTTTCTCTTTTGGTCATTATTACATTTAAAAGAACTTATAAGCTTTTTTTTTTATCAAACAGAATTACAACTTGTAAGCTCAAAAAATATCTTACAAGAGACATGATCTTATTTTATTCAAACACTTCAAAAAAAATCTTAAAAAAAAAGGACGTAGGAGCTTATCAACTTCAAAAACATGTTATAAGCTCTACGAGCTTATATGCTCTTTAAAATAAGTTTAGCCAAACACCCTCTACATTAACATTTACTTCTTTAAGGCAAATCCCAGAAGTTAAGGTTTAGTATCGTGTCAGTCCTTAATATTTGAAAATAAACATTTTAATCCTTAATGTTTAAATTTAATTTCTATATGGTCCATCACTTAATTTTCCAGCATGTTTTTGGATGCATATGCCAAGCTAGTGGGGGGTTGGCGGGTACGGTCACCCCCCTTAAGTTTTGATTGAGCTAAATTTTACATATATTTTTTTTTTTAAATTTAAATTTTGCCCCTCCCAATAATTATTAAAAATACCTTGAATGTTTTATAGAAATTCGATCCCTTTCCCCTCCTTCCCCCCCCCCCCCCCCCAAGCCCAAACAAAAAATCCTAATTTCAGCCTAGTTTGGGTGGAATTGAATGACAAAACTGTCAAATTAATATTTGAAGTTGCATTTTGGTTCGTCAAAATAATTTTCAGACTAATATTTTACTACATTTACTCATACGTTTGCAAATATTTTGGCCAATTTAAACACAACCTAATTTTAAGTGATGTTTATCATCCTATAGCGAACTCTGTTTGTTATCGCATGTTGATAGTGTCCTATACTCGATATTTTACCACATGTTTTTTATACCTTCAGTATCAAATCATTAGTCGTTTAATATTTTCGCACATAAACCAATTAAGTTAATGAACATCCCAATTTTTAGATGAAATTATAATAATTTGACCAAAATACCCTCCACTAAAAATTTGTATAGGATAACTAATAAGTTCTAATTCAAAAGAATAAGGCTAAATTTGGAAGAAAAAAAATAGCAGCTCTCTTGAGCTTCTCAATATGATAAGCATTATGGGACAAAAACTCTCTAAAACGACAAATAATTTGGGATCAAGGGAGTATGTTATACATTTTTTAGTCAATTGAAAAACATTTCCATTTCTAGACTTATTTTATTTTTAGTAATTTTTATTTATGTTTAGTATTTTTTTTTTAGACATTCGTTGTGTTTGATGTGGGACAACATGTTTGTTCACGTCAGCTATCATAGTTGTGTAGTCATGAAGATTGTTCAATGACATCGCTAGTTAATTGATAATATGATATTAAAAATATTTAAAAATAATTCAAATAAAACTACAAGTTTACCAAATTAAATTTCAAAAGACAAAAATGATTATTAGTAGAAAACATATTAAGCAAGGATTTACAGTGTTCTTCACAATTGTACACGTCTGTTTTTCATAAATTGAAACTGCTTTATAATTGTTTCGTTTGATAAGGTATCGAATACTTCTTTTTCTACATACTAGCAACACCGCACGCTTTACGTTTGTGCAAAATATAAAAAATATATATTTTAATTTAATACTTAATTCTTTTTAGGATGAAAATATAAATATATTATTAAATTTTTTTATAAGAATATTTTTTTAGAATTATTTGAAATAATTTATTAAATTATAATAATTTAAAAATAAATTAGTTATATGAAATAAAATTACATAATAAAGAATAAACACAAAAAAAAACAACAAAGTAATTGTAATTAGAGAAAGTGGTTTGTGGGTTGAGAACATAGGGTTTTTAAATTGGATATAATATTACAATATTGACCTTTTTATTTGCTTATTTATTGCATGTATTTACTAATTAAAAGGATAAAATTGGCACATCAAATTTTGGTATCCGAATTGAATCGATTTCATGTGAATTTTTAATTTTAGCTACAATTTTACATATTTCCATTTATTCCACATAAAACTGAATGGCAAATTTTGTAAAATCAAATAAATAACCGTCATTTGCGAGACAAAAATATCTTTCTTTTCATAATAGTATAGATATAACCAAACAATTATTCAACCATTGATTTCTCATTCATTACCCACCTCTGATATGGGTCAGTCCGATAAGCTCCTCGAAGGATGGCCTGGTGGGCTTCTCACAAGAACAAGAGTTTCGAGGGCATCGCACCCGCCTGAATTCCCTCAAGAGTACCCAAGAGACAAAACGCCTTCGAGGGTACCAAATGCACTCAAGAGTAGGAATCACAAAGTCCTTTAGAAGACAAACTGAAAAAGGTGGCTACCAACCCTCGAGAGGATCCAACGACCCCTGACGTGCAAGGACATCCGCTACTACCAAACATAAAATTACAATATGCAGCCGTCTCCATCAAACCCAAGAGCCATTAATACTCTCTCTAAACCAATATCTCAAGCATTCAATACAACGGATTTGCCATTAATGAGGGGTCAAACTCCATTTAATGAAGGTACAACCAATTCATCAAGGGGGAGCTCTCTCTAGAATTATAAAAGTTTATCTACTTTCTACTTGTAAGAAGGTTGGTTGTTGTTTTACACTGATTTTGCTTGTAGAATAATTTGAAACAAAAGACCTTGTGCAATTATGAAGTTGCAAGAAAAACCCTTTATTTTAAATTATTGACAGCATGCACCCTGCGTGCATGTAAAAAATTGGAATATATATATAGGGGTATATTTGGGAGTTCAACAAATTAATAAGTCTATTACAATGATGAGAGTAGGAATACAAATGAGCCGAATGGAGCCTTGGCAATTTTTCGAAGCTCGACATCGAGCTCGAATCAAATACCTTAAGGTCGAGCTCGACGAGCTGGGAAATTTGAGGCTCGAGCTCGGCTTGATTTGGTTTGCTCATTTGGCTCGAACTCAACCTATTCTCAAACCCACTTTCCCATTAATCCTTTTTTTCTCAAACCCACTTTTTCAAGCCTTTTTTCTTGAACCCACGACACAGAGCCATAGACCTATGACAACGGAGGAGAGGCGTTGACGAAGACACAACGACAACAGTCTTGCGCCGGTAGAAATGCAAAGGAGTTTCTCTTTTCTATAACGAGAGAGGAGATAGTAGAGAGGGGGGTGAGAGACAACAGGGAGAAGAGAGATAAGAGGGAGAAAGTGGCCCGAGAGAGACGATATAGAGAAGAGAGACGA
This sequence comes from Petrea volubilis, assembly GCA_026212405.1. NCBI lineage: Eukaryota > Viridiplantae > Streptophyta > Magnoliopsida > Lamiales > Verbenaceae > Petrea > Petrea volubilis. Next base: position 5,154,642 of record CM047875.1, read on the forward strand.
GAGGAAGAGAGAGAGCCAGGAGAGATAATGAGGAGAAAAGAGCCCAGATTGAGAAAGGAAGACTACATATAGAGAGAGCAGAAGAGATGAAGGAGACAGAAGATAAGGGGGTAGTGATTTTGACCAAAATTAAGATTTTGACTATAAATTTTCATTTTTGTTTTATAATTATATATGTATGTATTATATAAAATTTAAAAAATATTCAATTATTAAAGGCTCACGAGCCTACAAACAAGGACTTCAGGCTCAAGTTCGGCTCGATAATTATACGAGCTCGAATATGTGTCGAGCCAAATTGATTCGTTTACATCCCTAGATGAGAGAATGTACAAAAATGAAATTACACAAGATTTTTTTGCTAATTAATTTTACACAAGATTTTCTCTTTCCTAATGAAAAACAACATTGGGGTCTGTAACTTTGTTTTCAAGAGAAAAATATTTCTAAAGAGAACCTAAATATGACTTTTGTTTTGTTATGATTTCCAAAAAAAAAAAAAAAAAAAAAAAAGAAACACAAAAGTCCGCGACCCTTAGATCTAATACATATTTACTCCATCCTTAGAAGTGTATAAAGTTTAGTGCTAGAGTTCGAATCCTGATCGTGCATACATATTATTAAAAAAAATCTACAAAAAAAAAAATCACATTTAAGATTTTACCAACAAGTAGGGCTATCATTTAAGCGGATTTAATCCTAATCTGATTTGAATATTATCATATTTGACCGATTAGAATATTTGATGGATTAGATTTGATTATGAATATCAGTAATTCGAAGTAAATGGATAGAATATAGAGTCAAATAGTCCAATCCGTCAAAGATCATATTCAAACTTTAAGGATATTTTTTATTAGATTAATAACCATATGTATATGACGCTAGTAAAAAAGCTAAAATAAAATGCAAGATATAGATCATTATATTTAATAATACACTATTGTTTCATTTTTCCAAGTAATTTTTCTTAACAAAACAATGTACAATATTTATACATATTTTAAAATATTTTTCTACTTAATTAAATTTTATTGTTTACATAAGAAATAAAGTTTTTTGATTGGTTATTTTTTTGTCTGAGTCTTGAATTTTTCACTAAATTTGGACTCAATAATAATGAATATACATTCAATAAAATTTGGATCGGATTTCAATATTACCCATTGACAACCCTACCCGCAAGGCTGCCCACCCGAATAACAAGAAGTCCGGAATAAATACACAGTGATACCATAACCTATTCGACGCTTTTCTTCATCCCCTTGCTTGCACTGTATTTTTGGTAGTAGGGTTTATCACTTCCCAAGGGTTTAACAAATTCGCAGCAAGAACAATAGAAATGGCGTCAACTTTATCGACGATTCTCAGAGCTCGATCTTCCTTAACCATGGCCACTTCTTCTTTCAGCAAGGTACGCCTCTCCCCCCCCTTCATTTCACTCCCCAAAACCCTAACCCGAAGCCCCTCTGTCAGAGCCCTCTCAACCTCTGCGATACCCGACGATTCCCAGAGGCCAAATCCTCAGTCCTCGACTCCATACAATTTCAATCAGAATCCTGATAATCAGTGGGCTCCACAGAACAACGATTTCGGAAACCCTAGTATCCACAGGAACAGTAATTTCCAGAATCGGGATTATAGCGGTGGTTATGCTAATAGTGGGTTGAATCAGGGTTACCCGAATCAAGGAGGTTTCAATCCGGGTCGGGGTGATGGTCTACATGGAGGAACAAGCCCTACTTCGGGTTTTCCCAATCAAGGGTCTCGGCAGAACCTGAGTTATCCCCCGCCCCGTGGAAATGTTAATCAATGGAGTAATAATCAGAATGAAGGATATGGGCGGAGTCCGGCTCCAAATTTGGATAGGAATTATCCTCCCCAAGGCGGGTTTGGTAACCAGGCCTATCAGCAGAACCCGAATCAGAGGCAGAATTTTCCGAGTGAAGGTGCGAATCAGTGGAAGAATGATTATAACCAGAATCCCAATATGGGTTACCCACAACAACATAGCCAAAATCAGTGGGGATCGCATGGGCAGGCTGTTGTAAATAACCAGGTTGAGAACAGAAGTCCAGTCATGAGCGATCAGGCGCTGAGTGTGAGTGGGCCACCCGAAGTTGTTGACTTACTGAGTTTGTGCCAAGAGGGTAAGGTTAAGGAAGTAATTGAACACATGGACAAGGGGGTGCGTGCAGATGCTGAGTCTTTTAGCTTGCTTTTTCAGCTGTGTGGGAATTCTAAGAAATTTGAGGATGCAAAGAAAGTGCATGATTACTTCTTGAGGTCGACTTTTAGGAGTGATCTACAATTGAACAATAAGGTGCTTGGCATGTACTCAAAGTGTGGAAGTATGACGGATGCACGAAGAGTTTTTGATCATATGCCTGACAGGAGTATGGATTCTTGGCACTTGATGATTAATGGGTATGCGGCTAATGGGTTGGGTGATGATGGGTTGGCTTTGTTTGAGCAGATGAGGAAGTTGGGTTTACCACCAAATGAGCAAACTTTTCTTGCTGTTTTGGAAGCTTGTGCTAGTGCTGAAGCTATTGAAGAGGGATTTATACATTTTGAGTCGATGAAGGCTGATTACGGGATTTCTCCTACTATTGATCATTATTTGGGACTTCTAGGCGTCCTTGGGAAGTCAGGACATCTTGCTGAGGCAAAGGCGTACATTGAAACTCTTCCATTTGAACCTACAGCGGTGATTTGGGAGGCACTGATGAACTATGCTCGTATACATGGAGATATTGACCTTGAAGATCATGCCGAGGAGTTGATGGTCTGTCTTGATCCTTCAAAGGCTGTCACTAATAAGATTCAGACTCCTCCTCCAAAGAAGCAGTCCGGGACCAACATGCTTGTTGGAAGGAACAGGATACCGGAGTTCCGTAACCCGACCCTTTACAAGGACGATGAGAAGTTGAGGGCTGCCAAGAAAGAGCAGGCTTATGTGCCTGACACCAGATATGTTCTTCATGACATTGATCAGGAGGCAAAGGAGCAGGCGCTGCTCTACCACAGCGAGCGTCTTGCAATTGCTTACGGTCTCATTAGCACTCCGGCAAGGACACCTCTGCGAATCATTAAAAACCTACGTGTATGTGGTGATTGTCACAATGCTATCAAGATCATGTCCAGAATCGTTGGGAGAGAGTTAATTGTCAGGGACAACAAACGTTTTCATCATTTCAAGGATGGAAAATGCTCTTGTAATGACTACTGGTAAGTTCCAAATGATCAATGCAGGTGATTTATGGCTTGATTGTTATGCCTCTGTGATGAGAAGGATCTATTCTTTTGCAATGACAATCATGATGCCTCTAGATTTACCTCTATTCTGGAGATGATAAATTGTTCCATCATTCCGGATATTGTAACTTCTTTGTGGAGCTTGCAGCCAGAATTATTGTAATTATTTCTAGTGCCACTTAGAAATGAAATTGAATTCTCACTGGCAGTTTAGCATGTAAGGTGCCTACTGTAGGTTTGTTCTGAATATATCAGATGCTATTTCTGAAGAAAGATGTTCAAGTTATTATCCATGCAAATATTCTACATATATCAGATGCTATTTCTGAAGAAAGATGTTCAAGTTATTATCCATGCAAATATTCTACTGTAGGCACCTTACATGGCCATTTTAAATTCCTTGATTCCTTCTCGTCCTGTGAGATTAAGCACAGTTACGATTATTGGGGAGCTTTATATCTACTTTTTTGTCATTTGAGTGTTCTGCATTGAGTCCGTATAACTGGAAATATACAAAACTATAAGGACCTTTTAATTTAATAGTTTTTTAATAAAAGTCAATAGTGTCATTGTTGATTTCTATTAAAAATTTTAAATTTATGCCTTTTTTTTCATTTTTCCTGAATGAAATAAATTTAAGGTTTAATTACACTTTTGGTCCAGTAAGTGAGATCTTCTTTTTAAATTTCGTCCTGTAAGTTTGATAGTTGCACATTTAGTCCTGTATGTTGGTTCAATTTGATATGTTTGGTCTTAAATTAACACATTAGGTCCTGTATGTTGGTTTAATTTGACACATTTGGTCATGAATTAACACATTTGGTTCTAAATGAGACAGGATTATATTTGAAAATTTAGGACCAAATGTGTTAATTCAGGACTAAAAGTGTCAAATTAAACCAACATACAGGACTAAATGTGCAACCATGAAACTTATAGGACCAAATTTGAAAAGGAGGTCTCACTTACAGGACCAAAAGTGTAATTAAGTCTAAATTTAATAATTTTTTAGTGAAAATCGGCAATGTATTTTTTTTTCGCTTTTTATTTGTCAGAAAAAAATAATTAAACAATAATTTTCAATAGAACAACACTGTCGACTTCTGTTGAAAACTTAATTATTTCGATCGTTTGATAATTTATATTATATAATTTTTTTTTCACAACATCGATTGCGGTGTCGTCAACTTTTGTGAAGAATAATTTTTTTTCCTGATGTTTTAGCCCGTAATCGACTTTTATATTATGTTTGTTTTGAAGTCAACTACCTCGTAGTCAACTTTAGTAATAGCTATTGTACGGCTGTTAATTTTTTGGCCTACAAATTGTGAAAAATTTTGAAAATCGAAACATATCAAACATATTTCATTTGATTTGCTTTCAACATCCTTCAAATTGCTCTACACATCCTTCAAATTCCATTTCTCAATTTCACATATTTGCTAAGTTTTTCAAGTTAGGAATAGTTTCTACTGATGTTTTTTCATCTAATTTGTTATAAATAAGATGAAATGTATTGGTATTGTTATACATTGAGGTTGATTGAATCAACCAAATTACTCTATTTTATATGATTGTCCACATTAGTCGATTGTCATCATTTGTCGATCTTGTAGAACTAGTGTACAACATATATAATAGTTTAGATCGGAATGAATACACTATCAAAATATTTGGTGCGTACTTTATCTATAAGGATCTTCTAATGGAGAATATTTTGGAGATTAATGATGATTCAGCATTGTCTTTCTTTATCAATTCGCGTTCTAAATTTGAAATTGTGCAATTGTTTGTTGAAACAGAAGCAGCCTCTCAAATTCCTACATATATGAGATGTAATGTCAACAATGGACGGGGAATTATATGGCGGTTGTCACAAAGGCTTTTTAAAACTTCAATTTGAATTTCCCTCATATTATAGTGGGTGTGTGGAACCCACGTTCAACGAGTATGAGTTGGATCACAACAGACAAAATTATACATGGTCATTGGTGTATTACGACGAAGGTCCATCGAACCAAGGTGAGCCATCCGAGCATGCCCCGCCACCGGAAGATGATTATGTTCCAAATCATTAAGTAGATAGCTTCCGTGATGAAAATTATTAGATTCCGATTTCGACGATGATGACGATGTTAACGACGAGGAAAACGAAGATATTAAAGTTGTATCTAAGTTAGTCAATCGAAATTACGAAAATGAATCATTTGAACCAGCAACAACAATTTCAGTTGAGAAGACACAAATCGAACCACCAATGCCATTCAGAAAAATGGTGCTACATCTCCATGAGATTCCACCATTCTATTTAAACATTCAATCGGAGATTTTTGCAGATTCGATGGACTTGCCAACTAATCCAACAAAAATACTATGATCCAACAATAGAAAAGCTTGCACTGGGTATGATGTTAAAAAAACAAAGGTCACGTAATGGTTGCCATGAAGGAGTATCACATCCAATGGATTAGAGGAGAGTTCACCAGTTTGTTGTAACACCCCACAATTTTGAATAGGGTCGTGCAAACGTGGAGCCGAAATTGGATGTCCTTTCTTGATGCGTGCCTCATTCAAGAAAAATAAAGGATATTGGAGGATCAGTGTTTACAACGGTGATCACACATGTTTCGTACCCGGTAGGTTCACTCATCATGCAAATCTTGATAGAAATTTCATTGGCGGTTTGTTGGTAGGACATGTTAGAACAAACTACGATTACCCGATTAAAAATGTTGCTGACTTGGGGAAAGAAAAATATAACTATACTATATCTTATTCCAAATCATATCACGGTCTACGATGTGCACGCCAAATTGTGTATGACACATGGAAAAGCTCAGTTGCTAAGCTTTCGAGGTACATGGCGGTGCTTCAGAAATGGAACCTAGGTCATATTTAATTTTACACCAGTTGTAGTTGGATATTATTTATTGCTTATTACACACAAAATAAACATTATCGTTTTAATTTGCAGGTACAATTGTCGAATAGGTTGACAATTAATGTGGTTTGAGAGTTCCTGAAAAATAGATGTTACATTACTTGTTCTGGGCTTTTAAGCCGTGCATAGATGGATTTCCACACTTTCGTCTACTAATCAGTGTGGACAGTACTTATCTGCACACCAAGTACAAGAACAAACTTCTTGTGATTACAACAATAGATGCAAATCAACAGATTTTATCATTAGCCTTCGTATTAGTAGATGACAAGAACCTAGCTTTGTGGAGTTGGTTCCTAAAGTTTCTGAACAGACACTTTATACGAGAAGAATGAATAGTTTGCCTCTTGTTAGATAGGTACCATGCCATCTCTGGCGCCGTACAACGTATCAGTGCCTTCAGTGAGCTACTTAGTTGCCACCAATTGTGTTTCATGCGAACAGTCAAGCACCGATTAAACGAGCGACTATACGTCTTCGACATAATTTTGGGTTGAATTTACGAAGCGCCTATATGATTCAAAGTTACTGAACTCACTGTGTGCATCACAACTTAATGAAAGTTGATGCATTTGATCCTCCAGCGATAATATTCAAAATTAGTGACATCGTGGTTTAATTGATATTACATTACTGATATTTAAAAATAGGGGTAATGATTTTTGGCCATCCGAACTATGATGCTTTTTGGACTTTGCCACTTTTTTTTTTTTTTTTTTGTTGTCTTTGGTTGCCATCCAAACTATACGATTTTTTGATTTTACCACTTGAGAGCGAATTCCGGCCAAAAAAATCATCGGGACGGTACGACGTGCATGGCATGTGATCTTGGTAGGGACATTTCTATTATTTTATTTGTAGAAAAATTATTTGTAAAAATGTGCCCCATATGATTCGAACTTGGGTTGAGAAAGAGAGCAAACACAAATTTTTTTATCAATTTCTTTTTAAATTTAATTAATTAGCAAGATTAAATTTTCTTTCAAAATAATAATTTATTCCTTTTTTTTGATTAAAAATTGATATTAAAATAAAAATAATATCAATTATTAATTCACAAAATAAATATATTTCTTTTTTTTTTGAATTTTAAATTGATGCTAAAATTCATTTATTTGAATCTATATAGTACAAATATATCAATTTGCCTAATATTTAACAATAATGGCAGTTGGTCAAGTGGTAGTAGGTGTAGTTGCACTCCTTCTCAACCTAAGTTCGAATTCTATGAGGCATATTTTTGCAAACAATTTTTTACAAATGAAATGATGGAAATGCCCTTACCAAGATCACATGTCATGCACGTGATATTGTTCCGATAACTTTTTGGTCTGAATTCGCTCTCAAGTGGCAAAGTCAAAAAATCATATAGTTTAGATGACAACTGGAGACAAAAAAAAAAAAAAGTTTAGGTGACAAATTCCAAAAAACGTCATAGTTCGGATGACAAAATATCATTACCCTTAAAAATATTAAAAATTCATTACTTACCACAGTTTGCCATGCATCAACTTTGATTGAACGATACCTAATCTCAATAGTTCGACTTGTGTGATTAATTGTCTTGTGTGCTTTGCATACCACTTGTCATAATTTGGCACTGTGGTACAATTGGGATTAGTAATTATAGGCGCATGAACACTCTCCCCACGTGAACTGTTCCACATATGTATATGGGCTGCATGGGCAACTTTCCAATTGTGTCCAGCTTTGCCTCTTTTAGTAGTACGATAAAAAACTTTGTGGGGTACTACATGATTGGTTGGAATATCCTGCACCTGTCCAACTTGGCACGTACAACGATATACCTGGTTTCACTCAGCTATATTGTAGTTGAGAAGGAAAAATCAGACCCTCTAGTACTCCTTCCGACAGTAAGAAGGCAGAGCAAGCATCAAATCCGACCCGTAGTCATAGGGCATCCATGAAAACTGCGCCACAAATTAAATAAAAAAACTTAACTACAACCAAACATATAAAACGATTACATAATAAATGCCAAAATTTTAACAAATTGAATACCTTACTAGGCTTCATATTGTCTAGCATATCCCTAAATATGCGGACGTTGTTCCTGGTTGTATGCGTCTATGAATTACGACAAGTCCATCTATACAATAATATTTGAAAATAAAGTTGATAAGGCGTATATTTCATATGGTGAAAAATGTGAACATAATTAATAGCGTTATTATCTTGCACCATAAGGGGCTCGAGGTAATATGACATCATAGCTGAGTACAATTAGTCTGAGCGATTCGGGCGGTACTAGTCATTACTAGAAAAAATATTTTTTGTGATCGAAATTTGTGACCGAAATCATTCAGTCACAAAAATGGAGAATTGTGATTGCTTTTGTGACCCATTTCAGGTTTTGAAAAAACAAAAAGAATTAGAAAATTGACAAATTGAAACAAGAATTGATATTATTGGTCATGTTTGTGATCGAAAATACAGTCACAAAAATATGTGGTTGCAAATTTGTGACCGATTTTTCAGTCACAAAATATAATATCAATAACTTGCTTCTAAATTTTTGTGACCGAAATTTTGGTCACAATTCTTTTTCAATCAATGACTGAAAGGTAGGTCATTATTTATTTATTCTGTGGCTGAAATTTCAATCACTATTATATATTTCATTCTGTGACCAAAATTTGGGTCATTATTCTTTTTATTCTGTGACTGAAATTTTGATCACTATTCAGTTAATCTATGGCCGACATTTCGGCCACTATTCTTTTCATTCTTTGACCGAAAATTCGGTCACTATTCCTTTTATTCTGTGATCGAAATTTCGATCACTATTATTTTTTTCTGTGACTAAAATTTCAGTCAAAAAGTCGGTCACATAATTGTCGGTCGTGGATTCGGTCACCAAAAACTGTGAACAAGGTTTTTGTAACTGATTTTTTGGGTCACAGATTCAGTTACAGATCTATTTTTATCACTGATTTAAGCTAAAATCGATCACAAAAAATAAATTTTCTAGTAGTGAGTAAATACTTGTTTTAAAATGCATATAACCAAATATATACTATATTTATAAATTTATTTTACTTGCAATAATTGCAGCACGCCACTAATGTCTTCTACTCTTCCATTATCTCTTTTCCTGGCACTATCACAAAGCTCCCAATATAAATGCGCTAATACAACATTTCCCCAGTAAAACTCCACTGCTTCAGTAACTTTAGCCAAGGGTCGCAAATACAACAACAAAATCAAATGTCGCTAGTATTAGGACACATGATACTACTAATGAGTAGTAAGGTAATACACCGTGTAACTTGATACGCCTCTCAAGGTACGATGTCGTTATTAACTTCTTTGTTATTAATAAAGTGTCTCAATGCACTTAATTTCAACTATGAACCTTTCAAATCAATCGAAGTAGGAGTAAAGTCGAGGAGTTATTGACAGTAAGTTGGCCAACCTTTCTCCATATCAGGACACTCGTCTATTCTTATTATTGTGCGTCCGTCAATCGATAATTTTCATATAACCGTTTTGTCTTTCAACATAACAATAACCTCCCTTATCCTTAAATGGAAAGTATAGGTCTCCGGACACCACCTCTCTATCAATGCAAAAATTAAATGTTGATCTATATCAACAAATCCGCAACGGTATACACCATAAAAACCCATATCATATAGTGCTTCAATTACTTTATCGTGAAGTTGTATACCATTTCGACTCCATAGTAATATTTCAACATTTCCATATTCATTCTACAAATAATACAAAAAACAAACAGTATAAATACGTTATGAATACCGAAAATTACCACAATAATTATTAACTACAAAAAATACATAACTACATTAATATACACAAAAAATACAAAAAAAAAAGAGAATTTGAAGAAGTTGACATCACCATTATTGACTTCTTCAAAAATTTGAAGAATTCGACTACGGTGATGTCAATTTCTTCATATTTTTGAAGAAGTCGACATCACCGTAGTTGACTTCTTCAAATTTTTGAAGAAATTGGACTATCGACACACCAATCAAAAATTTTCAATATATTTTTATAAAAAATTTCTTCACATGGTTGACTACTAACAACCCATATTTTTTTAAAACAACATGCTAATGATAATTAGCCTACAAAAATACACATAATGTTATTATAAACTAATTTTAATTATGAAATTATTACTTGTTATCAATAGCACAACTTCTAATGCCAAAAAAAAACTACAGTATGTTGTTTCACTAATATATATATATATATATATAAAACTAGTATTACTAACTACATTACGTAAAAATCATTACAAAAAAATGCAAATAATTTTGAGTAAAACATACCTTATAAAATTCTTTTGAAAAAGTTACTCTTCAACTCAAAACGCAAAAAAAAAAAATAAAAATTATAGAGAAGGAAGAAGAATTGAAGGAAGAAGAATTTAGGGAAGAAGAATTCAGAAGTTGAAAGTGTGAATGTAGCTTATTGGTTCTTCAAGCTTATATATACAAGCCGCGGTTCAAATTTTCGGACCAAAAAAAAAAAAAAAAGGATGTGACTCAGTGCTACAATGTTGAGCCACTGCATGCTGCATGCACCCTGTTTGCACTGCTGCAACAATGTGTTGACTGCTTTTGCAATTAGAGGTGGACATCGGGACAGGATTTCGGGATTTCGAGCCGGGTACCCAAATTTTTGAGTAGCAAATTTAGCTACTTGATCCTGTCCCGAATTTGTCGGGTACCCAAAAATTCCCTGCTGCTGCTCACAGTCACTGTAAATATTTCCAACTTACAATTAAACCTTTGAATTGAATTAAAACCAATATAAGTCGGTACCAATTAAAAAGAATATTAAGTAAAAAAATACGAAAATTTCCCCAACTTCAAACTTCATCAAATAACATATAATTTCACAACTTCAAAGTTCCAAATTCCAACTTCCAAGTCCCGTGAATAAAACTTTACAGCCAAGTTTACAAGCACTGTTTGTTGGTATAGTGACTATCGGCAGCCATTGGTACTTTGTTGCTGCCGTTGGTACTTCACCGCTGTGATGAGAGAGACAGGAGAGTGGGGCTTTTTTTCAAATTTGACTCAAAAAGGTGTAGTGTTTAACAATTTAACACGAAAAAAAAATTCTTTAAAAAACTAACCTAACTCGCCAAGAAACATGGCGAGTTTATTAAAATAATAATAAAATTTGAAATATTTTATTATATTTTGTCAGTAAAAAAAAATATTTAAATAATAAAAATCGCCACAGCATATGGCGAACAATGATTTAATAATAATATTAAATTGTATGAACAGTATTCGCCGAAAAAAAAAAATTATATTAAATTCGCCGTAGCTCACGGCGAATTTCAAAAAAAAAAAAATGAAAAATCCGAAAATTCGCCAAATCACACGGCGAATTTTCGGTCAAAAGCTGAGGCTAAATCACAGGCCTAAGCCTGCCGCCTGACGCCGCGTCAAATCGGCGAGAAATGCTGGAGAAATGAATAGTGTGGTGGGAGGTGAAAATTTGAATTTTGCCCGTTTATAAGTTTGAGTTTTGTACTCAGAAAATGTATTCCATACAAAATTTCACTCGAACACAAAAGAAATTCATTCGAAGCCAAATTTTTTGTTTTTCGTACGATATTTGCGTAGTCAAGAAGTTGAAGGTTTTGTGTAGGTATGTAAATATGTTATATTATTTCTTGATAGATAATATTAATATATATATATATATATATATTGTAATTAAATATTATGATTTTGATTAAATATTTGTTTTTATGAAAAAATTTAAATATTCTTTAAAAATTGTATGTGAGAATATTGCATTGTATTTTTAATATATATGTTGTTAGTAAATCTTGTAATTTTGAGAAATTATTGTTTGTAAAAATGTTTGTTTTTAATATATGTTGTATATTTAATATATATATTTGTTATATATGTTTGTTACATATGTTTGTGAAAATGTTCTTAATAAATTTATGTGAGAGACTTGGTTGTAATGTATATTGTTATTTTTTTGTTGTAATGTAAATTAATAAATCCATCTACACAAGGCTTGAAAGCCCAGAAGACATAGTGTATCATCTGTTTTCCCTCGACTCCTGAACCATGAGGATGGTGAACCCATTCCACAATTGTACCTGAAAATGAGCACACAAATATTTTAATTTTGTATCTAAAAAATAATATATAAAAAAGGGTTAGAACAACGTTTTTAAATTTCCACAATACCTGGGTTCCATTTTTGCAGTGCTGCCATATACCTTGGAAGTTTAGAAACTGAGCTGTCCCACGTGCCATATACAATTTGACGTGCACGTCGTAGACCATGATATGACTTCGCATAAGATATAGTGTACTTATATTTATCTTCCACCAAGTCGGCCACACTTTTAATAGGATAATCAAAGTTTGTTCTAACAAGTCTTACCAACAAACCGGCAATAAAATTTGTATCGAGATTTGCATGATCGGTAGACCTACCTGGTACGAAGCATGTGTGGTCGCCATGGTAAACACTGATCCTCCAGTATGCTTTATTTTTTTTCAGTGATGCGCGCATCCAAAAAGGACATCCACTTTCAGCTCCACGCTTACAAGACACTATCCAAAACTGTGGAGTGCTACGACAAACGGTGAACTCTCTCCTAGCCCACTGGATGTGATATTCCTTCACAACCGCCATTACATGACCTTTATTTTTGAACACCATGCCCAGTGCAAGCTTCCCTTTTGCTGAATCGTAGTATCTGCCTGGACAAGTAGGCAAGTCCATCGAATCTGCAAGAATCTCCAGTGCCGTGTTCAAATAAAATGGCAAAATTTGATGAAAATGCGGCACATTTGCTCCAAAAGGCATTGTTGGCTCCACTTGTGTCGCCTCTACAGGAATAGTTGGGGGTGGTGGAGACGACTCGTTCTCCAACGTTTCATTGGCTAACTCATCTACTGCTTCAATCTCAGCGTTCTCCTCGTCATTTATGTCTTCATCACTGCCCGAGTCAGAATCCGACAACTCCTCATTGTGGAAGCTATCTGCATAATGGTCTGAAGCAGATTCATTTTCTGGTTCAGGAGCAGGCTCAGATGGCCCACATTGGTTTGACGGACCTTCGTCGGGGTACACCGACATTCCAGTGTAATTTGCTCTGTCGTTCTGGAACTCATACACATTAAATGATGGATCCACAGACCTGGAATCATCTGTTGGAAACTCATTCAAATTGAAATCCCGGAGGCCTTCTGTGACAAGGGGCATATAAATCCCACTTGGTTGTTGTCGTTCCATTTCGATTGCAGCAGTTTGAATGGATGCTTCTGCTTCAACAAACAGTTGCAACACTTCAAGTTTCAATCGTGGATTGGTAAAAAAAGATAATGACGAATCATTATTGATCGGGAAAATATTTTCCATAGGAGGATCCCTACAGACAAAATATGCACCAAATATTCTGATATTAAAACAATTTCTATCTAAACCTATTGTGTTGTAGACTACGTCAACAACATCGGCAAATGTCGAAAATCGACTGATCAGAGTTAATCCAATCGGGGGACGATCATACGAAATAGAGTAATTTGAATGATTTATTTGGCCCCCATAATGTATAGCAATACCTATATCTTCCATCTAATTTATGAAAAAAATAGATGAAAAATATATCAACTCAAAAATACAGAAAATATATGCAAATATAGTGGATATAAAAGCTGCAGGACAGGAAAACTGAGCAAAATAACTAAAACAGATCGAGATAAAGATTTAATAGGGGAAGACTTGGATATGAATGATAAAAAATGGTCTGCACCATGGCTATTTATAGCAGAGTTCAAAAACAATCTCGCCAACCATTTTGGCGATTTTGCCGACAGTTTTCTTTTTTTTTATTTTTTCTGGCTAAAACTCGCCGTACTTCACGGCGAGTTTAAGTTTTTAATTTTTTTTTTAAATTCAAGTGCGGTATTCGTCAGAAACGTTTACAAATTAAATTTGATTTTTTCATTTTTTTTTAAAAGTCGCCGTGACGTACGGCGAGTTTCATTTAATATTTTTTTTTTAAATTCAAGCATCAGAAATTCGATCGCATTAAATTTGATTTTTCAATTTTTTTTCCGAAACTCGCCAAGTCTCACGGCGAGTTTATTTGAATTTTTTTTTTTTTTTAAATTCGTACGCTTCTCGTCAGAAAGATGTACACGTTAAATTTAATATTATTATTGTCGCTGAAACTCGCCATATTCCTTGGCGATTTTTGGATTTTTAATTTTTTTTTTTTGGAAATTCGCCGTAGCACACGGCGAATTTATTATTTAAATATTTTTTTTTTACTGACAAAATATAATAAAATATTTCAAATTTTATTATTATTTTAATAAACTCGCCATGTTTCTTGGCGAGTTAGGTTAGTTTTTTAAAGAATCTTTTTTTCGTGTTAAATTGTTAAACACTACACCTTTTTGAGTCAAATTTAAAAAAAAAACGGAGAGTGGAGAGAGGTGGGATGAGACGAGATGAGAGAGACTTGAGAGTTGAGAGTTGAGAGAGAAAAAGGAAAGAGTAAGACTGAGTAGAGAGCCAGAGAGATGATAAGACATAAAGAAACAGGGTGGGTTTGAAAATCTCTTTCAAATTTGGTTTTTTATTTTAAATAAAATCGGGTACCTGATCGAGATTTCAGGTAGAAATCCCAAACCCGAATCCCGCCCCGACATCCTTGTTTGGGGTCAGGTACCTGTCCAGAATTTGCAAATCCTAATCGGGTCGGGTACCCAACACCCAACCCGAAATGCTCACCTCTATTTGCAATCCGCATGCATGCATGCAACATGCATCGATTAATTAAAAAAAATTATAAATGTCAACTTCTATTGAGAAAATTATAATGTTAAAAAAAAATTTAACATGGTTTTTCTCACAAAAATAACAAAATAAAAGAAATAATATTTTACTAAAAGTCGACAACACTTCTAATAAAATATTTATTAAATTTTATTTTTCTTAGAAAAATTACGAAACGGGTAAAAAAAATTATTTTTTAACTAAAGTCAACAACTTCTAATAAAAACAATAAAATTAATTTATTTTTGGAAATTTTAGAACCCGTTAAGAAAATAATTTTTTATGCAAAGTCGACAACACCATATCCAATGTTTTCAAAACTAGACCAGACCGGTCGGTCTGACTAGTACCTGGTCCAGTCCGAACTACCCTCCAAAATCGGGACTGAGTCGGCCTGCCGAGAACCGATCACAATCGATGAAAACCCGATCCCGGTTCACGGACCGATTCGGAGGGCCATGTATTTTTTTTTCTGATTAAAAATTTAAAACGCTTGAGGCTGAACAGTGAACAGAAAACATCTCCTCTGCTTTTTTTTTTTTTTTTTTTTTTTTTTTTAACGCAGCGTGAAGAACAAAAGGGCTGAACCCTTGCTTTGACCCTAGCCGTCCGCTGCGCCGCCCGTCTGCTGCTATCACACGCTGAAGGTAAGAGTTGGATTTGGTTTTCTTTTGTTTTTCTATTTTTCTCATTTTTCTACTGTTTTTTTCTTGCTGCTGCATTGTTGCCATTATGCTGTTTTTTTTTTTTTTTTTTTTTTGCTTCTAAAGGCAAAACTTGGGCTAATTCTTTTAGTTTAGCAAATATGAAGGTAAGACTTGTGCTAAATCTGATTTTTTAGTTTGATTTTGATTTATTTTGGCCTAATTCTTTTAGTTTAGTTCAAATAGCAATTTTTACTAGGACTATGCTAGGGAGGGTAAAAAAAAACCCACAATAAAGATAATGTTGACAAAATAGGCTTATATGTCAAATTTTGAAAAGTATAATTATGCTTTAAAAATTATTGGTAAATTTTAAAAAATAGAAGAGTTAAAATTGGATTAAACCCACTTTTTGTTCTCAATACAATTTTTTTTTTTTAGAGAAGATCGTAAATCCTTTTGTGTTTTGTTCTCAATACAAAACACAAATAATATTGGGTTTATTTGCAGTTGGATGTAAGATGTGACAAAATATGTTTTTCGAATTATCGTGTTAATTGTTATTTGTTAGCTTTGGAATGAATGATGAGTTGGATTTTTCTTAAATAATAATGTAAATTTCTTGTTCGGTTATTATTATTATTATTGGGTTTTCTCTAATTTTTTATTTATTTAATTATGATTTTTTTATATAAAAAATTAATTTAATAATTATTACATATTTATGATGTTGCATCGGTTGAACCGGTGGTCGAACCAATAACCAGTAAGACCGCCGGTTCGATGTCTTATCCGGTTTTCAGAACATTGCTGTTATCAAGTTTGTGTGAAGTCGACACCGGTGTTGTAACTTTAGGTTACTTTGATAAGGAACCAAGTATATGTGTTAAATTGTTAAAAATTAAAAACTTGTTTAGGTTAAAATATTAAAAAGTCCAAACTATAGACCAGGGTGATTTAAAGGGCTGTATCATTCACATTTTATTTATCACTTTGGAAACTCTCATGACGCTCATACTTATAGCATTACAGATACAAACACAAACACACTGTACTCTGAAGTTGATTACTACTCAGCCAATATCCTACAATCATGCTGCGAGTACAGGTATAAATACAAGTATTTGATGTATTCCAAATAGAATTTAGGAGTAGACTCGTATTCATTCTAAACACTCATGGGTCTAATACGTAATCATGGTGCGAGTCATCATAGTCATGAACTCATCCGAATCAATCACTCCATCCCCATTGGCATCCACGGCTCGCACCATCCGCCTGCAATCTTGCAGGCTGCACCTCTCCCCAAGCCTCCTCAGCAACTCGTAAACTTCTTCAACCGTTATCTTCCCATCGTTATCCTTGTCAAAGGCCTGGAAAGCTCGTTGCAAATCCGCTGTCTTGATCCCGCCACCATTCTTCTGCACTTCCACAAACTCATTGAAGTCAATAAATCCATCACCATCCAAATCCGCAACCTCAAAGATCTTCTGCACTTCTGTACTCAGAAGGTTGCCTTTCCCCAAGGCCTTCAATATACTCTTGTACTCCTCGGGCGATATCTTGCCATCTTTGTTGGAATCGAATTTGTTGAACACTTGCTTTAGCTCTTCTGTGTTGGGAAAGTAATTATTAGGCAACGCGCCTGAGCTCTGCCTGTCTCTTGAAAACAGTCTTGAAGGTTTCTTCAAGAATGTCCTCTTCGAGAGGCTGTACTGGAAATCGAGAAACCTGGAACTCGACATCTTTTTTCTAGTTGAGTTTCGAGACGACTCTAAGAACTCGAATGTATATAGAGGCACGATAAAGCATCTATGGTTGAAGATTTTTTAATGCTCAAGTAGTAATGTAGAATAACTTTATAGATGGAGTGCTTGCAAGCCACACAATGCAAGATTCTTGCGTCAAGTAGATAAAAATGGAATAAAGTGGAAAAAGGTGATCAATTGTTATCCTGAGGGCTATATGAGCAAGTTAGGTTGCGCCTACTTGATCCTATCTTGCAAGGTCATCCTTTTCAAATCTCTTTTGTTTGACATTTCTACAAGTATTAATATTATGGGATTTGTTCGAGTATAATGAGCTACGGCATCTTAAAGAATGTTTCCTGGGAAGGGAACCCGGGCTTAGTTGAAAAATTAACGTGTCTATTCGTCCAATGGCGGAGTTAAGACCCTAAAGTTAGGGTTTCACATATCAATTAAAGATTATGTATAATATAAAGGAACAATTATATTGGAGTACCCTGAGATCATTTGTCTAAATTATAAATAAAATTATCTATTTTGGGAAAATTACTTAAATAACCATAAGGTTTGCAAACATTATACATATTTAACCTTCCGTCTATTGTCGTTAGGAATTTTAATGGAAACCGTTAAATTTTAACACATTTTACCTATTTTACCCATTTGTCAAATTTTACCAAATTTTATCAATTGTCCAGAGTTGATTTCGTAATATTTTGAAATACATGAGGTTTGTTTTGTAATATTTTATATTAACTTAACAAATAAAATTGGTAATAACCAAGCAAAAAAATAAAAATAAAAATACAAATACAAATATTAGAATCCGCATTGAAAAATTGAAAATGTTTTAAAAACTAAATACATGTTAATTAATTTTCGTAATACATCACATATATGATACCTTAAATATCATTCTCGATGAAAAATACTAAACTACTAAAAATATATTTTTCGATAAAAAACATCGTTCATCACAATCTGAGGAAATTTCGTCTTTATCAAATCCATGTTAGTATTGTAATTTAGTATGCACGATTTAGGGTTATCTAGGTAATTTTTGAAATTTGGGGGTTAGATTTGTAATTTTGCCATACCTTAAGGTAGTTTAATGTAATTTATGTTTTTTCAATAGTAAAAGATTTGAGGGCATTTTTGTCTTTCTTATATCTTCGTTAGCATTACAATTTAGTATGTAAACCTCAGAATTATTTAGGTAATTTTTCAAAATAGAGTGTTTTATTTGTAATTTAAACAAATTTTAGAATACTTCAGTGTAATTATCTCTAGTATAAAAATAAAACTAAAAAAAGTTAGAGAATGCACTGAAATGAGTGCTCTAAAGGAGAATTAAAACAATAATGAGTGCTCTAAAGGAGAATTAAAACAATCATTCAAAATTAACTATATATACGTGGGATAATTTTAAACTCAAAGGTGTACGTGCGCCTTTAAACTATACGTGGCTCCGCCACTAATATTTGCAATTGCATTTTAGAAGTTAAAAAGTTTCACGCAGCCACAGATGATCTGTCGAGATGGAACATTTTGAAAATTATTCCATGCACTTGGTACGAACCCGATTCAGACACCAATGTGAGTTTGGAATATTTTTTAAAAAATATTTTTTGCGCATATTGATACAAAAGTGAGGTCCACACCTAGTGCATTGAAGAATATTCTCTTCTAAGCTAGGCGTCATTGATCTGAAGTTTGTTCTGTTCGCAATAGACATGTGAACCTCTGAAAACATGCGGCTCTTCAAGTTAGGTTTCCATACTATGAATTCTCTGTGTGTGTGTGTGTGTGTGTGTGTGTGTGTTTTTGGTTTCTTTTTTATAACTTATGATTTTTTTTATTTCAGCCAATTTCAAGAGATTCTACAGTTATCTTTAACAGTCAAAACTAGTACTAGTTAATTTGTTGGGGTAAACTTGATACAAACAATGAACTTGTAAACATCAATTGACAATTTACACTGAACTTCTCTTTTCACATTAAATTTTTGTGCTTTTTATATTTATATTTTTATATTGACCCTTGAATGTGAAAGTTCGTATTCACTTTTACATTCTCTAATATACGTCACATTTACATGTTAAATGTATAAAATATTTATCTGAATAATACACGCGATACAAACATATACATGGCACAGTCATTGTACAAAAAAATTTAAGAAAATAGTATAAAACCATTGCCTATATATCTTCATCAACAGAAGGCAAATTGGCAATCTCTCCTGTTCCACCACAGCAATCTTCTCATTTGCTCCTCACCACCACTTTTAATTTTTCCTCCCAAGCACCTGATTTTGCCTAATGGAGCCTAATCCACAAAACATTTAAACGTTACTTGATTTATTTAGAAATTAAATTTCATATCCATGATGTACTTAGAAATTAAATTTAGGGTTAATGAAACTGATACCCCATGTGAAATATCTGGATTAGCGATCGACTCCCCCACAATCTTTCATTAATACGATTACCTCCCCTCTAAACCTTGCAGTTACAGTACCCAACCGGAAAGTGTAAAATAATCTAATTACACTCAACGAAAGATGATTTTGCTCTTCGGTGTGTAAATGTTTAAGTAATCTTTTTATCGTTAAAGAACCTAAAGAAATAGATAGTTCTATAAACTGTGAAACTTGAAGTTGAAGTCAATGTAATTATAAAAGATCAAGTGGGGAGCTGGTAATTTGGGAATTTTAGAAGGGGTGTCAGTGTAATTAACCCATTAAATTTAATATTCAAGACTTACCGAATGGCAAGATCACTTTTCTTTGTCAGAGATTCCGGGATTTGTTTATTGAGGTGGTTGTTCTTGAGTAATCTGTCGATCAAAGCAGGCAGTTAATCATACCATTATTCATACAGTCAAAATCATTGTAAACTGATATATAAGTGTGTTTTAGAACATACATTTCATGGAGATTTGGTAATTTGGCCAACGAACTCGGTATATCACCTTCAAATTGGTTGTTCTCTAAATTCCTTTTTTTTTTCCAAGATCAAAATCACCAAAATAAAGTTTAGATAATTACTCAATACGAATCAAATCTATACGAGAGAATAAAATGAAGGGAAACTTGAGAGCTTACAGAACTTCCAAAGACTTCAGTTCACGAAAATCGGGCATAGTGCCTTTAAGTTTGTTGTCTCCGAGCCAACTGATGAGATACAATTCCATCGTCACAACTCAATTCATGGCGAAAAATAACATGGCATTTTTGCTCGGGAGATACATTTACTTACAGATTTTGGAGTGCATTTAATTTGAATATATATTTTGGCACTGATCCAGACAATCCAAGGCCTGTCAGGTTCCTTCATGCAATTTAAAAAAAGTGTGAGGAAATTCTTAACAAACTCGATTATATTAGAACTAACCATGCTTTCTTTTCGAAAGATGCCTAGTGATCCTAGGTCTGCAAAAATAATTCCGAACATAGAGGGTGTTTGGTTAAGCTCGTAAGCTCTAAATAAGATGGTACGAGAAAGGAAAAATAAAGCAAGGATTTCTAACATCTCTTTTAGTTTTGATCGTAGCAATGACAAGATTGGCTCTCACTAACATCTCATGAGTTATCATCTATTATTTTATCCACACCCTTGAAAATCTTATCTTAGAGTAAGACACTTAAAACCTCCAAAACATCTTTTAAATAAGTTCAACCAAAAACCCCTGTATTGTTGGAGAAAAGAGAACTTACAAAGAAACAACCCTGAAGGGATCTCCTTTAGAGCATTGAATAAGACTCCATTGATTATCTCTAGGCAGGCATGGATCCCCTCGCCAATCTTCAGGTGCGTTGCGTATTTCCTTTCTCAAATTATTCATTGCGATCGCTGTCGAATAACCCGTATATACATACATACATTATATATATATATATATATATATATATAACAAAGGCAAGAGAAATGTCACAAACATAAAACAAGCACCTAAATGAAGAATAGTGTTAACGGAAAAGGATAATTACACCTAAACCCTCTGAGGTTCAGTATAAATGCAATTAGACCCTCTGAAGTTTGCATAATTACACAAATGACTCCCGCCATCAACTTTTGTCTTACAGTTAGACTCCTTGAGATTTGCATAATTATAGGAACCACCCATGCTGTCAATTTTCATCTCATAGATCCCATAAAAAATTTGATGACAGGGGTGGTTTCTGTAATTATGAGAACCTTTTTCTGGGGCGGGTCTAAGTGTATTTACATCAAACCTTAGTGGGTGTGGGTGTGGGTGTGGGTGTGGGTGTGGGTGTAACTACTCCAACAAAGATACTTGTCAAGTAGAAAAGGAAAGGATGCATACCATCTCTAGTAAATGTTGCCCCTCCAGAAGGTAAAACCATCAAGATTTCAGCAGCATTGATCAACGGCCCGACAGGTGTATGATTACGAGGAGTCATCGAAATCTCTAATTTTCCTGAAAGAGGCCATTCCCCCACGACGCTCTGACCACTATCTGTGACATTGAGACTATGGAAGAACCTTTGCCCATTTAGATAGACATCGAATACTCTCCAGCTATATGGGCTCGGGTTGCGGTTGTCTTGAAAGTACAATGCAAGATAATAGCGTCCGTCTGGGAGAGGGAATGGTGGCCAATTGAGAGTGAGATTCTGGCCCCTGCTGGTTGTGACCCCGGTTTTGAAGGCTTTGCGTGGTGGGATGTTCCAAAATGTTGAAGAAGTTACATTGGACTGGGCTTCCACTACCGGATTCTCGTCCTTCACGGGTTGCCAGTAACGATTGAAACTGTCCTCTGGATAACTGATTTTTCATGTTTGTTATCTTTTTTCAGCAATAAGAAATTCAAATACCAAGACATAACCCTTAAAAGCAAATTTTGTCTTGTGTCAACATACATTGCAACTTGGTAGTCGGGACGAAGCCAAAATATATATATATATATATATATATATAGATATTTAGGTGGGTGAGATTGAACTTTTACAAAATATAAATATTTTTATGATTTTTGGATAATTAGCAAAATCCCCCTCATTTTTGCTTTAATTACGAAACCCCCTCCTCTATGTACTGAAATTACAATTACATCCCTGACACTTCCAGATAGTGGGATTTTTTGAAATTGGAGCAATTAATGTATGCTGTTATTTGTAAAACGGAAGCTACAATCAAGATGGTTATTATAATTTCAATTGATGAACAGGTTTTCTTGAAATCAACCTTAGGGTATTTGGGTAATTATCCCCATTATTTTGGAGGTGGCAGCCAATTTTGAGCTTTCAAAAAATACATACAAAAAACGATAATGTATAAACTTGAGGAGAGGGGATAACTACCCCTCCTAGCCCCCTTGGCTCCGTCTTCGCTTGCTGGACAACCTAGCTTTCTACCAAGAAGCAAAAAGTAGCCAACTCTTTGTATAAAATCAGTAGTGCCCCTTTTGAGCCAAATTATGACAATTTCCACAAGTCTTGCAATTAGTTCCGTGACATTAAAATATAGGTATAATTATTAAAACCCCCATAACTATGGCCAGTCACACACCAAAAGTAATCATACCTATTGAAATTACAATTATCACCTTAAGGCTTGCTGCGTTCTTACAAATAACACTAACTTTTAGTTATTCAGATTACAAAAAGTCCCTTTATGTGTCAAGTATCGGAGGTGATTGTAATTTCAATAAATAGAGGGAGCTACTTGTAACCGGGCCGAACCTCGGGGTCTTCTTTTTTTTGTCCTGGTAATTATCCCTAAACTATGAAGAGTGGGTGGTCGTCTCATAATAGTTCCCTCAACCAGAAATCCCAAATATCAAGAAACTACATGCTTCTACTTGAGAGAACACTACATACAGAATCAAATTCCAGTAACAAACAAGCATGCCGTAAAATCAATCAAAATGCATTATAACCAAGATTGAGTTCAAAAACTCTCGTAGTCGTACCTAATCATGTCTCCCTCCGAGCCGAAAACGCCCCTCGCAACAGTGACCAAAATGCTGGTCTGAAAGTTTGTCGAATTGTAAACAGAGTCATTGAGCTGAAGCACTTCAAGTGACGAAATGAAAGGGCTGGCACCACTAGCAGTGTGGTTGTTTCTAGCCAAACACACACTCAATTTCTTGCTCTGAGTCATCACGACAGCCTCGTAGTACGAGGTTCCCCCGCCGGCGTAATCCTCCGAGGTATTCACCGTGCTCCACTTTGTCGCATCAATAATCTGATCGAAAACAGGGGGCTCTTTGCCCCCATCGAACCCCCCATAGAAATAGATCGTTTTCACGAGGTATCTCTTGTCTTTCGTCACGGGGAAGCTGTAACAATACTTTGTGGCCTTGGTGTTGGGGAAATACCTTAGGGTTCTCAATCTGTCCAAAATGTCGGACCTTTTTAAGGTTGTCTTGTTCCCGGTCGAAATGTAGGCGTCATCGGGGACGTATTTGAGAGACCCTTCTGTGGCATTCTCGCTCGCGCCGCAATTAAGGAGGTAACCTACATGGGATTCGAGACAAGATTGTGAATTTTTGCAAATTTTTATGTTTCTCAAAAAATTAATTTAATGGGTTTGTTTTGTTTTTGGTTTTCCCCTTTTTGGGGATTGATTGAAGCAGTTTTTCGTTACCTTCGGGTTGTGGGTCGGCTGCGAGGATGGCGGCGAGGGGGATGCTGACAAGCCATAGGAGGAAGATGCTGGTGGACATGGCGGTGCAAATGGAGGATTTTTGGAGGTTTCCGGCGAGGGGAGAGGAGGAGAGGGAAAGAGAGAGAGAAGGTGGAGAGAGAAAGCAATGAAGTTTTGAATGAAACGCTGAACATGGATTTAGGGAGATGGCATGCATCATAGGGCAGGGCCATGCATGAAGTTAGATTGCCACATATATAATTTTGACTCAGCTTCATTGCCCACGGTTCAACTATTTTTTTATAATCTGTAATTTAATTATTTTTTTCTTTGATCACAATCTGAAAATTTTTTTGCGACAAGTATAAAAGGTAGGATATAAAATGAACGGGTATAGTAAATATTAAGTCCGTAATGAGATAACTGCGATGAATCATGTGTGCATGTATATATTGCGCATACATGTTAAATAATTTTTTTTTATGAAATTTAAAATTGTCATAATAGTACTTTTTTTAATTCATAATTCGAATAAATCATCATGAGAACCATCTATTTTGTTGATCATTGGAGATAATAATTTTTCTTTAGAATCTTCCATATGAATGTCAAATGAAAGATCAAGGAGATTCACTTAGAAGGAACAGTTAATTAATGTTCTCTAACGGTTAGGAATGGCAAAAACCAACTCGACCCAATGACCTAAACACACGATTCACCCAAAAAAAAATCAAGTTTGGGTTTGGCGTTTTCAGGTTTAGGTCAAATTAGGTCGAACCCGAAAATTGACCCAAAAAATAAAATTTGATTGGGTTGCAAGTCAACTGAATAACCCGAAATTGAATATTGGGTGACCCAAAATTTGATTCAAAAAAAATTATTATTCACTTAGTGATTTATTTTTCACTCTCCAAGACTTTAACCTTTGGTATTATTTTTTTATTCATTCACTTATTTTATTTTTTTCTTTTAGAACTATCTAATTCTTAATAAAATATTTATTATTGCATTTAAAATAAACACAATATAGTTTATTTTTTACTAAATTAAATAATGGGATTGAACTTGAAAAGAGTTTAATATAATTAACAAAGAATTCAAATATTCTCCTTATCAAGAACAAGTTAATAGGGTGGTTATGGTCTTGTAATACTTAAAAAAGATTTAAGAAATCAAATAATATATTTGATTATCATATATCATTGTCTTTATTTTTTTTATACCTTTTCATACCCACTAGTTTAATATTTGACCTCACAATTTAAATTTTCAACACAATTAAAAACATTATATGTAGAACTCTCGAACCATTTTCTTAGAAAAAGAAAAAAAAACTCAATTTATATTGATAGAAAGAATGGTAATTGTATAAAAAAATATGTTATGATTTGTGATCTTTTCTGCAAAGATTATGTTATGTTGCAGGCAAAAAGAACTTTTAATTATTGAAAAATATAATATTTTTTTCAAAAATAAAATAAATTAGATAATATAAATATAGTTTACCAAAGATCAATATTGTAACAGTATAAAAAGTATAGTTATTTCATTCTTATTAGTTTACTTAAATGTTATTATAATTTATTTAAAAAATTCCTACTCCACGAACCACAAATTTTCAACTAATTTTATATAAAATAATCTAGAATTTGATATTTTAGTATTATGTTAATGTTAGGAATGAATTTGATGTTTTGGTATCATGTTTAATTACATGGCATTATGTTAATGTTGGTGATAAATTTGATTTTATGTTTCTTTTTGAATTTTAGACTTTTTTTTTTCTTATGTTTGATAGTATTTTTAGCAATTTTTTTTGGTTACAAAAATTTGAAAATTTGAATAAATATTTTTTGGGTCAGGTAGGGTTAGGTCATTGGTGACCTAAAAATAAAGCAAGTCAACCCGAACCCAATCAGGTCGTGTTCGGGTTGAACCTTTCTGGTTGAGCTTCGGGTCGGGTCGGGTTGGGATTTTCCATGTTATACCTCTAGCTCAACCCAACCCGGACCCACCCGAATTGACAACCCTACTAACGGTTCCTTTGCTGATCTCGTTCGTGGATTTAAACATATTTGTGTATTTGATTTTGTTTGAATATAGACGTTTAGATAAATTGATGGATAAAAAAGTAGACCTAAAGTTTGATCATACAAAATTCTACCAATCATATTATGCGTAAGATACTCGTATAATCTCATTTATAAACCCTACCCTATAATGTACAGACACTTCAAAAAATTATATCATGCAATGTCGGACACATGTCCGGCACTGCAACCACGTGTCCAAAAAATAAAAAGAAAAAAAAAATTGGACACATTGTCAGACACGGCTGGACTTTTTTTTGATATTTTACAAAGCTTATAATGGACTCTTTTTTCAAATTTAAAAAAGGATAGTGGAAAATTTGAAAAAAAAAACATAGGATTATATTTATCTTAAACTAATTAGATTCAAACTATTTATATATCGGCCTTTGTTTCACATCGCCTTTTTCATCTATATCTTTTTCTTTTCAAATCTCCAATCAAAATTATTGCCAAAAATTTAATGGCATTCTATTTTAATGATGGATATTTCTATTTCTCCATCATTCACTCTGATTTAATAAATTATAAACATCTAATATAATATAATATAATATTTAATAATCGTGTCGGAGCTGTGTCGTGTTCTAAAATTTTAAAATTTTTCGTGTCATCATGTTCGTGTCCTCATATCCGTGTTCATGCATTATAGACCCTACCAAACTCAATTGTAGTACATTTTTATTACTATTGTGTGTTGTTCTAGTGAGTGGTTTAGTATAAACTAATTTATTGATCAAGATAAATAGTCAACAGTTAATTTCTTCTATAATTGAGATATATATTTTTTTTCATTATATAAAATCTATAGCTTGTAGCAAGCTCTACTAGAGTAATTAAAAGATACCATACATGTGTATTAGGATCCAAAAGCTCATGCTCAACTTGAGTCTCGACTCTTTTTTTATTTGATAAATAACTTGAATCTCGACTTGACTAATAATCAAAATGAAATTCAAAATAATATTTAAAGTTGGATAAATTTTCAAAAAATTGACGATTTTACGGGTTTTAAAATATAATCAGAAAATGACTGATCATTGCCAACAAAGCGCCTGTAGCTCAGTGGATAGAGCGTCTGTTTCCTAAGCAGAAAGTCGTAGGTTCGACCACTACCTGGCGCAGTTAATTTTCATTTTAGTCTAAGCTATTTTGCATTTTGCTTCATCTTCATTCTTCACCATATTTTTTTTAAAAGAACACTGAACTTTATAAAGATTTCATAAGACCCTTCATTTTAGCTCGTGTTAATACAAAAACATTTATGGTGGATTCAAGCGCATAATGGCTGTTAATGATGTTTATCTTGCCCAATTGAGATACGTACCAGATGTTTTTCCTCTTCTTGCTGCTCCACATAAAACGCTTATTGCCAAATCGCAGGACTCGTTGAGGACCCATGCTCTCCATTATGTGCTGGTTTACAATTAGCCGGGTTCCAAACATGTAAGGAACCTCTTGTTTCGTCTAATGATTATTTTAGCACACTATACTCGACTGATAAGTTTGTTGTTTTTTCTATAACAGATATCAGAGTCCTTTACAAGCTATGGCATTTTCAACAGCACGGGTTACATACTTGCGGCGTGCTTCTCCCAATGAGGTTAGGCCATTACAATTCACTAACATGTGTTGGCATATTTAGATCTCTTTTCCGAGCTTTATACAATTCACTAACAACATGTGTTGGCATATTTAGATCTCTTTTCGGAGCTTTAGTTTTATGACAAATTACTTTTTACTGTTTTCACCAGATGTCTGTCATAAAAGGGCTTATCAACGGGACTGATGTTGGCTTGAAGAAACTGGAACTTGGAAGGTCGAGCAAACAACGCCCTGACAGAAAAGGTTTGTGTTTTATGTGCTCTCTGCCCTGATAGAGAAGGTTTGTGTTTTATCTGTTCTCTCCTCTCTCTCTCTCTCTCTCTCTCTCTAGGGGACTATCTACTGCCATCGGTGGTTGATTGTGGTTTTCGTGTTTGATTTTTTGTGTACATCAGCATTACAAATTATCGGCATTGGAGATGGGGATATATTCGTTATTTTGTGTCTTGCACTTTTCAGGGTTCGATCACGGCTAAAGTGGATTGTTCTTCAACTGTCAGGGACTAGAGCTGACTTGGAAGTTTAGAAAATTTTCTCAGTAAACTCGTGGTTTCTTTTACTGTTGTACAAGAGTTACTGAGAAACATCAAAACCGGTCCATACGCCCTCCTTCATTGCGACATCACGGCACATCAGGCTCATCTGTATTTTGACAAGTGAGACAGATACAAAGTTCTATGCGTACTGGTCGGCCAATCTCATCTCTATTACGATTTAGGTGGTTGTGGTTCATCTTTTCTATTTAGACGCGTTGCTTGTTAAACGAACTGAATTGCACCTAACAAATATAAGCCATATGGACTTCGTAGTGCCAATGCATACATTCTCCATAGATAATTCACCTTAGTATTAAATTGGAGTCTAGACAACGCAAAATTAATTTAGTGCAATAACACACTACGAAATTCACAAGTCAATTGTAGTAAAATGTATAAACGAAACAAACAAATGGCTTACAATCTCCTATACAAACTATTATCCAGTTAATGAAAGAAATCATTAACTATAAAAGAGGAAAACAAATACCCACAATGGAGGAAAAAAAAGAAAAAAGAAAAGGAAAAGACTCTTCATATACACAAGGGAAAATATAAGAAAAGAAAAGAAAAGAAAAACAAAAAACCAAATGCAGTCAAATAATATAGTTGCCAAGACCAAACTACTCTGGACCGATCATCGCTTCCCAGACATGCTGAAGGAAGTAACTTTCTGAGGAGTTGCCACTACCAATGGAGCCTCGGGAGACTTGTTGAGTGCATATTTGTCATGCATGAAACGACTCTCAATAATCGATTCATCCTTCAACACTATTTTGTAACAATAGCAGCTCTTGAGCCCTTGCTGATGCTGGTAACAGTGATGTGCACTGTTCTTCACCTGCTGAAAATTCCATATAACGCTGAACTTGCCCACACTTGCAACCAGATGTTTTTCTTGTTTTCCACTTTCAGTGACCTGATAAAGAGAAGGGGAAAAATGGACAATGAAACAGGTCAGTAATTAGGGAATCTCTAAGAAACAGAATTGCAAACACTTCTGTTTAAAGCCGCCTAAGTAGATTCCTGGGATGGATGATACACTTGGAATTGATGAAAATTCCTTTCAAAATTGATAAGTTCTAATTCTAATCCAAACCTTAAGACCCCCTAATACCAAATGCTTTATATAAGCCAAAACTCTATTTTATTTGAGAGAAGAACAATAGAGATTTTAGAGTATGATACAGTAAGCATACTACTTCCAACTTTTGATGTGCTGATTATAAGAACAAAGGAGAAGCACAATGGAGAAGCAGTTACACGCAGAAAATTAATGCAACACCAGGCCATGCAATTTGCCTTATAACAAGCAATCAAATGTTATGTGAGTAAATATCTCCACTTCAAGTCAAACCTCTAATTTGATTATGATGAATGGAAAAAGGTTAAAACAAGCAGCATATGAACATAATATAAAAAAAAATAAAAAATCACATGCAAACCGATTAGCTCGTACTGCAAACTCCAACAAGCACAATAGGATCAAAGAAACAAGTCAAGTCAAAACAAATAAATAATATTGGCTTACGATGAACTCAGATAGCAATATATGGACAAGTAACTTACCCAAGAGAAATGGCCTGCATGGAACTTATTATCATTTCCTGCCATACGTGCATCCACAGGGGTTAGCTTCAGTAATCTTGGAGCTGGAATTTTGTTCCCCATCCGACCAGCAAAACCAGTTTTGGTTTTACCATCCTTATCCGTGAATAAAGTGCATATTAAGATCAAATAGGTGTCTGTCGTGCCCAAAACCCACTTCCCATCATATGTAACATCAACTGATGTAATGGGTGAACCAAGCCCAGGGAAAGCAGTTTTTGCTTGCCTCATAGAAGTCCTTGAGTACAATCTAATCTTCCCATCACGTGAGCCAACAACAATGGAACCATCTCCAGCAGTTGCAAAACATTGAAAATTTGTTCCTCTTGAGAACTGGTGACCTTGGGTCCAATGCAACACGGGTGAATTTGCATGTGCTATTCTCTGAACCATTCCCTTCTTATCACGCATATCCCACTGGCACAACCTATTGTCATCCAATCCCAAGAAAGTTGACTCCGAAGGGTCCAACTGTGACCCCTTTGCATCACTAGTTATATCTCTCATGGTGATATCAGCACCATCCTTCTCAAACTTCCACTCCGTAACAATCTTCCCAGTCTCAATGTCCAACTGGTGAAGCCCGTTGGAATGTGGTTTTCCATCCTTGACGGGACTCATGAGCATCATATTTGTCTCTCCCCTCATCAAAAGGGCCTTATTTGGCGTTTCGGATTTCCCAGCACTTGACCCCAATTTCCGGTCATCAAACTTTACATACACACCCTTGCCATGAATCCCATGACTAAAATTCTTCACAACCTGAACCCCTGAATCACTGACCAGAAAACTATTATCCAATGCTCCCAAAGCCAAGCTCTGAATCCCGCCACCAGTGGCTGCTTCTTCAAATTCTGCTAACAAATCCTGACTCTCCCTCTCCGGAAACTCTACCGGCCTCTTCTCCGGAGTCTTCCACACACCATCATCTGCATTCTCCCACATAGTGTCATCTGACTCCTCTGGCTTCACCCAACCTATAAACTCTTTCCCGTAAATTTTTAATTTATTTTCCTCTGTAGCTCTCAAGCCATAAACATTCTCAAACAAGCAATCCTGAAACTTAGTCACAAAACTCCTATACTCCTCATCTGTAAAAAACCTCAAAGCCCAAACGCCCCCATCCACAAAATCAGCCCTTCTCTGGTCCCCAAAAAATTTCATCTGCATATCCGTGTAAACCCTAGCCTTAATTTTCCTCCCCACTTTCAAAACCCAAAACCCCTCTCCAGCACCCAAATCATCACCATCATACTCGTCGTCCTCATCAATTTTCAACTTCTTGATAAATTCATAAAAACTCAGCTTCTCCGAAACTATCCATTTCGCCTTCGGCGTGTTCCCGCCGATGTGAAGGTAAAGCTTAACAGCATTTTTGAGGTCACCATTAGGTTTCTGGGGTGAAGGGGAGGAGCCCTTCTGATACTTCAGCTTTAAATCCTGCAGCCTGGAATCAACTTCGTCGAGGGCGGGTGAAGGGGACGAGCTGCTCTGATACTTCAGCTTTAAAGCCTGCAGCCTGGAATCAATTTCTTCGCGGGCTTTCGCACTCGCCCGCGGAGTACGATCTTCTGCGTCGGAACTCTGCTCCTCCCTCTCATTCTCACCCTCGTCGGAATACTCCGAATCGGAAAGTTCGAGTCCTTCGCGACTTTGTGAACCGCCCATGGTGATAGTCTCCGGCACTCGAATTTACCAGTTTATAGCTCGGAGGATTCAAAATTCCGAAATTTCAAACAGAATGGAGATATCGAGAGGGATAATTGGGGGCTCGCAGCGTTGATTTTGAGGGGATTTTTAGAGAGAGAAAATGGAATTTCGCTGAAATTGGAGGCGGTTAGGGATTTTATAGTGGGGGACAAATTGGGAGCGTGACGTGATTGGTCAGTGTCCAGTTGGCGTAAATCTGACGCGGACACGTATGATCATTGCTTGGTGATGAAGGAAGGGATTTAAGCGCGGAGAAATCGTGTTCAAAGAACGCATAAATCGTGCTTTGCTAACGGCCTACTAATACTAAGTAACTATTTTAGATTTTTGTGATTGGTTTATTATAAAATAATTAAATAACATTTGTTAAAATCAATTTTTTATAAAATGTTATTCGAAAAAAGATAGAGCTTAGTTTACAATATAACTACAATCATTGTCTTAGTCGTTCTATTTATTATCAAATTGTTTATTTCGAAAGATTAATGCAGTCTACATTGACATAAGGATAAGACGATATTAAACTTAACTTTCGATTTTTTTTATCCAACTTGAAAATTTATTTTGAGTTTGATTTGATTATTAAATAAATCGAATTCGAAAATATTTTAACCAAGTTGAACTCGAGTAATTTAATATTTTCTACACTCATTATCTTTTAAATAACCAAGGTCGAAATCAAGTTTCAAACATTCTAAATGAAAAAAAGGAAAAATATTCAAACTTGGCATTTTATCTCAACTGATTGAATTTAAATGAACTCTTAATGATGGTTATCAAGTTGGGTAAATTAAACAATCTAATACATTGCTTTATTCAAGTGAGGCCCATTGGCGGGATGATTAAAGGTTTAAAGATGTATAAATAATAACTAGCATAGACATCCTCGATATGTGTGTAAACTAAAAATAAAATATAATTAATCAAATTGTTAAATTTTAATAATATAGAATTATTTTTCTACTAAATTTTCTATGTAAATACACATTTTTTTTAATTATTATTATTTATACTATATTATATTTATTAAATTTATGAAAATAAAAAATCATTTTTTTATTAACATCATTTCTTGATTAAAAAAACCATATAAAGTATAATATATATTTTTTTAAAAATAAAGGGATGTGAGAGAGAAAATGGGAGAAAAAAGTAATATGTTGTTGGAAAGACAAAAAAATGATAGAAGAGAAATTAGTAATTAAAGGGTACTTTAGAAAATTACAATTACACACACAAAAAAAAGTCAAAATCTTTCACACTTATAATAATAATAATAATAATAATATAGTACGGAAGCTATCATAGTGCATTTTTTTTTTTTTTTGGATAAATATCATAGTGCTTCAGTGTTTCGTGAAATTATCAAATTTATTAGTCTTAGTTTGAATTAATTTAAGAGGTTTTCATTAGAATATGACTATGATTTAGGACATATAGTTCCCATGTCACCCTATCGTTTTCACACTCACTTTTCAGACTAACGAATTGAGTGTCCAGTTCTTACTTTAAGATGACTTAAAAAAATTTAATTCTCACTATATGCATTGAAATTTTATGCTAAATATAAATTGACACAAGTAGTATTTTTTTTTCAAAAAATATATGATCAATTATATTTTTATTTATATTTTAGAATCTTTCAAACTAAATTCCAAAATTACGCAAAATATTTAATTATAATTAAGTCAAATATTTTCATTTTAAAAAATTTGACAATAAAAGTTATATCTTGCAAATAAGCTAGGAATCCATATATTGATATTTTAGCAATTCAAATCACATCTTGTGATCAATACAGTAAATTATTACTAAATATTGAATGGTCAATCAAATCGCGTCACCTCATCAGGTGAATATGACAAAAGTTCATCTCCACACCTATAAATAGAGGATTTCTCTACAAGCCAATAACAAAAAAAGAGATACACAATAAGGAGTCTTCATGGAAGGAAGTCCCTGCAATTCCCTTAAGTTAAACCCGTGGTGATCAACTCAAAGTTTCTGACGTTCTTCACAAAGATTCAACAAAGATCATCCAAATCAAGGCCTTCAATCCACAACAAGATGCTAAGCCTGCATTGACTTTCTTTTCCAAGTTAAAGTCAAATCAACATTAGCAATGTTTAAGGCGAGACCCAAGGCATTATTCACAGTGTTCATCAAAGTCCAACGTTAATTGGTAACAAGGTGCTATACCCACGAATTGGCGTTATTGAAGATCAAATTAATTTTGAAGGAATAATTAGAAAATCAAATTAAAGATTGTATCTACACTCTTTTATTTTTATTTTTGAAATTCAGGTTACACTATTTTCCTTGTCTTATATTTCAATAGACATGAAAATTTGTACTACACTCGCATTAAGTTTTACTAGATTGTGCACTTATATTTTATACATAATATTAAAAATATATACATATTAAAGATTTGATATTGACTAGATAAATAAACTCTTGAAACTATTTTCTAGTTTAGCTTCTTAAGAAAATTAATGTATGTCCTAATTAATTATTATATAAATAAATTTTTACTCATGTAATTAGTATCTAATAATTCCAATTTATAGGTAATAAGTAACTATATATGAAGACAATAAACTAATTTTTATTTAAGTGCACTAATTCGACTAACGTTTTGTGTTTAATCTATACATTTGTATAAAAAATTAGATTTTAACAAATTTAGTCAATCACATTAAATTATTAATAATACAATTCATGTGTAGCATTTAACAAAACTATTTTACTTATACTCCATTTTCGAATGTGCTTTACATTGAATATACATTGAATATATAATTTAGAATTATACATAATTTTTTCTATTAAACGCTTTAAGGCATTTTCATACTCAAATTTTTTTTTTTAATTTTCACGTTTTCGCACACATGCACTTGTACTCGCACTCGCTTTATGTGATGTACAATACAACTATTCGTAAGTCAATATATGTCTGATGTTTAACGTATGTTAATTATTTTTATTTTCTTTTCTCTTTCTCTCTCTCTCTCTCTTTTCTTTTGTTGGATGTAAAAGTATATTTAACTCTTGCGCCACATATGTTGCATACTATTTTAGAGTTTTTATAAA
The DNA here is from genome assembly GCA_026212405.1 of Petrea volubilis. Classification (NCBI taxonomy): domain Eukaryota; kingdom Viridiplantae; phylum Streptophyta; class Magnoliopsida; order Lamiales; family Verbenaceae; genus Petrea; species Petrea volubilis. The sequence continues at coordinate 5,189,312 of CM047875.1, forward strand.
TATAGTGTTAATGAAATTCAACTTGAAGTTAATATTTAGTCCTATAATAACTGTCACCCATTTCAAATTAAAAATATTTATATTTAGATTTAAATGCATCGAACATTTTGATTAGTTAAAATTCATGAAAAAATGAAAAGAAAAATTCAAGGAAAAATAAAAACGTTTGGGGACAATGAAAACAGATACATCAGGCTCAATTGACATTAAAAAAAAGAAGGAAAATAGAAGAAGAAGAAGATCATAAAACTCAACCTACTAATACTCCAACAAAAAAATAAAAAAAAAGGAAAATTATTAATACTCGAAGGTGTACAGAATAATTAACAGAAGTTCGAAGATTGGATATCAAGGGGTGGTGGCGCAGGTTGGCTAGCGCGTAGGTCTCATAGCTTCTGAGTTATCCTGAGGTCGAGAGTTCGAGCCTCTCTCACCCCAACAATTGCTTTTTTAAATTCAAGTTAACTTGAATGAGGTCAAGTAGTGTTTTCTGTGGTATTTATAACAATCCGACTTGAATATCAAGTTAAAAGGCCATGGTGGGCCTCTTGTAACATATTTTTGTTCCCATCATGGTTGGCCCCAAACATAATAAACTCGGGAGATACTCAAGAAACTTGGGCTCAAACAATTAGGTTTGTCCGCTTTGTGAATGTTTTGGGCTGGTCCTTTTAGCTTGGTTCAACTTATTTGTAGTATTTCAACACCTTTGTGCATAAACAATACGTATAAAAGTATCTAATTTGCCATGATTTGTATTTTGAGGTGCAGTTCAAAATACATTTTGAAATACGGCTTAAATTTCAAATTCGTAGAAGCAGCTTACAACAAACTCTTTTTGGGGTGATATTTGGGGATTTTAATTAAAAATTTTAAAAGTGTCGAATCAAATACTCACAAAATATCTTAAATGTGGATCTTAAATATTTTTTGATTTTAACATCTTATAATTGTAATTTCAAATCAAATATAACCAAAACTATTATGGCGAACTCTTTCATTTGATTTTGAATATGATTATTATGATTATTGATAATAGCATTCAAAAAAAAAAACCCATCCAATTAATCGAAAATCAAAAAAGTTGAACTAAAATGAACCAAATCATTCTACTTTTGGTTCCATTTTTTATTTTTCGATTTTTTATATTGCAAGCTTCCAATCACTTGAGAATATCTTAATTGAGACACTGGAGTACCAGACTTATTCTTGAAAAGAGTCATAGAATGATCATAAGGCGTTTTCAGGATTCTACCATTAGTATAAACAAACTTCTCAATTATCTTCTCAACATAATGAGATTGAGAAATCGTTATACCCTCAATTGACCGAATCAACTTGAGTCCTAGAATCACACTAGCTTCACCTAAGTCTTTCATTTCAAACTTACTTTTCAAGAATTCTTTCGTTTCATTAATAATCTCAAGATTTGACCCTATTAATAATATATCATCCACATACAGGTATAAAATGATACATGAATCACCTTTTATTTTGCAGTATACACACTTATCATTATCATTTACAATAAAGCTAAAGCTCAATATAGTTTTATCAAACTTTTCATGCCATTGTTAAGGTGCTTGTTTCAATCTATAAAGAGATTTGACAAGTTTACAAACTTTGTTTTCACTCCCGATTGCTACAAATCCCTCTGGTTATTTCATATATATCTCTTTCTCTAGATCACCATACATAAAGGCTGTTTTCACATCCATCTGATGGATAGAGAAGTTATATATGGAAGCCAGTGCAATTAGCACTCGGATTGTAGTTAATCGAGCTGCAGGGGAATACGTTTCAAAATAGTCAATCCCCTCTTTTTGCCTAAACCCTTTGGCAACCAATTTATTTTTATACTTATCAATAGTACCATCAGCTTTCAATTTCTTCTTAAAGATCCATTTATATCCAATAGTAGTACATCTTGGCGGTAAATCGACTAGTTCCCATGTCCTGTTAGAGACAATGGAGTCAATTTCACTTTTGATAGCTACTTTCCAATGCTTAGCCTCAAACGAAGCCATAGCATCTTTGAAAGTCACAGGATCATCTTCGATATTGTAGGTGACAAAGTCAATTCCAAAATCTTGAGCGATTCTGGCTCGCTTACTACGGTGAGCTTCATTAGCCTCATCAAAAGTAGAACCGGAACTACTTGGATTTACCTCCCCCCCCCCCCAATTTGCCATCCTTTCCACATGTTCGGGAATGGAACCAGATGCGAGGGTAGAATCTAAAGTCGAAACATCTTCGGGTATTTCCTGTTTCAAAGGGAATACATTTTCGAAGAACGTAGCATCACGTAATTCGACTATTGTATTAACCTGTATGCCTGAAATCTCAGACTTAATGACTAAGAATCTCATGGCATAACTTATTTCCACATAGCCCAGAAAGACTGCATCAACAGTTTTTGGACCAAGCTTCTTACGTTTGTGTTCAGGGATTAGGACTTTTACAAGATATCCCCACACACGGAAATATTTTAAGCTCGATTTTCTGTCTTTCCAGAATTCGAATGGAGTGCGTTCTTTGTGTTTTAGAGGGACTCTATTCAGAATATGGCAAGCCGTATTCAAAGCCTCTCCCCACATATATTTCGGCAATCCAGAATTCAAAAGCAGATTGTTAATCATGTCTTTAAATGTCCTATTTTTACGTTCTGCTATACTAAGGAAGGTGAATATGGAGGAGTCTCTTCATGAATAATACCAAACTTTTGGCAATATTCAATAAATGAGTTCGACTCATATTCACGACCTCTATCTGATCGTACTCTTTTAAGTTTCTTGCCAGTTTGATTTTCAGCTTCATTCTTAAAAATGATAAACTTTTCAAGTGCTTCATCTTTATGTTTCATTAAATAAACATAACAATATGTACTGCAATCATCTATAAGGGTGATAAAGTATCAATTCCGGTCTCGTGTTAAGACCCCATTGAACTCACAAATAACTGTGTACTAAATCAAGTATTTCAGTATCCCTTTCAATTGTTTGATACGATTTTCTTATTTGTTTAGCTTTTACACACACTTGACATTTGTGATTTTGTTCAATTCATGTGTTGGAATCAAATTTAAATTCATTATTCTTTTAATAGAACCGAAATTTAAATGACCCAACTGTGCATGCCATATACTGAAATTTTCTATATTATTAATAACGACGGAATTATAAAAATTCGAACTATTGGAACTAGAAACACTAGCATATTCAATCCGTACTTTAAATAAACCTTCAAACAAATAGCCTTTGCCAATAAAAGTTCCGTAATGTAAAATTACAACTTTATTTAGCTTAAATGAAAGCTCACAATCCTCTTTGACTAATATTGAACGACTAATAATGTTCCGTCTAACAGAAGGGACGTGATGCACTCGTTGCAGAAATACTGTGTGCCCTGAAGGAAACCTTAGGTCCACGCGTCCTATCCCAAGTACTGGTGCAGCACTTGTATTTCCCATCCTCACGGATTGTCCATCAATTGGCTAGTATGACACAAATAGAGACTTATCAGCATAAACATGCACATTTGCTCCAGTATCAATAAGCCAATCGAACGGTTCATAGATAGTCAAAAGTTCGGGTTTAAAAGAAACGTACCCGTCAACGTGTCCATGAGAACTAGTAATGTCAGCCTCAACCATGTTGACTACTGGTCGTGAGGGTTTTGGTTTGGTCTTTCCTTTTTCTGCCTTGTTGGGACAATTCCTGGCATAATGACCAACTTGTCCAGAAGTCCAGCATGGTTTGTTTGCTTTTGACTTTTTAGCTTTGGTTTTTCCTTTATCAATGGTTTTAGAATTTGGATTGACATTTTTCAGCTTAGGGTTTTCTTTCCAATAGTCAAAACATTTGCTTTTGACTGGAATTTGTGTTTGGTTTTCTTTTTCTAAAATTCCAAGCTTCTAATTCTAACCCTTCCTCTCTCCTCCCCGTCTCTAATCCGTCTCGTCTCTAAATGGAAATGGACATCTGATTTGTAGAGAAGTAAAGAACAAGAGCATTCTGTTTCTGTTCCATCTAGGTCTTTAGGGTACTGCTACGATTCCTATTTTATATTTGTTTGGGTTCTTTTTTTTTTTTAATTTCTGGTTCTTCTTCTTTTTCTTTTTTAATTTTAAACAATTTTCGATTTTAAACACGAAGATCCGGCATTTTTTCGATTTTCAATATGAAAAATTGAAAAGTTTGATTAATCGAACCATACATTCAGTTTTAATCAAATAAAACTTCGTATTGTATGCTCATTGCATACTGTCACACCCTTACACAACACAATCTCATTTCATAGTTACTGTTTTTGCCGTCGGATTTAGTGGCTTACAATTTCGAGCAAAAAAGCAAGGTTGCTAATAATTTTTTCACAAACAATAATATAGTACAAAACCCACCATAGTGCTTTTTTTTTTTTTGGTGAGAAGAGACAAGCAAGCTACAAGCTCTCAAGTTCTTTAGTAACAACAGCAATATCCCTTACTTCCTGGGGAGCGGAATCCCAAACAAAAAGCTTATTATCTAACTTGTGCCCCAATTTGGCAAGTGTATCAGCCACTGTATTTCCAGTCCTCCTGATGTGCATGAAGCGAACATTCCACGGCTTTTGAATGAGCTTTTGACAATCCTCCACAATACATGCAAGAGGGTGATCCTCCAGCTGTACTGCTGTCACAAGCTTGTAGACCACCTCCGAATCGATCTCCACTTGGATCTTCTCCACCCGTCTTTCCCAAGCAATCTGCAGTCCCTCCCGGAGACCAAGCAGTTCTGCAACAGTGATTGTGACATCACCTAAATTAATCGAGAAGCCGACAACCCATTTGCCATGTTCATTCCGAATAATTCCCCCTGCTACTGATGATCTGCATTCTATGATGCGGCTTCCATCCGTGTTCAACTTCATCCATCCCCGCTCGGGTTTTGCCCACTCAACTCCCGTTTCTCTTCTACTTACTGTCCGACTGCTCTTCGATGTCGCCTCTGCAAGACTACTTGCTAACCTTTTGACGGAGTTGACAGTTTCCCAGGTAGGTTCAATCTTATTTTCGAAGACATACTTATTACGGGTTTTCCACAAGGTCCAAACCGTGGCCACAAAAAGGAAAGGCCAATGAAGATCAGGCATGATGATATTACGAAACGAGGCATGAAGATTTGCATAAAACCAGTTACTTGGTTCAAGAGCTGCAAATTTGGCAAATTCAGTAGGGATAATGATAAACTCCCACACCCTCTTCGCACAAGGGCAATGAAGAAGCATATGAATAATAGATTCCTTATCCCCTTCACACCTAGTACATAAGTCAGAGGTGGTGAGATGTCTTTTGAATCTAAGTTCATTATTAAGCACACAATCATGGTTACACAGCCATAAAAAAATTTTAAACTTTTCCGGAAGTGTTTGGGACCAAATCCATGTCCATTTTTTCCTCAGCGATGAAGTATGCATTTCAGACATGCTGATACATTCGTAGACTGATTTACATGAAAAGAGGCCGTTGCTTGAACCACCCCATATGCGAGCGTCTAATTTCCCACGATCCAGAGGTATGGGCACACTAACAATCTTATGTTTAAGGTCTTGGGGCACAAACGATTTCAAATTAGAGAGGTCCCATTTCCCGTTCCCGTCAACAATGTCTTTCACACGAAGCTCAGCTTCATCGCTCTCCACACGTACTCCTTCCCATTCTGTAAGCTTCAGTTTCTCCTAACCACCTATCGTGCCATAACGAAATGTCCCTCCCATTCCCAATACGCCACTGGATTTTCCTCTCAATCATCCCAAAACTCTTAAGGATACCTTTCCACACCCGTGAGGCTTGGGGAGGAGGGCGATGATTCGTGATATCCTCATTTTTTAGATACTTTTTCCTATAAATCTCGTTCCACAAGACGTTATCGTTTTTGAATACCCTCCATCCTACCTTAGCAAGCATAGCGATATTGCTCTTGCGAGATTCCCGCAACCCCAAACCCCCTTCGCTCTTTTTCCTAAGCACCTTGTCCCATCCTACTAGATGAACTTTCTTGTTCCCATAGTAAGAACCCCAAAGAAAATCTCTATTGATACGGTCAAGTTCCTTACACACACTCATAGGAAGCCAACTAGAATGCATAGAGTAGATAGGGATAGCTGACATGACCGACTTAATAAGCGTGGTTCTTCCTGCAAGGTTAAGGTTATTCGCCTTCCATGCCGAGAGCTTGCTTCGGACTTTCTCAAGAAGGTCCGAAAACTGAGCTCTAGTTTGTCTCCCTGTAGATAGCTTCACACCTAGGTACTTACCAAGATTGGTGGTTTTTCCTATCCCGACAACGCTAGAAATGCAGTCTTGCATGTGCACGTGTGTTTTAGGTGAGAAGAAAATCCTAGACTTAGCCAAATTTACTCTAAGTCCAGACGCATTGCAGAATTGTTTGATGACACGAGAGACCGTATAAGCATTCTTGAGGGTGGCTTGGCTCATAAGAATAACATCATCCGCAAACATCAAGTGTGATAGGTAGGGTCCTCCCCGACTACAGGCAACCGGGTCCCAATCCCTATTCTCCACTGCCTCGTCAATAAGATATCCAAGTCTTTCCATACAAAGAACGAAGAGGTAGGGGGAAATGGGGTCGCCTTGTCTTAAACCACACGAAGTGTTAATGGGATCAAGCGGTTCCCCATTCCAAAGAATGCGGGGTTTGACACAAGTGACACATGACATAATCAGGTTCACTAAGGTCGGAGGGAAATCAAACAACTCGAGTGTTTCTCTCAAGAATCCCTAACTAACCTTGTCATAGGCTTTTTCCAAGTCGATCTTAATAACCGTACTACCCCTAGTGCTCGTGGACTTACTAAGAGTATGGAGGAGCTCTTGCATGATCAGAACATTGTCGTGAGTGCTACGCTTGGGAATGAAGCTACTCTGGAGGGGTCTAACAATGGAGCTAATCATAGGCTTGAGTCTTAGCACGATAGTCTTAGTGATGATCTTGAGAAGAACATTACAAAGGGCTATTGGCCTAAACTCAGAAATGACCGAAGGACAAGGCACTTTAGGGATTAAGGTGATAAAGCAATTTCCTAAGGCCCTAGGGACAGCCCCCCGATTAAAGCAATTGCCCACCATAGTGCTTTAGTGCTTCATCATATTATCAAATTGTATTAGTCTTATTTTAAATTAATTTTAAGAGGTTATCATTATGATATGAGTATGACTGTTTGTAAATCAATATATGTCCGAGTTTTAACGTATGGTTAATTCTCGTGCCACATATATTGTATGCTAGTTTGGAGTCTTTATTAATAGTGTGTTATATATATAATTATTAATTTAATAAGAAGTATTAATGAAATTCAAGTTGAAGTTAATGTTTATTTCTATATTAAATTCACCTAAATTATGAATATTTATAGTTAGATTCTAAAATTTTGATTGGTCAAAATTTATAAAAATATTAGTATTTATCCCTATGCCATGGTATGAAAAATAAATATTTTTATGTATATATTTCATAAATTTCTATTATAAAGATAAATTACCTTTTTTTTATAATGTACATTGACAAATAAATGTATTAGAAAAGTTGTACAAACAGAATATGTTTGATCTCAATATTAAATTTGATATAATTGAGGCAATGAAGTTTTTAAAAAAGTTTATTGTAAATAAAATACTAATTTTGTTATTTTATTTGAATTAAATTTTAATCTATTTTATATGAAATGTTTAATAATTGTTGGATTTTTTTGAATAAACCCAAATAACCAATATATTTATTTAAATTCATATAAAAACTATTTGAATTCTGTCGATGGTAGAGAACGTATAAGTTCATAAAGCTTATAAGACTTCTACATCTTATTTTAAAAATAAGTTATTAAAGTGTCTGAATAAAATAAAATCATGTAGCTTATAAGATATTTTTGGAGTTTATACATTGTAATTTTGTCTGGTAAAAATTAGGACTTATAAGTTCTTTTAAGTGCAATGATAACAAAAAAAAAGTAAAATTTAATTTCATGTAAATAAATATTTTTAAAAATAGTAGAATGTAATATTAGAAAAAGATGAAGATATTAATGTTATTTTATATTTTAGCATTAGACAATTAATAAACTGTTTCAAAAATAAATTGGGGAGAGTTTTTTTTTTTTTTTTTTTGGAGTTTATAAGCTTCTAACAACTCATAAAATATTTTGAAGGGTTTATAAATTCAGCCAAATAATTTCTAAATGAATCTATCTACGTATGGTTTCAAAATTTTTGAATATAGATGGAAAGAGAAATTCAAGGTCCCCTTACTCGGACATTAAAAAGAAAAAATGTAAATAAATAATATAAACCCAACATACTAATAAGTAAAACCCGCCAGGCTTCTCGGCAGAGCGGCGTGGTGGCGCGGTTGGCTAGCGCGTAGGTCTCATGGTTTCTGAGTGATCCTAAGTTCGAGAGTTCGAGCCACTCTCATCCCAATTTTATATATCATTATACTCGAATCTTTTGTTAGCGTTTTTATTCCAATTATGGTTGGATCGCAACAATTGGGCTTTTCGGCTTTTGTATGTTTTGGGCTGGACATTTTACTTGGTGATTAAGTATTTAGTGGGTGTTTGGCTAACCTTATAAGCTTCTAAAAACATCTTATAAGATGTTTTAGAGTTTATAAGATGGTGCAAAGTATTTAGCAAAAATTTTAGAGGTGAAACTTATAAGCTCCTCAAATAAGATGTTTAAGAACTTATAAGCTCTTTTTAAAAAAGTAAGGATATAACAACTTATTTTTTAAAATCTACCAAGCTCCTTTATTTTCAATCAAATTAATTACAATATTATTATTACTAATATCTTACAAGCTATACCCCTTCTTATTTATCCAAATACTTTAACAACTTATTTTTAAAATAAGATCCAACATCTTATAAGCTTCTAAAACATCTTATAAGATGTAGGAACTTATAAGACATTTTAAATAAGCTCAGCCAAACACCCTCTAAATCACATATCAACTCGCTACCCAATAGTGACAACTATAGCGGTGACTGGTGAACTCTTTCATCGGATTTTGAATATGACTATAATATTGCCAGTGTTGATAATGATGTTCAGTGGAAGCCATCTGTTTCTGTTAATCTGTTCTATCCAGGCCTTTAGGCTGCTGCTGCAACAAGTTCCCTTTTCCTTTTCTTATTTTCGCTTCTTTTCATAATTTTTTCCGGTTCCTTTTTATTTCTTCTCCTCCTCCTCCTCCTTTTTATTTTTTTAATTTTAAACAATTTTTGGTCTTAAATCGAAATTGAACCGGTACTTTTTCAGTCTTAATTGAATGAATACCCTTCTAAGCGGTTTATTGTATTTGATATTTTTGATAACTGTAGCCTGACATATGGATTTATTTTTTTTTTGATAATTCGTACGCATAATACTCACACACGCACACTGCCATGATTCGAATCTCTAACTATATTCTTCATACCTCTAAAAGCGGGTAGATATCTATTAAACCAAAGTCCATAGGAATTTAGTTTATATATTCTCTTCTTTCTCTCCTCTTCACTATTCAATGTCATTTTTCTATTAAAAAATAATATTCCTATTCCTATTCCTTTTAATTATATAATTTTATGTCATATAATTTATTCTTTTATTAACAAAAAGTGCAGTTGCAACCAAAAAAAAAAGTGCAGTTAAGATTATTATACATGTACATATGCATATAAAAGTTTACGGTAAATTTTTACAATTTTATACTATTAATATTTACAATTTGATATTATTAAAATTAAAATGCTTAACTAAATTTTATTTATTTTAAATGCGTATCAAATGTCCCTTACCGCTAATTATATCTTAAATCTTATAAATCTTGCTTCATCTAAAAAGAACGAAAAAAAGGAAAATCGTAAATCTCATTGGGGTATTGATGAAAATTTTTAGAGTCCTTTAGCTCCATTGCTCTTTCCACGATCTAGCTATTATTATGATATTTGGTGAAATGGATTTCTTTAAAACCAACGTATCTATTTATTTTTTTCGCACTTTCAGTTTAGTTATGCAGAAGCATGATGGAAATGAAAGCTGGATATGACTTTTATTTACACAAATACACATGAATATTGCCAATTTCCATCGTGTTGCTTCACGAACAATATAGAGGTGAACTATACTGTCGTACGTTGTAAAATGAGATCAATTTCCTTTCCCAATATATAGTTATATTAATCAGTATTATTTGAATAATAATGAGAGAAAAAGTATGATTTTTGTGGCTATAAATTATGGTGGTTGAAATTATGGATAAGTTTCTTAAAAATGTAGAAGAAGAACCCACTTCTAGCCAAGGCTTGTAGTAATCATTGGATATTATATTAAATTATAATAGTTTGTTTTTCATTCGTAACATTGATATCATAATTATATTAGACCATTGATGTAATTGGTTGATTGTAATAGATTGATTTTTTTTTTAAAAAAAAAACTGAATTTTGTGATTTATATGTGAAATAGACAGTGTGATAGATGACTGTGAGGATGCTTCAATTTAATGGTCTGAGCTATGAAAGGGTAATCTTGTCCAATAAAACTCAAGTGGCAGAGAGTGGGCGTTAATTGTAGGTTTTTAAAGTTTTAAGGGGTTTTTATTAAAAGAATGATAGTTTAGGGGTACAATTGTATTTAGCCGAAAATATTACAACTGAAAAGCAAAAAAAGAAAACTAATTTTCAAAATGGCGTCGCCCGGACTCGAACCGCAGACCTTCAGTGTGTTAGACTGACGTGATAACCAACTACACCACGACACCTTTATGGCATTGTGTTGTTCCTAAAATTCTGATAACCACTTTCTTATGATCAGCGGCTAACCCGACCTACAGAGTAATAAATTTTAGTCTTTCCCTTCAAAAAAAGGAATAACAAACTCTTTCAGTGAGCCTTGAAATTCAAATATTCCTACTGATTAATTTGATTAAAATTGTCAATATTTTAACCCCCACTTTGGTTGCTAACATCATTCGGTTAAAGTGACATCACGTCTCTCTATTGTTGGAAAGTTGTTGAACTGAAACCTAATTGTTTTACCCCTTTGGAATCTGGATCCTTAATGTGTTTCTTGCATTGCAAATATTCATGTCCAATCCAAAAGGCCTTAAAATGCAAGAATACAAAGGAGAAAAACTAAAATGGAGAAGAAAAGGAAAAGCTAAAATTTAGAAATCAAAGAAAAGCACAACAAAAATTTGAAAACGAAGAAGAGTGGGAAGTCCTGATATACTGCAATGACCTTTGTTCCTTTTTGTTTTTTTTGATTTTTTTTTCTAATTTTTAAAGAAGGAAGGATTTTATCAATTAATAACATGTTAGATTACAAAAGAGACGGTAACAATAGGAGTATTCGATACCCCTTCATCAAAAGAGGTTACATTCCTAATAAATAATGTACCATCATGTTACCTGTTCTACGCACAGGTGTAATGTATACACACATGACTACAAAGTCTCAAACCATCACGAATATATGCAACAATGTTACCAACGAGCGAACAATCTCCATCCTTATCCTTGAGCTTGGCAACCAGAGTGTTACAATCACCTTCAAGATAGAAATTGGTCCACCCATTTCGCCTTGTTAGGGACACGTCGTCTCGAGCTGCAATCTACTACTTCTGGCCTTAAGACCCCCTTTTTTGCCAATTGCACATCCACCCAATACAACATTTCCCATTATCCCTTGCTTTACTCGTTGGAAAAAGTGTCCCAACAAAATTAATCTTAATACGTCCCGATGGCGGTAAAGCCCAAGATCGAACAGCCTGTGTGGTGTGAAGTGTCGGGATAGTTGCAACAAAGATCGATAACACAATCCTCATAGTAGCTCGTCTTGGAACCAATGAAGCTTGTCGCACAAAATGTCTCCTCTCCAACCAAGGATTGATTTCTATGCCACCAAATTGCCCGTGCAATAGTAATTAGTCTCCCTACCTTTGGTTTGGTTAGCTTCTTCGTAATGTTGGAAATCCACATCTTCGAAGATCCACCCCAATCTGAAACGATGTGCCATGGTAAGTGTGAAAGAGCTCAAACCTGTCGAGCAAAAGGGCACCTAACAAACGCATGTTCCATATTCTTTTCCACACCACCGATGTACCAGCTCCGTCCTTATGGGACACACCGTTATAGGGCGACCCTCTCAACCCAATTACTCTATTTACAACATAGGGATTCGAACTCTGGACGTTGCTTAAGGGATAACGCCTCATCCCGCTAGATCAACTGGTAGTTGGTGAGAGAAATCTTACTGTTATACAAGACACACTGTTGAGTTTTATCCCCAAACTCAAGAAAAGAAAAACCCTTGTACAACCACTTTCAATAGAGCCCAAACAACACTCTCCCAACCCAACATAATAAAAGTACAAGTGTTTCTTGCACATTCCTCCTGTACTCACTCACATTTTCCCTAATCTCTATTCCCAGATTACAAGTGTTTCTTGTAACACTCTTTGTTTTTGTGTGTCTGCAGACTGGACGAAGCATTATATGGTTCTCCTTCGAAAGTGCAAGTCGTATAATAATATGTAAAAAATAGCATAATTTGAAAGTTAAGTATTTTTATCCCAAACAATAATATATTACAAAATCTATAATAGTGCTTTAGTGTTTCATGATATTATCAAATTTTATCAGTCTTATTTTAAATTAATTTAAAAGGTTATCGTCAGGATACGAGTGCGACTATTCACAAGTCAATATATGTCCGAGGTTTAACGTATAGTTAATTCTTGTGCCACATATATTATGTTAGAGTCTTTATTAATATTGTGTTATATATATATATATATATATATATATAAGATTATTAATTCAACAAAAGGTATTAATAAAATTCAAGTTGAAGTTAATGTTTATTCTTATGTTAAATTTCACATATTTTGAATTATAAATATTTGTAGTTAGGTTCGAACATTTTGATTAGTTAAAACATGTATAAAAAATTCATATTTAGTTCCGTGTTAAGACATGAAAAATAAATATCTTTATGTCTATAATTCACAAATTTTTATTGATAAAAAATTTGATAAAATGAAACTAGCTTTTTTTGTAACATATTTGATAGATAAATGTATTTAAAAACTTGTATAAACATAATAAGTTCGATCTCAATATTAATTTTGGTACAATTAAGGCAAGAATTTTTAAAAAAAAATTTATGTAGAATCAAAATTTTTAATAGTTATTAAAGTAAAGGATAAACATTGTGAATAAAATATTAATTTTTTTATTTTATTTGAATTAAATTTTAATCTATCTTATATTAAATATTTGATCATTGTTGGATTATTTTGAATAAACATGAATCACAAATATACTTATTTAAATTCACATAAAAATCATTTGAATTTCGTACATAGAAAAATAGATTAAATGTGACTATTCTCGTATGTACTTAATTGAATAGTTTCACAGTTTTTGAATTTTATATATGGTGAAAATTCAAGTTCTTCTTTTTAAAGAAAAAAAAGGGTAACCTTTTATGCACAGTGGGGTGGTGGCGCAGTTGGCTAGCGCGTAGGTCTCATAGCTTCTGAGTTATCCTGAGGTCGAGAGTTCGAGCCTCTCTCACCCCAATTTTATATTTCATTATACTCGGAACTTTTGTTAGTATTTTTATTCCAATTATGGTTGGGCTGAAACAATTGGGCTTTTCGGCTTTTGTGTATGTTTTGGGCTGGACCGTTGACCTTGGTTGCTACCGTCGATGTATGCTTATGGCCTCCAAATATTTGAAGGCCCAACAGTGACAACTATGGTGGTGACTTGGTGAACTCTTTTATCAGATTTTGAATATGATTATAATATTGCCAGTGTTGATGATGATGTTCATTGGGGCATTCTGTTTCTAACAAGTTACCTTTTCGTGTTTTGGTTTCTTTTCACAATTTTTCCGGTTCCTTTTTATTTATTCTTCTTTCCTTGCTTTTGTTTTTTGTTTTTTTTTTAATTTTAAACAATTTCAGGTCTTAAACTGATATTGAACCGGTACTTTTTCAGTCTTAACCGAATGAACACCCCTTCTTAGTGGTTTATACTATTTGATATTTTTGATAACTTTAGCCTGACTTATGGACTTTTTTTTTTCATTTTTGATAATACGTACGCATGCTACTCACACATGTGCACTGCCATGATTCGAATCTCTCGGTGTATCTTGACACCTCTAAAAGTAGATCATATTCATTAAACCAAAGGCCATGGGAATTTAGTTTATATATTCTCTTCTATCTCTCCTCTTCATTATTCAATATCATTTTTCTTAAAAAAAAAATATTCCTATTCCTTTTAATTATACAATTTTATTTCATATAATTTATTCTTTTACTAACAAAAGGTACACTTAAGATTATTATACATGTACATATGCATATAAAAGTTTGTCATATATATTTACAATTTTATACTAGTAATATTTACAATTTGATATTATTAAAATTTAAACACTTAACTAAATTTTATTTATTTTAAATGCGCATCAAATGTCCCTGACTGCTAATTTTATTGATCTATTTTAAATGTGCATCAAATGTCCCTAACTACTGATTATATCTTAAATCTTATAAATCTTGCTTCATAAAAAAGAAAGAAAAAAAAAAGGAAAATCTTAAATCTCTTTGGGATACTGATGAAAATTTTCAGAGTCCTTTAGTTCCATTGTTCTTTACACGATCTAGCTATTATTATGATATTTAGTGAAATGGATGACTCTAAAGCCAACGTATCTATTTATTTTTGTCGCACTTTCAGTTTAATTATGTGGAAATGTGATGGAAATAAAAGATGGACACAACTTTTATTGACACAAACACACGTAAATATTGCCAATTTCCATCTTCATGAACAATATAGAGGTGAACCATACCATCGGTGTAAAATGGGATCAATTTTTGTTCCCAATATATTTTTATATTAATCAATATTATTTGAATAATGATGAGAGAAAAAGTAAGATTTTTTTGGCCATAAGCTATGGTGGATGAAAATATGGATAAGTTTCTAAAAAATGTAGAAGAAGAACTCCCTTTCTAGCAAGGATTGTAGCATATATAGTCATTGGATATGCATTAAATTGAAATAGTTTACTCTTCGTTTTTAATATTGATATCATAATTATATTAAACCATTGATGTAATTGGTTTATTGTAACATATTGATTTTTAAAAAAATGAATTTTTTGATTTATATGTAAAATAGACTGTGTGATAGATGAGATGCTTCAATTTAACGGGCTAAGCTATACCATGGCAATCTTGTCCAATAAAATTCAAGTGATCGAGAGTGTGGGGTAATTGTAGGTTTTTAAAGTTTCAAGGGGTTTTTAATTTAAAAATGATAGTTCAGGGTACAAATTGTATTTAGCCGAAAATATTACAGCTGAAAAAACACTTCAGCTTCAAAAGTTAGTATGGCGTCGCCCGGACTCGAACCGGAGACCTTCAGTGTGTTAGACTGACGTGATAACCAACTACACCACGACACCTTTATGATGGGTTGTCGAATTTAAATCTACATATTGTTCTCACATTCTTAAAGGCCTTTATGAAATAAAAAAATAGGAAGCAGTAAAGAGAAAGGGAAAAAAAAAATTGGAGATGGAAAGGGAAAGCTAAATTAAAAAGAACTGGAAATTTGAAAATAAGGAAGAGTGGAGAGTCCTAATATGCCACAATGGCTTTAGTTGGTTCTCACTACAAGTACGAAAAAATAAACAATGAAAAGAATATCTCCACAAAGTGTCTATGTATGTGTAAAACAAGAGTTTTAGGTGTAGCAATCTTTTATACATATTACAAACTAGTTAGTAGGGCACACTCAATATATGTGCAAAATAAAAAATAAAAAATAATTTAATTATATATTTAAATTATGAATATAAAATTAAAATATTTATTAGATTATTATATATTTTTAATTTATGTATTTTATAAATTTATTATAAAAAATAACTTAAAATAAAAATAGAATTATAATATTAACAAATAAATAAGAAATAAAAAGTTAAAAAAATAAAAAATATATGAAAAAAAATTATATTGATAAAAGGGAGAGAATGAGAAAAGAAATAAATTAAAAGGACACTAGACGCTAAAAGAAACCAGGTTGTCCCCCTTAATGTTTTATTAATTGTATAGATTGTATGTTTTAATTGTGCACAAGCATTTTGCACCCCCTAAAACACACATTTTGCCATTTTCTAACCTAAAAAATAAAAACCAACACATTACGCCATCACTTTAATATTTTTTGGCAGTCAAATAATATTTTGATTAATTTCATATCACATATACACTTAGATAACGTGTAGCAATATTGTAAAATAATTGCTACTCCAAACTTAAAGGTTGGCATGTGTATTGCTTATGTTTACTTTTACTTAATTTTAAATATGACTTTATCCTACGTTAATTCCCCCAATTTATCAAAGCAAACAGGATTTTGTCTAGGTTTTTTTCATTCAAATGAGATATGAGCAATAATTATTAAAGCTAATTTAATTTGTAAGTATCTAAGCATGCATGGTATAACTATTTAATAGTTATTTTATTTTTTTGTTATATGTTTCAAATAAAGATACAAAAAATACACACAAGTAATTTAATGATTTATCATGTATTCTAAAATTAGCCAAATGATCAATTCGGATTTTAAAAAATATAAAAATTATATGATATTTCAAAAACATTTTTATTGGGGGAAAATTTAAGAGAATGATTAATTTGCCCTTCAATTATAGGACCGTTTTTAGTGGTATGGTGTCAACAAATTTTTTTTCTTTTCCTTTTTTTTTTTCACTAAAATGTTATTTGAGGGTACAACTTACAAATGAATATTAAAGACGAATTTAAGAGAATGATTAATTTGCCCTTCAATTATACGACCATTTTTAGAGCTATGGTGCCAACAAGTTTTTTTCTTTTTTTTTTAACTAAAATATTATTTGAGGGTGCAACTTACAAATAAAATATTAAAGTGAAGGTGCAATGCGTTGGATTTTATTTTTTGGGATGGAAGTAGCCTACATCCCTAATAACACAGAGAGACAAATTCTAAACATATTTGTACAATCGAGTTGTAACTAAATTTCAAATTCCTAAACATCGGTTATATAAGACCAATTAAGTGGGCTGGAAACATTGGGTGGTGGCGCAGTTGGCTAGCGCGTAGGTCTCATAGCTTGTTGAGTGATCCTGAGGTCGAGAGTTCGAGTCTCTCTCACCCCAATTTTATATTTCATTATACTCGCATCTTTTGTGAGTATTTTCATCCCAATTATGGTTTGTGCCAATCCTCCATACATAATAGAAGTCGAAGATTCCAAAGATTAAGAAAATGAATGAAAACAAAATAGAAATTGGAGATGCTCTAGACACATGGGCCCAAATAATTGGGCTTTGTGGGCTTTTGTGTACGTCTTGGGCGGGTCGATGTATCTTGGGCTAAAGAAAAGGTAGTCCATTTCTTTAGGTTGAATTAAAATGGATTACCTATATTTGATGTACGCTAATAGGCCACCAATCATTTGAAGGCCCAACAGTCGTTACAGGCTTATATGAAAACTATTGTCGAGCGGTGAACTGGTTTATAGGATTGTGAATATGATTATAATATTGCCAGTGTTGATAATGGTGTTAAGAAAAACCGAAAATAAAAAAAACCGAATCGAATTGATTCGATATACTTTTGTTCTGTTTCGGTTCGGTTCGGCTCGGCTCCCTTTAGGGTGCTGCTACTGCAACTGTTCCCTTTTCCTTTTCTAATTTTGGTTCCCTTCTCATATTTTCTTACGGTTCTTTTTAATTTCGTATTCTTCTTATTTTTTATTTTTAATTTTAAACCATTTTTGGTTTTAAACTGAAATTGAATCAGTTATTTTCAGTGTTAATCGAATGAACACCCCTTCTGCGTGGTTTATACTATTTTGGTAATTTTAGTCTGACATATGATTTTTTTTTTTGTGACATATGATTTTTTTTTGTGACATATGATTTTTTTTTTTTGGTGATAACAGCTATGCACGCTAATCACACATGCACACCACCATGATTTGAATTTAGTTTATATACTCTCTTTTTTTCTCTATTATATCTCTCCTCTTTACTGTTCAATGTCATTTTAAAAAATATTCCTATTCCTTTAAAATTTTATTTTATTTAATTCATTCTTTTATTACAAAAAATGCAGTTAAAATTAATATACATAGAATATATGCATATAAAAGTTTGCCATGAGTATTTACAATTTTATATTATTAATATTAACAAGTTGATATAATTGAAATTTAAATACTTAACTAAAATTTGTTTGATTTTAAACACGCATCAAATATACCTTATTGCTAATTATATCTTAAATCTCAAAAATTTTACTTCGTCAAAAAAGAAAGAAAAAAAAAGGAAAATCCTAAATCTTGTCAGGATACTCATGAAAATTTTAGAGTTTTAGCTCCATTGCTCTTTCCACAATCTAGAATTATTCTAATTAGTGTATCAGACACACTCAATACGTATTAAATTTTATTCAAACATATATATCTTTCTTAACTTATTTATTAACTATCTTTTCAATTATTTTTAAAATATTGGTTAATTTTATGATAATTAAAAAATAAAATTGAAATGAAATTATTTTTTGATTAAAAAAATAAATAGAAATATAAAGTAGAACAAAATTTCGAAAAAAGAAAAGGGGAGAGGAGATGATAATAAAAAAAGAAAAAAAAATTACATTGTTGGAGTGAAGAGAAACGATAGATGAGAGAGAAGAGTAATTGAAGGGCATTTTATGAACACCACAAATTAAACACACCAAATAGGGGAAAAAAACTTTCCCTCTTTATTAATGTAGTATAGATATCTAGTGGAATGGATATCTTTAAAACCAATGTATCTATTTATTTTTGTTGCACTTTCATTTTAATTATCTGGAAACATGATGGAGATGAAATATGGATGCGACTTTTATTGACGCAAGGACACAAAATATTGCCAATTTCCACTGTGTTGCTTCATGAACAATATAGAGTTGAACTATACTGTCGGTATGAAATGGGATCAATTTTCATTCCCAATATATTTTTTTATAGTAATCAATGTTATTTGAATAATAATGAGATACAAAGTAAGATTCTGTTGGCTATAACATATGATGGATGAGAGTATGGATAAGTTTCTAAAAATGAAGAGAACCCCTGTTCTAGCCAAGGATTTTAGTATTTATAGTCATTGGATATGTATTAAATTGAAATAGTTTGTTTTTCATTTGTAATATTGATATCATAATTATATTAGACTAGCAAAATAGACAATGTGATAGATGAGGATGCTTCAATTTAATTGTCCAAGTTATATAAGGGTAATCTTGTCCAATAAAATTCAAGTGGTTGAGAATGGGGCGTAATTGTAGGTTTTTAAAGTTTTAAGGGGCTTTTAATGTAAGAATGATAGTTTAGGGTACAAATTGTATTCAGCAGAAAATATAACAGCTGAAAAGCCAAACAGTTGCACTTCAAAAGTCAGTATGGCGTCGCCCGTACTTGAACCAAAGACCTTCAGTGTGTTAAACTGACGTGATAACCAACTACACCACGACACCTTGACTACTTACCTGTTTTGTGGAATCTTATAGAAACGGTATAACTTCCAACTCTTTAATTTGACTACGTTGTGTATGGGCAATGAATTCTACTCTTTTTGTTGCAATGAACTTTTCGCAATGAGAATTTCCCTACAAAGTTGGCAACGAAAATGTTTTGGTTGTTAATAGATTTTTCAATGAAAAATTGTGCTTTTCACAATAAAACTGTTTGTTATTAAAACTAAAATTTCTTGTAGAGCTAGATATAAAAAATAAAAGAACGAAAATAAGTTGAGTATAACATCATTTGTTAAAAAAAGAGCGAAATATAGGAGATTGGAAAATTGAAACCCAAAAAAAAAATAAATCAATAACAAACTTCATCAACGGTTGAAGAAAAGATATAGAAATGTTAAATTAGAAAGAAAAAAAAAAAATCTTCAATATTGTACAATAATAGAATTAAACAAACAAAAATAACATTTAAAAAACAAACAACAAAGTCAGGCAATTAAAAAAAGTGACTTACAGCAGAGAGAGAAACGAACAAAATAAAGGGTAGTAATAAAATAACTTTTAAAAAATCAAATCTTAAAATAGGAATGACGAAAATATATATCAATAGCTGTAAAAAATAATTTAAAAGTATCTTTGGAAATAAAAAGGAAGCTTTTAATTTGTCCACTTGGCAGTATATTTGGAAATTTAACCATTGAGCTTCTATTCTAGATTTTAAACTGCCCTATCTGCTGATATATATTTCATGCCAGATCTTATATTGGTCTCTTATCCAAAGCTCAACATTTAATAAAGCCTTTCTCACATCCAAAACATTCTTGCAATTCAAAATTTCTCGGTTTCACATTTGGCGGCTAAAGTTCAAACAGCCTTTTACTGCCCCCGCCAGCCGCCATTTCTCTTCCCCATGATCTTACGCTACATCATTTATATGAAAATACTAATAGTGTGAAATAAATATTTATTAAATTATCTGAATGGAATATATATTTTAAATTTTTTAATATATTTAATAAATTTATATTAAATTAATTCAAAATCAAATTAAATTAAGCAAAATAAAATAAAAAACGAGAGAGGAGAGAGAAAGTCAAAACACATTAAGAAAGAGGGAGAGAAGAAAAGTGGGAGAAAAGGGTATATGTCACACCAAAAAACAGTAAAACACTAAGACTTCAAACACATCAAGAGTTCATTAACATTTAACACCAAAAAACAGTAAAACACTAAGACTTCAAACACATCAAGAGTTCATTAACATTTAACACCAAAAATTTAAACGATTATTTTATACTTTATAAAAGAGATTAAATTACTAACTACGTTTTATATAAATAGTAAGTAACGTGTTAAAAAAAAAAAACAAAAGAAGCAAGCCAACATATTAGTAACGTTTGTAATTAGTAATTTATTATATTTGAATGAATATGTAATGCCTAGTCCTATATAAGCACACACTCGGGCCTAGAGAGAGAGAGTACTAGAATGTTTGACAACAAACTTGACGATAGGAAATTATAGTCCACATCCCACTTGATCGAATTACGTTTGATTATGTGGTGAGTGATTTATATTTTTTATATAATTAATTTATATTTTAAAAAGATGATCAATCACATAATAAGTGTAACAATGTCGGAAAATGCATGACCTACATTATGAACTATAAAAATGTGTCTTGGTTAGTGGTGGCAAAATGGACTCAAACCCATGGGTTCAACCCATTCAATTGATTTTGGGTTGGGTTGTGTTTAAAAAATATATAATAGGTTGGGTTGGGTTTGGTTCCAATTGGGTTAAGATGGTTTTGGATTTATATTGAGTTTAAAATGGGTTCAAATGAATTTGAAATGTGTGGATTTATAATTTGTAATTACTTTCATTATCATCACTCACACACACACACACTGCACACACACACACACAGTGTGTGAAACACACAGTTTCACACAAGCACACACAGTTTCACACACTGTGTGTGCAGTGTGTGTGTGTGTGTGTGCGCGTGCAGTGTGTGTGTGTGTGTGTGTGCAGTGTGAAACTGTGTGTGTGTGCAGTGTGAAACTGTGTGTGTGTGAAACTGCGTGTGTGTGTGTGTGAAACTTTTTGATTTTTTAACTTATCAAATAATGAAATAAAAATTTGAATTGATGATAGGAATCGATTTAAATTGGTAGCTAAAATTTTTTACATTTTTCAAAGTAGTAGCAATAATAATAATAATAATAATAAAGTAAATAATGATAGATACAATCTTCCAACTATAATAAATACATATTTTTTCGTTTTGAAATTTGGATCCATTTGGGTTCAACCCAACTCAATCCAACCCATCTTGAACCCATATACTTGAACCCATTTCAAACTCAATCCATATGAACCCAACCCAAATCCAACCCAACTTGTCCATTTGCCACCCCTAGTCTTGGTGTATAATTTGACGTACATCATATGTCACATGCTTCTTGAGTTCATGTATTGAACTTTCCATGTGTTTTCCGTGCTTATTCCAAACGAAAAAGGTAAGATTGCAATAACCATCAAACTTTTAATTAGCAATTTGCATATAGTGAAAACGACTACTTGCATGCTAAAGTTAATTAAAAGAAGCTAAGAAACGTTAAAAAGGAGCAGAAGTAAAAATGCCCACTTTCAGGGACTGATAAAATAAATAAATCCGTAGTATATAACCTAAAAAATTACGCACGTGTTTTTTTTTGGGGGGGATTAAATTATAGTGCAATCGTGAAACTTTCTATATAGCGTACGCAAGCAGTTAAAATGCATTAATTGGTCACCTAGTTTTATCCGCCAATCAAGAAAAGACAATCTTAAGACTTTGTTTGGTTCTAAGATTTTAGGAGGAAAGAAAAATGTTAAAGAAAGTAAAAAAAATTATAAAAATTTTAAAATTTTCTATTTTGTTTGGTTGTTAAAAAAAATAATAAGAAAAATAATTTTTTTAGATAATTGTCTTTCATTTTGTTTGGTTATTATTGTAAATTAAAGGAAAATATAAAAACACATTCCAAAAAAATCCAAATAATCAATTAATTGCACAAAAAAAAAAAAGATTTGCATGAAATATATTCAAATAATAAATTAGTTTGAGCAACAAATGAGATGAGAGCTTGAAAAATGAGAGAGTGCTACAAAGAGTAACATTACTTTTCCTTCATTTTCCTCACCTAATTGGAAGGAAAATATTTTTTCTCAATTTATACTATATTTTCTTTCTATTTTCATTTCCTTACCATTTCCCTTCTTTTTCTCTAGTAACCAAATATTGAAAAATAATTTTTCTTCCTATTTTCTTTTCCTTTTCCCCTAAAATCCTAAAACCAAACACAATATAAGGGTCGGAAGGGTAGCTAGGATTGATTTGGACATAATAAGTTGTTGTTAATGTTGATCCATATGCGATTCACATGTTAGGTGTAAATAATTGTGATTTTGACAAGGCAAATTAATTTATTATAGGCCTATAATAGGTATTAGAATTTAGCTTTGAGTTCATGAATCAAAGTTGCACTAGGATCCCCAAGGGATTCCTTACGTTGTATGAAGATGGGTATCTCGAACTTCCATTTTACCGACTTCGATAGAATATAAAATATTTTTCTAAAATTTTAAAACACATGCTTTTAACACGAGGTTATATGTGTATGTAAGTGGTTTTCCTATTACATAAATATTAATATAAAAGTAGACACGCATGAACATGTATATATCTATTCTCTGTTGTATTCTTTTATAAAGCACTAATACTATTGTTTGATATTTTTGATATAATTTTTTTTTTTTTTGGTTTCTCCTACATATCTTTTATTTTTTCTCCATTTTCTCTCTTTTATTTGATGCAATACTATTATTTTTCTTTCCATTTTTCTTTTTCTCATGAATCTCATCTCTCATATTTCTATCTTTTATGTTACTTCTTATATTTATTTTTTTCAATCGTATAATTTAACCATTTTTTTTTATTTCATAAACTTAATAAATATATTAAAAATAATTATATATATATATATTCAAATAAAAATAAAAATTTTATTTTTATGCTTTTCAAATATTTAAACATATAAATAGATTATACCTTATATTTTAATTAATACGTTCATCGAGTGTATTTCACCTGTTAGCATATATTATTGTTATAGATTAGTAAAGAAATGTCGGCATTAGTGTAAGAAAAATATTCATATTGGTTATTATGCCTTAATTTTACAAGTTTGATCTTTCAATTGTATATTTTGGAGAAGAAAAAAAGGAAAAGGATTTTTGACTTTCATAAGAAAATATAGGGAGAGAAAATGTTTTTTCTTTGATCATCATTCTTTTGGCTATGATCTAAAAGTTTTCATTAAACAAAAATTTTGAGTTTTTTTTTTCTAAAATATTACTCTAGCTAAAAATAATTTTCATATTATTACTTCCTCAAAAATATTTTCTATATTATTATACACATTGGCACATACATTGCAATGCAGGCAAAAATTTGTTAGTTGGAATTTTTTTGTTTCTCTTCCTCTACTTTATAAACCCAAGAGAATCCAATTTATTTTCCCTACCTTTCTAAGTTCTATCTAGTCTTTTTTATTCTTATTTTTATTTATCTTTTCATTTTTTTAACTCGTTATTATATTCATAACATTTAATCTAAACATCAAATAGTAGAATAATTGTGAAATTATAATAAGGGTTTGCAATTTTTTCAACAGAAAGGTAATATTAATTAAGTGTACCATATCTATACACAACTATTGTTATAGTATTAGCTTGAAATTTAACTTCTTATTGCTTGAAAGTGTGATTATAGTACAAAAAGTGTTGCTTTTGGCTTTTTTTTTTAAATAGCAAAAAATGAAAAAAGAAGATAAATTGAATGATTTATGAACAAAGTTGAAGCAAAATTAAATCAATTTGTATCATTATTGAGAAATTAAAATAATGATCATCAATATTATTGCACCATATTGAATCCTTAACAATGATTCTCTTAACAAAATCAAATAGAGTAAAAAGTAAAATTTATTTTTCCCAATAAAAATAACTAGATTCTTGTAGTAAAATTAGAATTTTAAATTTTTACAAAATAAATGAGAATCATATTTTATAATATTTTACTAAATTCTTGATATAAATAAAAAATAAAAGTAAAACTATTTATTGTTTCTCACCTTACTTTTGTGCAAAGTCTAGATTAATGGTAAAAAAATAAGTAATTGTTTAAAAAAATATATATGAAAGTTAGATAAACTAATACACATTATAAGGGGGGAAAAAAAGAAATTACATCTAACAAATAATTATGGGCCTATAAAGTATGAAAAAGAAAAAAAAATGCAACTAATAATTTTCAGCCTGCATGGCAACATATGTGGCAATATGAGTAATAATATGGAAAATACTTTTGAAAGAGTAATATTCTTAAAAAAAAAAAAATCCAAAATTTTCACTGTAATTGCACTCATATTGTTCCATTGGATCAGTAGGCCAATGGTGATGATTTGAATTTGACACCATTAAAATTTTGGATTTAAATCCTCTTTTCTCTCTCTCTTTCTCTTATTCTCCTTTGAGTGAATATGTATGTGTGTATCATTTCCATTAATATTTATAAAGTATTGTGAGTGATTGTATCAATAAATCATATATATGTTGTAATAATGCGCCAATTTTCATTTTTTAAATGCGAAGCAGGAGAGAGAGAGAAGTGAGCCACCGCACGTGATAGGCACCAAACTACATGATAAGAATACCTTACATTTGTAAGGAAAATAAAAAACAAACCACGAAAAAAAAAAAAAAAAAAAAAAAAACAACAGCGACAAGATGGAAAAGGAAAAGCATTGTAAAAAATAAAGCCATTGCCATGACTCAACCCCGGGGCACATGGTGCCGATCGCCAATTCATCAGAAAGCGTCCGTTACAGCAACTTACATACTTGAATTTACAAATAAGAGAGTGTTTGCAACAGTTTAAAAAAAGTGCTTTTGTACTTTTTGTTATGTTTAAGTAGTTGAGTAATGCTTGGTAGATCATTTTCTGTTTTTTTAAGCAAAAGAAAATCTATAAGCAGCTATACACCTAACTTTTTTTTTTCACTTCTTGATATTTTTGTAATTATTTGTAAGTTAATTATGTCATAGTGAAAGACTTCTCAACTCTTTTTTAAATACTCCAACTATTTTTTTTTTCTATTTTTCACTTTTTTTTTTCAAATACTACTTACTTTTACTACTCAATTTTTTTTCAGCATTCTCTACAACTTCAACTTCTCCAAAGGTTGAAGTTTTTGCAAACATCCCCTAAATATACTTATAAAATAATTTGTCTGTCTCAACAAATGCAATGGCTATCGGTCCGGTTTGGATTTTTCTTATTTTTCATCTTTTTTTATTCATTTTTTCAAATTTGATAATCTCCCTTTTAAATAATAATACTTGTCATATGATTAGTTTTTCTCTCCAAAAATTAACATCAATAAATCACATAGTGAATGTAATTTATTTGGCACGTTGCTAGTATTGTTGCGGCCAAACTTGATTTGAACTAAAATTTCACCTAATTTACTGTGCAACGAAACTTCAAAAATTCAAGTATATTCATTCGGTATGCGTTGGACACATCACTTGACTATACTTGAATTAAATTTAAGCTAAAAATATTCTAGTACTTACGAGCTCGTGTTGGACATGGTACTTTTTTGGATGTATCAAGTATTTATTTATTTATTTTTATAAGTGTAGAGTAAGGAAAAATAATTGAAAACTAATTTTTTGGAAACTATTTATGAAAGATGTTGTTACATCCAATTTTTATTTGTCCATTAGGGTTGTAGTCTAGTGGTGGGGGTTCGAATCAGCACCAGTGAATTTCTGAGTTAGAATCCTCACGTCCACTCCCCTTTCCCTTGGGTAAGTGTGTGTGCGTGTGTGCGTGTGTAGCGTTTCAGTTAATATATCTATAGAGTGTTTCAAGTTGATTGTATCAAAAAAAAAAAAATTCTATTTATATTCTTTATAAAAATTAATGTTCCCTTTATTCCTAAAAATACGTAATCAACATATCATACTGTTTTTGTATAGTTATCGACATAAGTTTTCTTTTTTTGTATTCATATTGACATATACTTTTATGTATTTTACAGGTTACATACATAAATATATATGCATGTACAATTTTTTTTTATATATTAATAATAAAGCAACAACAAGTATTTCTACATAAATATCCTGTTAGAAAAACATATTGTCACAAAATTTTGAAATAGTATCTCAAGAAAAATTATTGTATGCATTTAGTATGAGCTCCACTCATACATCAATATTAGTGAAAAATATTTAAATATAAAATTTAATTTTTTTTTTATAAAAAAAATACACAATACTTAACAATTTATTAATAAATAAACAAAATTTACACCAAATGCACATAAGAATTTTCCGCATCTCTATGTGAAGCATAAACTTCACCGATAAAGAATGCACTGCACTTTACAAAAAATTATTTCATGAATCAAATGTTTGAATCTCATCCATATACCAAACAATTCAAATTTAACCACATATTATACGTAAATTATATAAAAGTAGTATATAAAATATAATTAAATACATCCTGTCCGTAAAATAATTTTCCGCACTGCATAATTCCATCGTGTGACAAATATCTCAACAAAAGCACCATGGCCCCTCCCCTCAATTGCTTAATCCAGTAATATAAAACCCCACCACACCACTAATAGTTAAAAAAGTGCCACACACAGTGAACACTCGTGGGTGCATCCAATTTTTGTAACGATGTAAATACGCACATGGTAAATATGTGTCCGTCGAAGCACTTGTTTAGTTTACTGTAATTGAAGCACGTGCCTCTTACATTATTAGTGCGTAAATAATATCTTAGTTGTCTAGTTTCAATCACATGTCTTTTAGAAGTGGCTTGTTTGAATAAAAAAGAAAAGGAGGAAAAAAAAAAAAAAAAAAAGGCAGACGTGAACCAATCCTTAAATGTCAACATCATCCGGGTGCTGTTTCAGTTTTTATTGTCAGATGCTGAAATGGGACCCTTTTGTCACGCATTTCCCAGCATTATTTTAATGCCTTTCACCCAATGAGGCAAATTTTACTGGCTGATAATGGAAATATTTGGGTTGGAAATCAGAAATATTTGTTTTGGGGGAGTAAAATTGAATTTTTATAAAATATTTTTTTAAAAAAAATGTTACTTCTGTCGGAGTAGAATTTAAACAAAATCTAAACATCTGTCACATTGTAATTGTATAAGATCAGAGAATATTTCTGAAATCTTGAAATTTCTCAATACCTCTCATAAAGTTTCTTTAAAATTACAGTGATTAACTGCGGAAAAAAAAAAAAAAAAAAGAGCAGAGGCCAATTTTTGAATTAAAAATTTTCAAAAATTAGCAACCCCTTGTAAAAATCCAAAAAAAAAAAAAAAAAAAAAACACAAAACAAAACGAGAATTTACTCTATTTTTCATAAAACTTACACGCTATGAACATTCCCGCCATTAGTAGAATCCGAAGAATCGCCATTTTTGAAGTCCATCAGAGACATCCACTCTTCAATATCTTCTTCCCCAATCTTAAAATCCCAAAGTTCCCTCTGATTATCATTATTATTATTACTCGTCGACCCAAATTCTATAATCCTTTCATTATCCGGTTGTTTCTGTTTTTGCAGTTCGATCACATTTTCTTGCTGCTGAAAAGACGAGCTAGCCGCCGTCGCCGCGGCGGCAGGGGCGTCGGCTGTGTAATCGGAGAACGGGAAATTGAGCTTAGCCCTGGGGCCCCGAAACTCAATCGCTGCCCGGTCGTAGGCCCGCGCGGCGTCCTCCGCCGTCTCGAAAGTCCCCAGCCACACACGCGCCGCCTTGCGGGGGTCTCTTATCTCCGCCGCCCACTTCCCCCACGGCCGCTGCCTCACACCCCTGTAATTCTTCTTCTTCCTCTTCTTCCCCGCCGCTGGCACGTTGCTACCGCCGCCCATCTTGTCCTCAAAGAAATTGCACCCCAAACACCCCTTTATTCTGCAGAACCGGCAGGTCATGTCCTCGTCGCCGGAAACAGAGAGAAGCCCGGCGCGGCCGCCCGGCGCGGCGTTGCTTTCCGAATGCAGCAAGAAACTGAACTCGTGCGCTGCGTGGGGTGAGCTCTCGGCGGCGCCGGTGATGACGTTCCTGAGGGCGGCGACCATGACGGAGACTTCCTCCTCGGCGGTTAGCCGAGGCTGCGGAGGGGGAGGCGGCGCCGCCATCATCGAGGTGGTGGTGGTGGTGGTGGTACTATTACTGTTGTCCTCCTGCTTAATTCTCTTGTTCGACCTCTGCATGTCTTGACTTTTGATGAGAAATACAAAAATTGCTGTGCGAAAGCTAATTTTTCGACAGTGAAAATGGTCAAACAGGGCTACATATATATACACGCAGTCTTTCGGAATAAAGGGTGGCGCCAGCTTGGCTTCTGGGTCTCGAACACTAGTTTCACACGGGGTGGGATCGTCTTAAAATAAGAGAGAGCCGTTTTCTTAAGTTCGCACATGGGGTAATTAGGGGTGTGGGGCCCTTTTGGTTTTTACGTGGCATTTTGGATGGGATTATTGTGATTTTTGTAAAAGATTTTTATGAGTTGGCAGTGGGGATGAGGGGTTTACTCGGTACTTTGACTGCCAAAGTGGACGGTGTGGGGAGATATGATGACGCCATCTGTTACATGAGCATTGAAGATAAAGATTGATACGAACTGGGGAACAGAAAATGTGAGCCCATTGGGCCATGGCTCATATGATGTATCAGGCTGTTTAGAATTTGTGGCCCACTTCTAGAAAGCGAGAATTTGGGTGGTAGTTTCCTTGTTTTTATGCTGTTCTCAGCAATTGTAGACGTTCTTATATACAAATATGTGTGTGTATATATATATATATTAGTTGGGCATTGATTTTTTCAATAACAGTCTATATTTTACTGTATAATAATTTTATTATATTTGATAATTAGTGATTATCGATGTAATAGTTTGTTTTTCATTTGAAAACTAACCAATTGATATGTAATAGATCAACTCCTATCAAAAACATAATAAATATTTTTCAAAAAGTAAAAGTGATGCTTACGGTTTTTCCAAGCACCCAAAATTTATAATGTGAGAAAATGAGTCTTCGTCCTTCGTGAGATAAAGGTCGGTTCAAGAGGAGGAAACATGCAAAACAGAGGTTAGCACTCCACTGAATTAAGTCAGTATTGTGTTCGATAATAGTAAAGGAATGATAAAAATGATGAAAAAATCAGTGAATTGTAGAAAAATCGTAGAAAGAGAGATTATCAAGTATTAAAAAGTGCTATATAATATCAGAGAATCATGTCCCTCTCTTTTTGAGGCACTAGGCCTTATATAGAGGTAAGAGTGCACTTGCTTGGCTGGAGACCCCCCTGAAACACTGGGTGAGGGGGGGCGTACCCCCCTGAAACACGGGCTGAGGGGGGCTTGTTGTTGAGATTTTGGAGGGATAAGGTTGTTAGGAGTTGGGAATTAAACCCCTACATTTAGCACGTGTATGTTTGACTTAGTTCATACTTACCCCCATTTAATGAGTAGTTCGTGGGCCTAGGTCTAAGATTAGGGAGTAAATTCCCTCCTGGCATGGGATTTCAGGAAGGACATCGGTCAGGGCCGTTTCCTATTGGATTGGGCGTTCAAGGCAGACGTCATTCCTTCTTGGATTGGGCCTTCAGGATGGACATCATTCCTTCCTAGGACTAGGCGTTCAGGGTGGACGTCGCCCTTCTGAATAAGGTTTCAAGGACATTGGTCTGGGTCGTTTCCTTCTTGGATTAGGCCTTCAGGGTGGAGTATTCATTTCTCTTCGACTGTTTTCTAGTCTTATTCCCAAATAATAGATATATCAAAAAGAGACTCTTTTTTTTTTCTCTCTTCTTTTTGATGGTTTAAAAGTAAAAGAGACTCTAAGCAATGTAATTTAATTGCTATCGGGTTATGAGTATTTAAGATAGATTATGAAGGGGTCGGCATTCATAATAATATTCAGGATTATTAATTATATAATGTGATGGTTACAATAGCTGTGTAATATAGGATTATGGGATTATCACAGTATTATAAATATCAAGATTATGGATTTCATTTATGATATAATGAGACGAGATAACCGTAACAAGATTAATTATTTGTGTTAAGTAATTTCAGAATCTGGTTCTAAATTGTCCAAATCTTATTTACTAAATATATTTTACTATCCAGATAAAAATGTTGCCGATAGGTAATGCGCCTGTGGTCCTATTAATTGAAGTCCAAATTCCTTTTGTTCTCTGTTATATGTATTATTGCCAAGAGCCAACATAACAGTCTCATGATAGAGGCAGTTTACTTGACTTTTTGAGAAGCTAATTAAAATTGGCGTGATTGATATTTTTAACTTTGAAAAGTGATATTAACAAGTCTGGCGATATATACGGGTAACATTTTCTTTAAACCTGACTGTGGGGGACCTCACATAACCGAGAGAAGGTCAAGCCAAGGCCTTCAATTGAAATTAGGTGGATCACTTGGAAATGAACCAAAATAGTCCATATTTCCTATTTTTGGATTCTCAAAGTTACACCTTAACCGGATATATGTCGCTCCAAGATTAGCCCAAAAATATCTACGATGAAATTGTATCCTAAAGCCAAACAAATTTGTGAGATATCAGATATGATGCATATAACAATTTTATAAACTAAAATATTGAATATTATAAATGTAAGACAATCTTGTAGTCCAATAGACGGATATAGGCATCAAAATGGACCACATTAGTTTCCCATCATTCACCTCCTTGACTGGGCAGACAAAAAGGTGTTTACAAAGAGACTAAAGAGTTAGATACACCTATGAAGAAATTTTCTTGCAAAGAGACTTTAACCCGACACATTGGGGTGCTGGGGAATAAAGGAGTCCACATATGGTAAAGACTAAAGAGTAAGATACATACCCAATTTGCCAACGCATGGTTCTCATGGTAAATGAAGCCTGCTCTTGACTCGAATAAATTCTTTTAAGCAAAGATCAAAGTTTAAGGGGAAAACACATATGAAGACCCAGCCAACTTATCAGCAATAGCATTCTCAAATCTCGAAAGTAAAAAACGTGTATTTTTCAAACTATATCAACTACCCAATCAGAGGAACTTATTTAGTCTTCGATTTTCTATTCACCTGGACAAACATTTTCTGGTTAACTGGGAGGGTCCAAAATCCAAATTATAGAACACTAGTATATCATCAAGAGTCAAGGAAGAAACCAAGATTCAACAGGATTACAACAATGATTATCATAACAATCTGTCTATATTAATCATGTGGCCACCGCAACATCAACTGTTTGAGAATGGGATATGGGGAATTGGAAAAATACGGCTGAGAGGCAAAATATTCTGTTCATTTTCATGGAGGCTAATAGCAGTAAAAATTATACAGGAAGCACCTTTCATGTTTACAGCGAAAATGTATTCTCAGACTCGAAACCACTAGATAAGTCCTATGTTTTTCCTAATGCAAGAATGGGAAATAGAAGTCAGGAAACTGTGTAGAATTTCAGCTATCACTACTTCACAGCAAAACAAATCATTCATTAGTAGAACTGAACCTGCAACGAATTGAAAAGCAACTTTCCCAGGCTAATGTACTTCTTTAAAAGGATGACTGACTAATCATCATCTTCTGAATCTGTGCAAGGATTAAGAAATGTTAGTAAGACATAGATGAGTCATTAGGCAAAATAATTGAAACGCAACCATAAAATTAGGAATGTAGAATTTCAGGAAGGTGTGTTATTTTAGAAAATATAATGAGGACGATTTATCCTGCGACTCAGTATTTTTGCAAGACCACTGATTATATTCTAATAATTCGTGAGGAGATTATTCATATAATTTGAATCAAACATCTTTCGTAACTCCAAGGAACACACCTGACATGCTTAGGTCTCTTTCCTCTCAAGCTTTTGTTAGGACAACTAGACGCCAACTGTGTCGGGTATCAAATAAAAGTGATGCCTACCTGATCGTATATCTTCCCCAACTTGGCCTTTACTTTTCAGCTGTCTTACAATCATTGCACATATTAGTTTCCACCAGTAAATGTGAAAAACAAACAGGGTCAGCAACATGGTGTTGAAGACGTAGTATAATCCTATATTGTACGGCTCCGACAGGTTCACGAATTGGCTAGAGTAGTAGCTGAGGAATAACAACCAGAAAAATGATTTTAGGGAAGGGACCAATTTCAAAACTAAAAACTTGCTGGGAATTGTTCAGAAACAAACCTGGAGGATCTTATGACCCAAAATGGAAAGAATATAAGCCTGAGTACAAGCCATGACAAGGCAAAGAAACCAAAGCATACGCTAGCTCCAAGCTCATTTCCAGAATACTTAAAAATCTTTGCAGCTTCAAGAAACACATCGCTGGCATCATGCAGTGCGAGAATAACAGCTCCTATTCGAAAGAACCTATAAGAAAGCACATCGAACTAGCACCTCATTGTTGCCACATGCTTATAGTTCTTTGAGTAAGTAATTAGGATTGAAGGAATCAGAATCAAACCATTCACTATGAACTTTTAAAAGCATATCATCAGAGAAAGGAAACAGAAATATGCTCTACTATTTAGTTCACACAATTTAGTTCTTATTCCCCCATTTATTTCTCTGATAATGGGGCCAGTGATCATGGATTTTAAAGGACGTAGACTAGGCATGCCTGCATGTTCTGACAAATTATTGTTATACATCGAGCACATATAACATATTAAGATCTATTACTGCCGATATTTCACACAGTGTAAAGCACAGTTCTTTGATATAAGAAATGAATGTAAGTGTTGGGACTGACTTGATCATGCAGAAAAACTTCGCTATGCTTGACAGAGACGGAAAGTTTCAGAGTGCAACGCATATCAAAATCAAAGGTTTATCATGCAGCAAGAGCATAGGGAAATAACTTCTATTTATTTCCTGAGACTTTGGCACCAACGTGTACGAGGATCTGCAAGCTATCAAATATTAATGGATAGATGCACTAATGTCACAAGCCATTTCTTCAGTATTTGCTGAAATCTGGTAAAGTGTTCTTGGTATTTCAGCAACCTCAAGCAGTAGATGAGTACAAAGATACCTTGTGATGTATGAATAGGTAATCAGGATCACAGTTACAACATGATGAGACATCATTACAGAGAAATCCTTCCGTCGCGTTTCCCACATAAGGAGAGCAGCAATGCTATAGATGTAGAACCCACACTGGGTCATGTAGATAAGTTTCAAGGGAAGCCTGAAACGATCAGTGCATAGCCAATTTAGATACATCCAACTCAATGTAATATATTTTATGTATATAAGGCATGATATAGTATATGAAGCCATATATGTCTCAGAAGAAAACTCGTAATTAACTATGTAAGCTAAAAAGCACGTATTGAACATGCAACAATGGAGAAGAACCAATTAGAGAGAAGAAGACACATTAAGGCATTACTGAATCAATATGCAAATGATACCAAGCAAGTTTCACATGACCGCTAGGATAGTAGTTGTTCTCACTCGAAAAGATCAACAAGAAAATCTAAATGTTTTTGGCTAGGACCCTAGTCAGATATAACACTTACTTCAGCTCTTGCTCAGGCCAGCCCATAAAGTACTGCTTTATATCTCTGAACCATGGCTCGTGGTAGGCAGTTGCCAAAATGCAAAACTCAGCAGTAGCATAGTATGTAAGCTTCCACATGGACTCTGTACATTTTGCTATTTTTGCCTTTGTTGCCTCATCAGGTTTCAGATGAGTGATTCCTCTGCTCAACAACCAAACAGCCAGCCTCTGCAATGGATGGGGTCAATTATAAGAAAGGAAGATCCTCCGGAAAGGATCATATCAACAAGATAATTTGAGATCATGCTCTTCACGAGCTTCCCTCTTTTTTGGTAATTACAAGGGCCTAACTAAGAGTTGGCAAAATCTGAAGACATAGCCTCCCTCTTTAAAATGACCTAAATCTGACCTTCAGGTATACAATGTTTACCTGCGTCGCCTTTCATTAGCTTTTGGACATAAGTTGATGACATTATTCAAAAATTTTGTTGATTTTTCTACTTTATCTCCAACCATATATTTTTCACAGTTTATAACCGTTTCATGAAAAAAGGTTGCTCTTGGTAATATGGCAAACTAGAGGGGTGTTTCAATAGTAAATTAAAGTTTGTCGAGTAGTCAACTTTAAGATAAATATTATTTACATGATGCACTTGTTTGGGTGCCAAAGTTAATTTTACATTGATATAAGGATGGTTAGAATATGCAATGCACCTGAACTTGGACTAGTTCACAATTTATTAGAACTAAACCTTATAATATTAACTCCTTAAATGCTTTTCGAAACACGTAGCGATTTTTAAAAAGCAAAGTACTAAAACCACATGTAGGCTGCTGTACACAATACACAAAAATAGAAAAGTCAAACACAGATTGCCGAGAGGGTGTTAATTGCATGTGTATACTATGTGAGGTGCACTGGGTAAATTTGTTAAATGTGAGGAGTATCAAGTTAATATTACATTTCATTAGAGTGTGTCACTAGAATGTGTTATATATAAAGATGCTTTACATGTAAGTGCTGGGTATTATTTCAACATTGTCTACTTGAATGAATGTAAGTGGTACATCATAATTATCTATGTAACATCGGGTATGTGATTGTGTAAATATGAAAAGAATACATTATGACAAGAATATGGGAGAGTAGTTAACTGTTATGAGTTGTTTTATGACTTTAGCGCATAAAAGGTTCCTGGGGAGAAGAGTCAACTCAATGTCAGATTTTATTCTTTAAATGTGTATATCTAGCATTTTTCACACCTGCCATTTGAATTGAACTATTTCTTTTATAAGAATTCTTTATACGATATTATTCAAATTGAACTAACTCATATTGTCACACCTAGCATAGATGCTACAAATCCAGTGATGCTCATATTCCATTAGGTTTTAAGTATCGTGTTCTAAGTTTAAGTTTAAGTAAAATGCATGCCTGAGGCTTATTGGATCTATGTGCCTTTATTGCGGAAAAACAGAGTATTAACCAGTTTCAAAGGTTAGTGGTCTCAATATATGTGTGTTCTAAGTTTAAGTTTAAGTAAACTGCATGCCTGAGGCTTATTGGATCTATGTGCCTTAATTGCAGAAAAACAGAGTATTAACCAGTTTCAAAGGTTAGTGGTCTCAATATATGTGCTTTTATCTCGAAGGAGCAACAAACTATCTTGAGACTCCTTTGACCTTTGAATAACTAGGCAATTCATAATTCAGCTAAGACAAGTTGCAATGGAAATGCTAGTACAAACAATACTTTTCATATCTAAATATATTAAGAGCTCTACCACTTCAAACAATAATATGTCATATCTATCTATATCAAGAGGAGTTCGAACAAGATAACAAAATATAGTTCCCGGAATCCCCCAAACAGAAACACTTCTTCAGACAATACTGACCTTCGAAAAGTCAAAATAACTAATATCTGTGCAACCCGTCAAACAGAAATCCTGGAATGATGACACTGTAATCACTGGTATTTGACTGGTCCATATAAGAATTTCATAGCACAACTAGTCAGAATCATGCAATCAAAGAAAAGTCCAGTTGAAAGATCTAAAACCAATGTTGCACATTACTCGAACATATATACTCTATGGTCAAGATAATTACAGGCACCAACATCTGAACCAATTTATTGAAACTGAACAATGGATTAGACATTGTGAACAGTGCCACAAGCTGTTCTAAAGCAATTAGATGTCTTAATCAATTATGAAACCGTAACCACCAGTCACTTCTAGTTGCTTGCTAGATAATGCCATGAGCACACATTTTATGCAGATTTCACCAACAATTAACCCACTCAAGTTATTTAAATCTCCGATTTCTTCAACCTAATTGTGAGCATTGATGTAGAAATTATAATACAACACCTCAAAACAATGATGAAAAGATTTATCAACATCCATACATCGTTTGAGAAAAGTATACTATCACAAGCTCTCTACTGTACTGATAATTAACCGGAACAATGTTTGATTTAAATCAATATGTACAGAAAAACAAGTCACAAGCTCTCTACCATTCCTCAAGTTAGGTTACGAGTTAAACACTTGAATACTAGTAAAATGCACTTCAATAATGACAAGCCTAAGAAATACGCCATAAGCATGCAACTTATGCAGATTTCACCATCAATCATCACCTCATTTGTTTAAATCTTTACTTCAAACAGATTGAGCTCATACCAGATTTATCAGTATCGAGGAGCAATTAATAATCAAAATCTCTTGCTCAAAAACAAATCCATAACCGTCTGTAAAAGATTCAGCAAATCCAAATAAAATGCGCCTCAAAAAAGCGACTATACATCTTATTATCCAATTAAACATTCCAAAACTAAAGCACAAAAATGTATCCCTGCATACATACAGAGAAAGCTTACTTACGCGAAAGACGAATCTATCGAGCAGAAACCTCGCAGCAACGAAGGCAAAAGCGAAGTAGAAAGCGATGATGAAATGCGAAGCGCTGGGGACGCTGCTATACTTCCAGATCGATTCCATTACGAGGATTCGAACCTCGGTTAAACCACAGTGCATCTAACAATCAGCCATTTAGTACGGATACTCAAAATCAATCGCCTAATTTCAAACAAAATTTTTCTACTCGCGTAGTCGCGTTTACGGTGTAGAAAGCCAAAGCAAACTCAGAAATGGCTCTACATTAGAAGAATCTCCTGAACTCACAGCTACGAGTGAGAGACTAGAGAGAAAGAGAGAGAGAGAGAGAGAGAGAGAGAGAGAGAGAGAGAGAGTGGTACAGAGAGAAAACTAGAAGAATGGGAAAGAGAATTTAGTGAGTAGAGTGGATTCAGAGAGAGCAAAAGGGAAGGCGGAGATCTTCTTGTGACCTTTATTTTTTTTCTATTTCATGTGGAAATGGAATTATATATATATATATTCGTTCGGCCCGCGACCTTTGCCGGTATATTTAGTCACGCTGCCAACATTTTACTGGTTGTGTTCCTACTCTTGGTATTTGTGCTTTTTTAACTTTTAAATGGTACTATAAATATAAGAAATTTTGTTTTATCTTTTCTAATGCATTTTATGTATTCACGAGTTTCATCTTATTTGAAAATTGAGGATAAATTTGGAATGAAACTTCACCTCCGTTTGGTTCTTAAATTTTAGTCAAAAAAATAGAATAAAAAAATATTTTTTTTTATTTTAAATGATAATATTCTATATTTTTATTTTTAATTATTTTTATTTTTTTCTCATTTTTCCTCATCAAAATTTTTATTATAAACATAGCATTCTAAGTACTTCCATAGTTGATGCATTCTTTATAACCTAAATTTAAATATGATCTTAATTACTCTTATAATCGATTATTGAGATTAAAAAAAAATACTTTACCCCTCGAACGATAGTCGTAAGAAGGACCCACACTTATCCCCACGATAACCTTTTCATTAGATAAGTTATTAGAGTTGGACCATTGTTAAGATTCTTCCACCCCATTATTGGGCTTGCCTTTTAAAAAAAAAAAAGGTCACAAAATAATTTTAAAGTGAATTTATTACCGATCGATTTGACATTTTAATACCACTACGTCACTATTGCTAGTCACTTTCCAACGTTTTTTTTTTTCGGAAAATAGCTTCGCGGCAAAATACATATCTTGTGTGGTCTGTATAAGACATTGAGTTTGATTCCTCATTAAAAATACGCCTATTTGTATTATATTTTAATAGTAGTTTCTTTCAACTTTGACAATAGGCCCCTTATTTATTTATCATAAGTTTGTACTTTGTGTTGTGATGTGTAATAGTTTAATTAATTTGTAATATATCAAGTATTGATAAGAATTGATTGAAATGTAATCTATAAAAACAAATTAATATAAATATAATCACATATTATATCTATCTCTAAACTTATATATATTGAAGTGTAACACCAAAAATCATGATTTGATGATTGTTTTATTTTTTCTTTCTAGTTGAAGGTTGAGGAGCACTGGTTTATATTTAGTAACGAATGAATTATTCTTTTCATGTGTATTCACATGAGATTTCGTCTAGAGTATATATCCTAATAGAAATTTAATTAAATAAAACATTTATTTGTAACTTTTTCAATTATAAGTGTATTTCTTAATTCTTGATTTTTTTTCTTGTTCTTCGTTTTAAGGTCTTGAAAAACATGTTTCTCGACTAAAGAAGCGGCTGAAATTTAAATTGTTGATGGATGGATGCCGGATAATTAGAATAAATCGCGAGGCAAGGACTTATTGAACCTTATGAATCTAAAGTTGTAAAAGTTGTACAATCAATTTGAAGGCTTGGAGATTACGTCTTGAAAATATATGAATTTGAACGTGCATCCGGCCCAAAAACTTGATGACCACATTTTGTAGATTTGTAGAATTTGGAATCAATTGTTTCAAAGGCTTGGTGACTATAGAATTTGCCATGCAATCGGCTCAAAGATTTGGTGATTGCATTTTGGAGATTTGTAGAATTTGAAAAAGAACACTTATGAAGTTGCATAGTGATTCTTCTTATTCAAGCTCTTGATTTGCAAGACATGGTAAGACCTTCTTGAGACTTCTATGCTATTTCTTTCTTGAAGTTGTGGACTTTGGTAAGGAGCTTTTCTGGATGGTGTCTTCTCCTTTTCTTCTGTGTCTATATGGAATTTATGACCCCTAAGCAATGTCGGAGCCACATATAGCTCGAGGGTGCACATGTAGCCCTTGATTTTAAAATTACCACACACACACACACACACACATATACACAGTTGAATTTGTATATACACAGTTGAATTTGTATGATTACCCTAGTTGTCCCATAATGTAGCTTTTCATTGTTTTTCAGTGCACCCTTTTTTTTTTTAATTATTTGTATTATTGCTAGTCAATAGTTGATCATGTTCATGGATCTGGCTCCACCACTAACCTTAGTTATTGGAATGAGACTCACACTACTAGAAAAAACTATTTTTTGTAATCGAATTTTGTGACCGAACTCATTCAGTCACAACAAATGGAGCGTTGTGACTGCTTTTGTGACCGATTGTATAGAAGAATGAAAATCTCTTCATGACTGCCAAATCGGTCACTAAAATGAACATTTCGGTCACAAAAAAATCAAAAATAATTTTTTATTTACTTAAATTTAAATTGCAGTCGAATTGTTTTTAGAAAAAATGTCAAAAAGAAAATTTATTAATGTTACTGCAACTTTGTGACCGAAATAACGGTCACTAATATTTTTTTAATAAAACAAGATAGTTGTGACCGATATTTCGGGCACAATCAACCTTCATTTTCCAGTGATAATTTTGTGACCGATTTTTCGGTCACTAAATTTTGAGTTCAAGGAAGAACTTTGTGATTGAAATTTCGGTCACAAAAAATCTATAACTTAAAGAATTTGGTGATTGAAAATTCGGTCACAAACTTTTTTTGCCATATGAAAACATATTGTCACTGACATTTCGGTCACACAAATCATATCTTTGAAAAGAAATTTTGTGACCGAAAATTCAGTCAAAAAATATTTTCCCAATTGAAGGAAGTTTGTGACCGACTCTTTGGTCACAAAAACCCATATACTTAAAGAAATTTTGTGGCCAAAAAATCAGTCACAAAACAATCTATCTATATATATATATATATTTCAGTTTTTATGTTTAAAACCTTTTGTGACTGAATATTTGGTCAAAAAATGTTTTTCCAATTGAAGGAAGTTTGTGACCGACGCTTCGGTCACAAAAAACCATATCCTCAAAGGAAGTTTGTGACCGAAAAATCGGTCACAAAACAATCTATTTTTTTTTTCAATTTTTATGTTTAAAACCTTTTGTGACTGAATATTCAGTCACAAAATGTTTTCCCAATTGAAGGAAGTTTGTGACCGACGCTTCGGTCACAAAAAACCATATCCTTAAAGAAACTGTGACTGAAAAATCGGTCACAACACGATCTATTTTTTTTTTCCAATTTTTATGTTTAAAACCTTTTGTGACTGAATATTCAATCACAAAATGTTTTCCCAATTGAAGGAAGTTTGTGACCGACGTTTCGGTCACAAAAAACCATATACTTAAAGAAATTTTGTGACCGAAAAATCAGTCACAGAACAATCTATTTTTTTTTTTTTTGCAGTTTTTATGTTTAAAACCTTTTGTGACTAGATATTCGGTCACTAAATTTTAAGCACGTGATAGAATTTTGTGACCAAACGATCGGTCACAAAATATCTTTTGTCCAGTTGAAAGACGTTTGTGACCGAATATTCGGTCACAAAAACGTATATCTTTTGGCCACAAATCATATAATTTTTTGATCGAATATTCAGTCACAAAAACTATATCTTTAAAGAACTTTTGTGACCAATCGTTTGGTCACAAATGTTTTCAATTCGGAAGAAATTTGTGACCAAATGGTCGGTCACAAAAAAAAATGTCTTTTAATAAATGTTGTGACCAAACTATCAGTCACAAACGTTTTGTCCATTTGAAAAGGCGATTTGTGACCAAATTTGCTGTCACAAAAAATCTATATCTTTAATGAAATTTTGTTACCCCAACATCGGTCACAAATTTTTTTAGCAACAATCATATAATTTTGTGACCGAATATTCGGTCACAAAAATTATGTATCTTTTAAGAACATTTGTGATCGATCATTCGGTCACAAAAGTTTTCAATTCGAAAGAAATTTGTGTTTGTGACTGAACTATTGGTCACAAATGTTTTGTCCATTTGAAATGCATTCTGTGACCGAAATATCGGTCACAAAAGTTTTCAATTCGAAAGAAGCTTCTGACCGAATGTTCAATTGAATTGAAGAGAATTAGTCCAATTAAAAGAAGAAAATTTGAGCTATAATCTAATTGAATTGGGAAAATTGAGTAATTGTTCAATTAAATTAAGGAACTCAAGTAATTAGTCGAACTGAGATGCGGAATTGAGTAATTGGTTCAGTTGAATCGGGGAAATTGAGTAGTTAATATAGTTGAATAAGGAAAATTGAATGATTGTTTCAATTGATCAATTGGAAAAATTGAGTAATTAATCTAATCAAACTGTGGAATTTGAGTAATTGGACCAACTGAATTACGAGCAATGAGTCCAATGAAATTGGGGAGAATTTTGTAATTGGTTCAATTGAATCGGAGAAATTAAATAAATTGCCCAATTGAATTGAGAGTATTGAGTAATTGATATGTTTGATTGAGGGGAATTGAGTAATTTATCAAGTTAAATTGTAGAATTTGATTAATTGGACCAACTGAATTAAGAGCAATGACTAAATAGTCCAATGAAATTAAGAGAAATTTTGTAATTGGTTCAATTGAATTGTGACAATTACTCTAACAGGATATGACTAGAGCTGCCAATTTTAGCCTGCCAAAGCACTAATGAGGCAGCTATAATTTTCCACCTGCTCGTCAATCTTCCGAATGTGCATCAAGTATTCACCCTTAAACACTGTTTGTATTAGACACAAATGAATATATTCCCTTTCCTTTTTAAAGGCAAACATGCAATTGAACCCAGCTAGCACGCCATGAAATAAGAAGCTTTCTTCCAAGGAAGCGCCGGATTCCTTGGGAAAGCTGGAATTAGTTGTGCATGTCAAAGTCGAAAAGGGGTTTGTGATTTAGAGACTTTGTCTCTTTCAATCGAGCTCTTTTGGCCAAAGTTGCATGGTGAACTTAACTAATCCGGAATTGTTTTGTAGCCGTATACTCCTCAGCTGATATTGCTCGGGGGAAGATTTACTTGAATGTAAGCGTTGGCCTACACAATCCTTTGTATGGCGTAGCATTTTAACGGTGGAGACTTGGCTCAAGAAGGGACTAAAGTGGCGGATCGGTAACGGTTTGTTAGTTCATTTTTTTTAAGACTCCTGGGCCCCAGCTCCTATTATGTGCTAAGACCGTGGCTTGATGAAGGTTTTCGTGCTTCTGAGTGCATTGATCATAGAATCGGACATGGATTGGGGAAAAAAATCATGATGTTGGCTGGTATGCAAGGGTGGAATGTGATGGGATAGGTTGTGCCCAACGTATTAATTGACGATTGGCCTTGTTGGGGGATTGAGACAGGGGGAATTTCTCTGTCAAATCGGCCTATCATCTTTTTCATTTTGATAAAACAACAGAATCGAGGTGGGGGGGAGAAGATATAGATCGAGATGTTTCGATTTACAAAGCTATTTGGTGAACGAAGCTCCCTTACGAAGCTCCCTCGAAGGTTCAAATTTGGGGCTGGAGAATGGCTAGAAATCGTATTCCTACCTGAGTTAACTTAAGACATCGTAGGGTGATGGTCCCGAAACAATGTGACTTGTGCGGTTCTGCCACTAAGACGACCAACCACTTATTTTGTTCCTGCATGCAAACAGAGAGTGCGTTTCCATCAGGGGTTTTTCCTTTTGAGCCCCATTTGAAACCAAGTGCGGTTACTGCCATGCTGTCCACAGTCAGCAGAAAAAAGTGATGATCAGTGACTAATAAGGCTTCTACTCACGTGCTGACAAATCTAGAGATTGAGGAACCTATTTTATTTGGAGAGCAAGCTGTCGGCTTTTATACAGACGCAACACTGGGTAACTCAATACATGGCTGAACTTGATGAAGCAGTGGAGGAGGAAATTCACGGACTACGATGCCTTTCGCTTGCGGAGGAATGGAGATTGCCTCCATTTGGGTTGGTCAAGTGTAACGTCGTTGTAGGCTATGACGCGGAGAAGAGCAGTGTTGGGGCAAGAGCGGTAGTTCGCTATTACAGATGGTATCTTTTGGGGGCAACTGCTGTATATGATTTTGGGCTCATGGAACCAGCATCTATGGAGTTATTTGCAGTTGAGACGAGATTGAGACGGTTAAAAAGCTAGGGGGTACAATGCGAATGTCTAGAGAGTGACTGCTTGGTGGCCTTGAATCTGATCTGCTGGCTGGAATCTTTCATCTCTGGTCTTCAACCCATGGTTATGGCTATTAAACAACTAGAAGCATCTTTTGATTGGCTTATATTTACTCATGTCCGATTGTCTGTCGATCTACAAATCGAGTATCACATTCACTTGCTAGATATGCCTCTTGTAACTTAACTTATATTGATGAGTGGGGAGGGGAGCCTCCCCAATGCGTTAGGGATGAATTGTTGAAGCACAAGTTACAAGTAGAGAAATGAAAATGCCAACAACACGTTGTTTCTGGTCTTGACCATAAAAAAAAAAAAAGAAGCTTCCTTCCAAGTTCCAAATATATATAACCTCTCCAAATAGCTCATGAAATTAAAGAAACACATATTGTGAAAAACAAACATGGTTGTTAACATCGTACTCATCAAAAGACATATTATGCCTCGAGCCCACGAGCCTGTTGGATGCGAGAGATGTTTTTGAATCCACCTAGTGCATCTTTAAATTAGGCAATGGACAACTTATTTAAAAGGGACATCCAATGGATGATTTGAGTTCTTAGACTAAACTTATAATGCTCTCAATTTTTCCTTAAATATACAAATTAATGGTCCATGATTTTGCATATGTGA
This sequence comes from Petrea volubilis, assembly GCA_026212405.1. NCBI lineage: Eukaryota > Viridiplantae > Streptophyta > Magnoliopsida > Lamiales > Verbenaceae > Petrea > Petrea volubilis. The sequence continues at coordinate 5,233,651 of CM047875.1, forward strand.
TAGCTGAGGAATGGAAAACCAGAAAAATGAAATATAAATTTGGAATAGATTGTTGAGGCTTATTGGTTTAAAGTCTATTGATAGTTACTCAATACAAACAAAATAACTAAGTGATTTTGGTTTAAGTAATTTTATCAGGCTGTGGGTGCAAAATTGTTCAATGAGACCAAAATGTTTTCATATGAAAACTATATCTATAATCAATAATGTTAAATAATTAGAACAATTTTTTCTTCATCTTCTTCTTCATAAAATTCTAATAATATATCTACTTATTTCAAATAAAATATATGACTAAATCATACTTAAAAAAGAAATACAATCTGACAACGTATAACACAACATTGATCACCAGTATTTCTCTTATTTCAATTAAACTATTACAATTATGAAACGCATAGTATGAAAAATGTGTATCATATAGAAGTTATCTTTTAAAATGGCTTTTACTGTTATATAAAATGTTTCTTTTTTTCTTTCTTTTTTCTCTTTGGACGCATTGATACCCTAAACAGGCCCATCTCATATATGCTTTTGGACCCATTTTATGAACCCAAATTATTTTAAACCCAATAATTCGCATAAACTAACCCAAAACACATTTTATATTCAATTTATGTGACGGATTTCACCTATTATAACTTTGATAGTAAGAGAATGTTTGAGTAAACTTATTTTAAAGAGATTATAAGATGTTTTGGTCGTTATAATTTCTTAAATTTTATTTTGAAAATAAGTTCTTAAAGCGTTTAAATAAAATAAGATCATGTAGTTCATAAGATGTTTTTATCTTATTTTGAAAATAAGTTCTTAAAGTGTTTGAATAAAATAAGACCATATAGTTCATAAGATGTTTTTGAAGCTTATAAGTTGTAATTCTTTTTGGTAGAAATGAGAGTTTCTTCTTTAAAGTCTAATGATGACCAAAAACATAAAGCAGAATTAATTTCATGTAAATAATTATCTTTTGAGATAGTAGAAATGTAATATTGAAAAAAAAATAAAGATATTTATATTATTTTATTTTTTAGTATTAGACAACTTATAAGCTGTTTAAAAAAAAGTTAGGGAGAACTTATTTTTTTTTTTGAAACTTATAACCTCATTTACTTAAAAAGTTATCGAATATTTTTGAGAAACTTATAAGTCTAGCCAAACACTCTCTAAATACATTGCCATTGATTATTTCTATAATTTTGAGCATGGCATATGTCATAGCATTGTGTGTAAGATATATATCTTTTTTATTGGTCTTAGCTCGAGATGAATTTTAACAGTATTCTTCATAAAATAAAGTAAAATCCATTAAAAAGTAAATATTGCGAAATCAAAAACTTCGAAGCTTCAAACAAAACGCATAAAATAAAAAGAAAAAAATGTAATTGAATTTCATTATTCTTATTGTTTCTTCTCCAGTAAAATAATTATCTCATGGTTAGAAAAGGCATGTTACATCTGGATGCATTATGTCAGTTAAGTCATTGAATTCATTGTCTTTATAAATGTGCAACGTCATCATTTTTATTTCAAAAGCTCGCCCCATCATCTTCATATATGTAATTTGGTGTTCGATATATTTTTTTTTCCCTTTATCTTTAATTGAAACTTGATAGAGTTTGAGTATGTGACTGATGAACTTTGATACTGCATCGATAACATGAACTCTCTATATACCTTTTTAAGGGCATTTTTGAGTACTATTATTCTTATAGGGTGTTTGGCTAAGTTTATAAACTTCTCAAAATATCTTATAAAATGGTTTGGAATGTTTGGTTAAATTTTAAGGGAATGAGCTTATAAGTTCTAAAAATAAAATTTTTAAGAGCTTATAAGCTCATTTTAGAAAAGTAAGGACGCGCTTACTTATATTTTAAATTCTACCAATATCTTTTATTTTTAACTAAACAACTTATTTATCTAAACACTTTAATAACTTATTTGTAAAATAAGATCTAACATCTTATGAGATGCTAAAACATCTGATGTTTTAGGAGCTTATAAGATGTTTCAAATAAACTTAGCCAATTAAAATTTTGCACTGTCTTATAAGCTCTCAAATATTTTATAAGATACTTTAAGAAATTTATAGGATTAGCCAAACACCCTCTTAGTCCCCTACAGCCCACCCAACTATTGGTAGGGGAATTGGTTATTGCGACAAACATGATAATGTTAATTATGGTCTCTCAGCCATTATCCACATGCATTTTATAGTTACAACCACGACCATGATTTTCTCTTCTTAATTTTAAAATTATCGTATATTAATTGTCGTTACATTTATTTTAGGGAATGGGGCAGATCCGTCATACTATGAGCTCAATTGTTGTTATCTCACACATTCCCATTTTCGGTTAATTCATTCAGAATTTATGTTGTTAGCTCAATCGTTTGATTTTTCTTCACTTGTAACTTTCTCTCTCTCTCTCTCTCTCTCTCTCTCTCTCACACGCGCGCGCGCACGTAATTCAATTTTTTATTTTCTTTTCAATGTTCTCTTATTTATTTATTTATTTATTTTGTCTGGATTTTACTCTCAGCTCAATCGTTTGACTAATAGGGTGTTTGGCTAAGCTTATTTAAACATTTTATAAGTTGTGTTTAGCTAAACTTATTTAAAACATCTTATAAGCTTCTACATCTTATAAGATATTTTAAAAGCTTATAAGATATTGGATCTTATTTTAAAAATAAATTATTAAAGTGTTTGGATAAATAAAAAGGGATATAGCTTATAAGATGTTAGTAATGGCAATATTGTATTTAATTTAGTTGAAAATAAAAGAGTTTGGTAGATCTTAAAAAATAAGTTGCCACCTCCTTACTTTTTTAAAAAGACCTTATAAGCTCTTAAACATCTTAATTGAGGAGCTTATAAGATCCTCCTCCAAAATTTTTGCCAAATACTTTGCACCATCTTATAAGCTCTCAAATATCTTATAAGATATTTTGAGGAGCTTATAGGCTTAGCCAAACACCCTCTAAGAATTCTACACCACTAGCACTATAGGTAAAATTTTTATTATATATATATATATATATATATAAGATATTTTAAGGAGCTTATAAACTTAATCAAATACCCTCTAAGAATTCTACACCACTGACACTGTAGGTAAAATTTTTATTATATATTACATCAATTATATATTATTTGTATAATTATATTACAGTTCATAAGTTTGTTGACTTTTAAAAACAATGGTGTAATGAAGCTTCCATAGACTTTTTGCCCTTGTCAGCAATTTACACCTGCATAACGTCCACAGTGAACGCTATTAATTATCTAATGTGTGGCAAATCAAGTCAAAATCAAGAAATGGAGGCGGGGCTTGACTCACCAGCTAAGCACAAAGACGTAACATGTTCGATTAGGATTCATCAAGACATGCACAATTTGTATACGCAATTAATAAAAGATTTAGAAAGCCATGTAAATGATAGTAGAAAGAAAAAGTTTATGTTGGTGGTCATTGTGTTAAAATTTAAAAATATTATAAATTGGAGATGTCAATTTAATTTGCACTTTAAACAAACAAAAAGAAAAAAAAAATTGGGTTTTATGGCAAAGGTAATGAAAAAAAATAATTTATTGGAGAAGTAACAATAATTTTGAAATAGTTTACCAGGAAAAAAAAATGAATTTTAATTATTTTTTGTCATTTGTATATACTTTTAGAAACATACGAAACACGCTTCACATGTTTGAGAAAACGCATAACACATCGTTGATAGATATAGACAGATCAATATATATATATATATATATATATATATATATATATATATAGATAGATAGATAGATAGATAGATAGATATTACCTTTTGTATTTGAAGGCAAACATGCAGAGTGAATGCCAAAAGCACGTAATGGAAAAATAGGCCACCGTCCAAATACATGGCCCCTCTCCAAACGTCTGAAAAAAGAGAAGCAACTTATTTATGGACAGAATTAGCAGGCAACTCAATAATTCGACAAAAGTTTGACATAATGTATACATTTCGGCCAATTTTGCCTCTACTTTTCAGTTGTATAATCAGTGACAGATCATGACTAAAACTATTGAGACAGTCAAAGTAATTAATTATGAAATTTAGTCAAAAAAATTTATGTTAAGTGAGAGAGTGATAGAGAGTTTGAGAGAATGTGACTTTCTTTTATTTTCATTAAAGTCAACGATCAAATTTCCAGTTTGCAACCAAAAGTAGACTTTTTTTTTTTTTTTTACTTTTTTCTACATATATATGTATATATACATATGCCGGGTTTTGAGTAATGGACTTCTAAATTGTGGTCAGTTTTTTAATTGTAATTGGACAAAAATAGATCTACACTACTAGAAAAATATAGATTTGCAACGAACTTGTGATCAATTTTTTTTTCTTTTTTGGTTGTAAAATTCAGTTGCAAACATGATTTTGTGACCAACTTTGTTCTCGATCGTAATCGATCGAAAACTACTGGGTCGCAAATTTTGCTATCAAATTTTGTTACTGATTATTTTTGCGTTCGACTTTACGACGACTTGAGAGGGTCGCAAAATTTGTCAATGTGGAATCTACATGGCACGGTTTGCGATGGATTGTATCGGGCGCAAAAGGCGATCACTTGCAACACATTTTGCAATTGATAAAAATTGGTTGTAAAATATTTTAATTTTCTTTTAAATTTTTATTGATTTTCGACAAACATCTTCTGTCGCAAAAATTATATTTTTTTCCTGAATTAAAAATTACACCCCCAGTAAGGCACTCGAACGGGTCTCCCACCACGGCGCGCGCCCACACTGTCAAAAGCTTGGGACTCTAGTCAAAACCTTTGGTTGAGCCAGTGCGAGCGCGTGTAGCCGAATGTCTTTAAATATGCCTAACTGGAGTCGAACCTAGGTATCGCATATGGCGTTGTGGTGAGCCTATCATTGGGCGGTTATTAATTTTTATGATTCCGTTAATCTACTAGTTATTATTAGTTTAGGAAATAAAATTTTTTGTTTATATATTGTAATCAATTTTATTAAATAAAAACAAGTTAATGAATGATTTTTAAAGTAGCACTATTGAAAAGTAAATTTAATAAATTATATATTAAAAAATTCAATTAATAAATATGATACATTTATAATTGCAATACTTATGAATGGGATGAGACACTAGATCTCTTAAACAACATCCAAAGTTCGAACTTTGGTATTGTGAATGAAGCAATTGGGTTAGGAGAGTTGCCCCCATAATGGATCTGTGCAGTACCCAATTCAGATTAGTTGGCCAATGAATCGAAACTGGATAGTTAAGACAAAATAATAATAATAATAATAATAATAATAATAATAATAATAATAATAATAATAATAATAATAATAATAATTGCAATACTTAGATTCATTGGAATTTTCTTTTTAAAGAAATCTGCAAAAATGAGTGACAAGTAAAATATGAGACCTATCCAACTTGGATCGGCTTAGAGTTTTCTATACATGTTGGAAAATAGTGCTTTATAAGGACGTGACTAGGCTATGATTTTTAGTCGAGGCGAGAGTTGAACTCTTTGTCTTTAAGATGAGATTGCCCCGCACTAGTGCTAACGGAATCGGCAATTGTCTCCCAAGATACAACGACTAATTTCTCGAAAAAGGAGCACTCCAATTTGCGGGAAACGACAAATTTATAAGGTGTTTAGAACTCACTTTAGATAAAGAGAGTGAAAATGCAAAGACAGAATCGGATTTGATATTTTATATTGAGCCCGAACCTGCGCCCGCGCCCGCGCCCAAGCCCAGCCCACCGGCCTTGCCGTGCCGAGGCGGCCGGCGGCGGCGTGCTTGCGTGTGAGTTTGGTTTGAGCTTACTAACCCGTAGGTTTTTTTCCCATTACACACTTGTGAACCCCTAAGGGGCCAACCTCTATTTGCAAGTTGGCATTCAAATACAAGACATTCTTGTATTACTTTTCCTATGTGGGACAACCATATTTCACAACTAAACACTCCATTTTTAGCTTTCACATAGCTATCTTGTGTATTTAATTTTTCATTCATCCTAAATTGGTTTTGAATAATTAAATACATTTTTTGTATCTACTCGTGATATATATTACGAATAATCAACTTGTTTTTCAAAACAACAAATGGAGCGTCGTCAAATCATTGGCCAAAGTTGGTCACTTACCAACTTCTATAACCAATTTTTCTAACAATACAAAGGGTTAAGAAAAATTAAAATGTTTTATTTTCTTATTATTATATTACATATATATATATATGCCACCTATATCAAACTATCAATTGATCGATATTCAAATATTAACTAACGATTTGACGTGAAATTGAATTCTGGAGAGTCCAACGACGTGTAAAGCTTAATATATAAAAATTTAAAGGCTTAGTTAAATGCTTGATTGATTTAATTTATGTTTATAAGAATCTATATCAGATTGAACATCGATCAACTGATGAGGAAATTAATTATCGTTAATTAATCCAGCTTCTCAAATTAATTAAATATATTAATTAATAATTACTTTCAAAATGGAAATAAATTGGGTTGATAAAAATAATCTAAACTTTGCTATTTCCACATCAGACCTAGCCGTAGCAAGCTGAGGAGAATATCAATTTTTTTTTTTTTTTTTATCATTTTCCAACTTTTTTCTTTAATTTTTTAATTCAAGTTATTGATACATATATAATTGATTGATTCATAATTGGGGATCAAAAAAGAAAAATATATATATATATATATATATATATTAATTTATAATACCAATTATATTAAGAAATCAATTAATCAAATTTCTACGGTGTTAATTATTATCTATTGTCAAAATAAAAATCGCTGAGGTCCATATTTATTTTATAAGTAAACCCAAAAAAATTTTGCAAAACATTACATATTTTTCATTTTACGAACAACTTTTGTGACGAAACAAAGCGGTCACAAATATGTTAAACATTTTTTTGCAACCGATTTGATTGGTCGCAAAAATGGTGAACTATTGTAAAGAATTTGCAGCCGACAAAGGTGGTCACAAGAATGGCTTCAACATTTGCGACGGACCTAGGTAGTTGCAAAATTGTTTAGCCCCATTTGCGACGCATTTTCGTTGTCACAAAGCGGCACCAAAAATATTTTTGAATGAGAGCAATCGTTGCAACCGATATGATGTTTTTGCGACCAACGTTCTTTGGTTGCAAATTTTCCTAGCAAAAGTTTGTCAAAACCCATCAAATCAGCATTTTGCTAGTAGTGCTATGGCTTGAGTTATGGATTAATAGACTTTTAAATTGTGATGTGTCTTTTAAATTATAATTGGTCATCGGTAATTTATTTTAAGTTATTTGGTGTGTGGGGGCGGGGGGGGGGGGGTGGTGGGCTCGCTGGAACCTTCCTATATGATTGGGGTTTATTAAAGATCATACTAAGTACTCATCTTACAATTAATACTCAATAGGAACATCCTAATATCACGTGGTCAATGATAGCAAAACGGAAGCGAGATAGTAATATAAATGTGAATAATATATATAGATATATTAGTTCAATTGGGGGAACAACAAGATACATGCAAAATTTAATATTACATATAGTGGACTGTGAAAACTTAGAAAAATAACATGAACTCTCAAAGCTAAATTCTAGCTACTAGAGATATGTTTGTCACCTTATTCAAATTCCTTTCAACTTGTCTATCTTGAATATGAGGTAGTGAACATAAAAAAAAAGGGTTGTAAGTTTGAGTAACTTAATGAGCCAATATATAGAAAAGAAATAAAACTATTAAAAACATTTAAATGAACTATGATCAAATGTGCAGTAGTGCGAAACAAACATTTGAGATGTTTGAGTAGTGAAACGATATGAATAGCGTATGAAATGCAATAATGTGCTAGTAATAGTATCTTCAACCTTATGACTACCTAAAACAGTAAAATATTAGAAAACTCTTATGTCTCTCCTGTTAAGGAGCTACCTCGACTATGGTTGAATAGTAAGTGTACGTCGTGCCCTGGTCAATACACTGATCTAACCCCACCGCAGCTAATCTCTGACTATACGTAAAATTAGATTTCGCAGTACGATATCATACAAAAGAATTCTATCGTTGGTTCATTTACTCAATAGTTCTCTTTTGGACATACCAGGGCCCAACTCTCTCAAGGGCGTCCTTGAGGGTGGCAATCGATCATAAACAGTTCAATATAGCTCACAATTTCCAATAATAAAATTGTTGTTGTTAAATTAATGAACACCCATCTTGCCAAAAAATGTAAGAATAAGTGTGAGGGTATGTGAATGGAAGAAATATAGATTTTAATACCTTTCCGTCTTTATACTAAAAGTTACAATCAAGTCTCTAAAACCTCTATATGAAATTTTAACTATATATATATATATATAGAGAGAGAGAGAGAGAGAGAGAGAGGATAATTGGATAAACTTTCAATCTTGGGGCAACTATGTGGGCCCCCCCCTCCCCCCCGCGCGCGCCCCCCTGTAACCATAAAGCTTTGCCAGTGTATGTAATGATCATCACACATAATATAAGTATTTGAGATTCCACCTGTAAATGTGAGAAACAAACCTTGGTTGATAACAATATTTGTGCTATTTTCTTCTTCCTCTGTTCTTCTATGTATACACCATCGTATTCAAAGACATATAGTACAATGCCAAACATGTCAATTGATTTTTAAAAGTAAAATAAATATTACTTATTCATGCGCAAAGGGCATACATTTTACTATTAGTATGAAAAAACGCGTATCATATTAAAATTGTCTTTTAAATTAAATTTTACATAGAATTATATAAAATAAATCTTTTTCTTTCTTTTTCCTCTTCGAACTCTGCTTCACCCAAAAAAGCCCCATCTTATTTATAGTTTTTGGACCCATTTTCTGAACCCAAATAATTCTAAGTCCAATTTTCATAAACTAACCCAATGCTAATTGGATCCACTCACTTCCCACGTAGAGACTCTCGTACGATCCAAAAAGTGGGGAAGTTCACGAATCATGCACGAGCCTTAGTAAAAGCCACAAAAAAATGACGAACAATCGTAATGAGGCAGATTTAAATATTTTTACTGACAAAAATATTTGGTGAGTTAAAATCTAATTATCACATATGAAACGATGTATCCCAATCCGTTGAAAATTTGAATTCAAAATTTACTATATTTTTTAATGAAATAAAAAATCTTATGTATCTATTATTACTGTAGACACTTAAATAAAACAAAATATATGTGGCATTGTATTTAATAATATAATAATTATTTTTTTTCAGATTTTATGCCATTTTTCCTTTTAACATATTTTCTATTAAATATTAAGTAATTGTATTCCAAATGTATATAAGGGAAAATATTTTGTATAATCCATGAAAGAGTATTAGTTTTTGTTAATCATTGTATTCGTTTTTCTCATCTCTATCTATGGATATCTATTTACTTAATTTTAGAGTTTTAGTTATTTTTTATTATTGATAGAGTCGGATTTTTTTTTCTTGATCGAATTTTCACATTTTCTTTGAATTTGGGTTGAATTCAAGTTGGAATTTTTCAGACATATTCCAAGCCCAATCCATTCACAACCCTATGCAATGGATATGCTGGCTCCAAATTTACGCACGAGAGAAAAGTCTATTTATCTAGTGATCGTATGGCCCGAAAAAATTTTCCATGGACCAAGGTGTGTGTGTGTCTCACCGGAAAATTCTTAAATGAATTGGGTGTTTAGGTCCTACTCATACAATCAATGGTCCAAATTCAACTATGTGTGATGTGTATTTTATTAAATATATATATATATAAATATATATATGTATAATATGGTTGAATTTGAACTATTTAGCGCATACATTCGGTCCATAGAAGAATTTGCTGTGTCCCACCTATGCACCCACATTTTGCATTTAGCCACATTGTGTATGTGTTCCATAAAAAAAAGAAAAATAATGTTTAAATTGTGGCTAAATTTGAATCATTGGAATATTAGATATGGGAATGAGATATGCACCTAATTTATATAAGAATTTTTTCTATTGGCCCCAACATCAACACATGTAAATGAGTTGTAAAGAAAGCCCGAGACAAAAAATCTCCAAACAAATATGGATTCCAAACGCTCTGTACATCGACAGCTAGCTTATATATGCACAATGAATCACCCTATGGAAAAGTACAATCATTCTCTTACCCAATACGATCAACATACACATACTATCCATGTATTTAATGCATGAATGCAAGGACAGATTGTTTAGACACGTGTTTATTCAACTCATGATTAGGCCAGCCTCCAGTTTGTGGATGACTCCTTAATTTACATTTGTCCGAAAATCGCGTTTTTGGTTCCTGATTCCTATCGTAAAATCGTGTTAGATTTAATACTGCTATCTGTCCCTCTTTGTCGTGCGCATGTAACGCAATGGCTCAAATAATCCAATTATGTGACTTTGTGCCGAATTTATCTGATTGTTTTGTCTTGTTGATTAGCTAGGTTAGGCCAATGATGCAGAAATTAAGGCCAATTTTTATTTGGAATGATTATACATACACCTATTAAAGTTTTGGTGTAAATGTACTCAACTTTTTTGAAGCTTGTACAATTATAGAAACCACCCTTATCGCAGATATTCGAAAGGGTTTTGCTATAAGATGAAAGGTGATGGGAGGGGTGAATTCTACAATAATACGAACTTAGTTGTAAGAAAAAAGTTGAGAACATGTATGATTTTTGTAAGGGATAATTCTCATTTTTGTTTGTTATGTCTGGGGATGTATGTTTTTTATCCATTAAGTGTGCCCTTTGCAATTTTGATCCTAAATGTTTCAAAATATTGTAATTTCAGTCTGATTTTATCGGAATCCGTTGAAACTTGCTGACGCGTGTACAAAAAATTGTGATGCCACGTCAGCGAGTTCCTACGGATTCCGATAAAATCGAACTGAAATTGCAATATTTTCAAAACATATATGACCAAAATTGCAAAGTGAATACTTAATAGGCAAAAAACGTATACCCCCAAACATAACGGATGAAAATGACAATAATTCCATTTTTGTAATTGTACAAATTTTAGGGGGTCTTAAGTATATTTACTACAAACCTAAGGGGCTTTACATGTAATTATCCCTTTTTAATTTCTACAGAAAAGAGAAATAAAATCTTTCAAGATTTTATTATCTGCACTTAAAAGTATCTGTAAAGTTGAAAGAGAGGCCGTGTGGTAGACAAGTTTTTGGGTAAGTTGATGATCAAGTACAAAATCATGTGGACGGACACAATATTACTTATTCATTGAGCCAACATCAACATGTGGTTCTAATAGAGCACCTAATTAATAGTTGTATCCTCTCTGAAAATGGATTATTCATGTCACTTCAGTGGTTATATATACCTAACTGCATTAACTAGAGCGCTTAATAGTACCCTGAAGTTGTTGCCTTTAATTAGCCCTCGAAAATGATTATCTTGTGTGCCACTTGAGTGGTACATACCCAACTGTATTATAAATCATTAAATAAATATATGATGATATAATAAAATGAAATGCATACGTCGTTATCGAGACAACCCCAGAATATCGATCCAAAACAATCGAGAATTCAGAGATCCCGAGATACAAACTAGCTAGATGGTTCGCGAAACGATATCTTCCCATAAAAGGAAATCCTTTTTTGGTGCAAACATTTTTATTTTGATAAATATTCTTGAAGGTTCGCAGACCGTCCAGAGAGCTACCGTATGCGATTTATATTTCAATTTGGATGTCTTGATGATGGTTTATACTTTATACCTTTAATTTGGTGAATGAGTTGGGGATTAACATCAATCACTTTAAGAGGATAACTAACTCTGTTCTCAGTTGTATTTGTCTAACCAAAACTGTGGTGCTGCTAATTAAATGTGCTTGTTTGATAGACTTCTTATTATGGTAATGTACCTGCATTGTCAATGTCACTAATTAGTCGGTGAGCCATGAACGGTGTTTTACTCTGGTCATTTTCAGGTCATTATGAAGAAACTATGAGTAATTGATTTTGATGGTTAAAGAAAATAATACTTGCTGTTAGGAACACAGCTACGAAGTTTTACTTAAAGGGGAGGCCAATTTGAATTTTTATATAATGTAAAGGATACTTTTACTGCTTTAGACGATTAAATTTCAAATTTCAAGGAAAATAAAATATGGATTCTTATGAACTTAGGGGGCCGACTGCACCTTTCAACTCTACAATCTTTGTTGCTTGCTAAAACAGTAATTTAGTTGATAAAATCCCTGACCTTTGTTACAATGTAGTTGGGGACATATTTTAGTTCTTGAAAGACAATATTTAATTTTATAATATATAACATTTTAGAAGTGTGTGAATATATATATATATATATATATATATATATATATATATATAACATCTTATATCAATTTAAGGGGTGCTGGGGCAAATGGTCCCTGTAAGTCCCCCTTCGCACCATCCCCAATTGTAGTGTTTATCTAATGTTATTCTGGTCTATAGCACAAGTACACATGAAGCAAACTAGTTGTTACCATTTTGTAGCATGAATTGAAGTTCAAGGACAAATATACTACAATTGTCAATAATATTTTGATCAATCAAGAACAAAAGTTGAGGGTTTGAAAACAATCAGAAGTTATTCTAGTCTCAACTATAAACGATGCTAAACAAATACTGATGAATGTTATTTCCAAGACTCCACTAATATCTTATAAAAAATCAAAGTCTTTGCATATTAGAGGGAGTATGTTTGTAAGGTTGAAATTTAAAGGCATCGACTAAAGGGCACCGCCAAGTGTGGTGAGTACAGCTTAATTTGGTTCAATATGGAGAAACTTTCAAAGTCTAAACATAGTAAGGATTGACATATATTATATGAAATGGACTCCTAAACTTTAGTTGAATTCTTGAATTGAATCGATGATTAGCTTGTGAATGACGAACAAATTAATAAAAAGAAATAAAGAAAGAAAGAAAATTTGTCTAGAGGCAGCAAAATCATCGTGTGACGGGCGTGTTTTTTAAGTGTTTTTCTTCTTTTGTTTTGGTTTCATGATATTGGAGTGGGGGCGAGGGTTGGGAGAAGAAAAAATGCGTGTACACTCACACACACACACACACACTATATTACATTAAAATTTCAACCGTTACATGTTGGTTGGGGTAAATTTAAGCAAATAATTCTTATTAATTTAATTAAGTATATAATATTTTATATTATGTAAAGTTGAATATATCTAAACGGTTGACATATATTATGTTAATTTGGATCATTGATTTTTATTAAAAAACGACATTTGGTGATTTGTATGAAGAGACTTCTTCCATTTAATCTTCCAAAATATGAATTAATGACTCAGTAAATTCTGGGGTTAAAATGGAATAATTCCTAAACTTTGGGACCAAAAGTGACTTTTTCCCATTTTCTGTCTACTCACCTAAATATTCTTCTTCATATATTGCCTGCCGTTTAATTGGCCCAAAATCGAAAAACAGCCTTCAATTTCCTATTCACGTACAGTCTTTGCATTAAGTATATAAAAACCCTATTCAAGTTCTATATCACCATAATTAACACTTCTTTAGCTGGATTTAGCTCACAAAATGGGTACCTAAATCCTAAGGTTTTTAGCAAAAAATTTGATACTTTTGGGTGTATGAGATATTGGGTAATATACATTTGATGTCACAATATTTTGTTTTGTCATTGTGAAACAACATCATCACGTGATGCGGTGCCGGCCGAGTTACATTAGCTTCAAAAAGTGGTGGTCTCACATTAGCACTATAATGTTTTCATAGGACCCACCAAGAAATATATATATATATATATATATATATATTTAACAATAATAATAATTTTGTGCACCTGAAAATGTTTCCTCGGGCTAAAGGCGTTTCTAATTTTGTGCAGCCCCATTTTGTCAATAAATGCTACTTTGATCTTCTCATGGCTCATTTGATAGTGGGAATTATTGTTATTTTCATCCGTTATATTTGGAGATGTATGTTTTTTGCCCGTTAAGTATTTGCTTGTAATTTTGGCCCTATATATTTTGAAAATATTGTAATTTCAATTCGATTTCACCAAAATTCATCGGAGTTCAGTGATGTGACGTCACAATTTTATGCGTCACGTTAACGAGTTACGACAGATTTTAGTGAAATTGAACTGAAATTACAATATTTTAAAACATATAGGATCAAAATTACAAAGAGCATACTTAACGAACAAAAATCATACACTCCCAAATATAACGGACGGAAATGAAAATTATCTCTTTGATAGTGAACTTCGCGTGACGTATTAGATTGTAATTCTTGGCCATGCATGAGGACATTAGCACTAGTTTTGGCTGGATAAATTTCATAAACTTTCTTAATGTTGGGAAATTTGGGATGAAAGCTGAATGAATGGTACTGGCAATTTCTATGTTTAACGATTTTCACTTTCTGTATGAGAAATGATTTAATTTGTTAAAATTCATCTGGGATTTTTTACTGTCTGTATGAGAAATGAATTAATTTGTTAAAGATTCATCAGGGATGAATGCAGATGGAATGATACGGGTGATTTCCATGTTTAACGATTTTTACTGTCCGTATCAGAAATGATTTGTTAAGAGGTTTTTTTTTTCTCAAAATATTACTCCAATTAAAAGAAAAATCAAATTATTACTTCCCTCATAAGTATTTTCGATATTATTATTCATATTGCAACATACATTGTCATGTAGGCAAAAAATTATTAGCTGATTTTTTTTTTGAGCCCATGATTATTAACTAGTTGTAATTTTTTTTGCGCTTATCATTTATACTAATTTATGAGACTTTCATATCTTTTTTTCTTCACACCAATTTTTATAACCAAGTAGCATATTATTTTAATTTTTTTCAACATTAATCTAGACTTTGTACAATAGCAAGGTGAGAAAATACATTTTATTTATTTATTTATTTTATTTATATCAATTTTTAATATGAGATTATAAAATAAAATTCTCATTTATTTCGCAAAACCTTGAAATATTAACTTAACTACATGAATCTAGTTAGTATTTTTTATTGGACAACAAAATTTTATTTTTTAGTCTATTTTATTTTGTAAAGACAATCATTGTTACAGATTCAATATGATGCAATAATGTTTATGGTAATTATTTTAATTTCTCATGGGCAGCCTATAAAGTAGCCGAAAAGAAATAAAAAATTTCGACTAATAAATTTTTGTTTACATAGCAATGTATGTGTCTATATGAGTAATAATATGAAAAATATTTTTGAGGGAGTAATATTATGAAAATTATTTTTAGTTGAAGTAGTATTTTTTTTTTTTAATAAAAATGCTCGAATTGTTAAAGATTGCAGGCGATACACATCTGTTCATCAAGTTCAGAAACAATACACAATAGTTAAAATTGATCCACATTAAAAAAATAAATAAATAAAAAAATTTTGATGCCCGGTCTTGCCCTAGGGCGGGCGTGTCCTAGTGAGGCATTATATGTATCTCAATGGATAGTGATGCAATCGGTACGGGGTTATACCTAGTAACTGGTCCCACTCCCAACCCCCTTTAGGTGCATATTTTAGACTGCTAATCATGTTCGGGCGAGTTCCGGGTTTTTATTTTAAAAACAACACTCACTTGAACCTGCATCGTTAAAATTTTATATATGTATACATATTATTTATTAATATATATGTATATATATATATATATATATAAATTTACATCAAGACTTCATATATAAAAAGCATATATTACATAAATAATCACATATATATATATATATGATATTCATAAATAATTATATACATTAGTAAGTGAGTGATGATTTCAAAATATGTGTAAATAAATGAGATAATGATATTCAACTATTGAAAGATTAAAATATGTTTATAGATTCGTAAACAATTATTATTTTGGTAATGTTATTATTTTTTTCATGTTTGAAAAATCATGATAACATAAATTTTCTCAAACAATCATTTTTAAAGTGTAAATTACATCCAAAGATCTAATGGGTCCGACTCAAATTCGCCTGGTTTGAGTCCAAGACAGGTCTGGGTCTTAGAAAATCTTAGTGTAGCGGATCCTAAATTTGGTCAAACCCACCCTAATGTCATCCCTATGATCAATAAAACCAATGTGGGTTAAAGGAGTTTAAGTGTTGCGAACAATTATGCACATTTCATATATGTTTTTTGGTTTTCTGAGGGTAAATTTCATATACATATTATAACTGTATAGCAGTACTTAATCATTGCGTATTAAAAATTATTAGAAAATTAGAGTCGCAATTTTGAAGTATAAGTTATTATTTGGTTTGTTAGTCAGTTATATATAGTTTAAGCCACTTGCAACCATGATACTATAGACATGTTTGATACTGCATTAGAAATATAAAATATTAAAATTCTTGAATTAGCAGACCCCACATTTTAAGCATTTGATAAGTGTGTTTGCTTTGGAATAAAAGTTCTCTTAACTGAAATTCACAAAATTCACTTCACAAATAAGATTGGTATGCACCATATTATGGAATTTGAAATTCAATCCGAATTTCAAGCCACACGGCTCATAAGAATTCAAACACCAAATCAAACGTGCTTATAATGTAATTTCATTGGATGCAAATGCCATATGAGATTTAATCAAATATGATGTGGTCGAAACTTGGAACTTCTCCTAGATCTGATGTGGAAGTTCCCGTCTGACGAATGCTAGTAGGTCCTTACCCTGCTAGGATGGATCGGAAGCATCTCCGGCGAGAACTTTCCGATGCTTAAGTCAGTGTAATATAGGAAGATATAATGAATTTTGTAGAAAATCGAGCAAAGTTTTAGTATAGAATATATGTGTTACCTTCTTGAAGATTTTTCTATGGGTATTTATAGTAGGCTAAGATCTTAGTCAACTATTTGGAATTACGGCTAAGTTGGTAGGCCTAAAGATTTCTAGGACAACTCAATCAACATTATGATAGAACATACTGCCTATACCTGGTGGTTGCAGGGTAGGTATGTCAGTTATCAGAGTCAGTAACCAGTGTCAAGAATGACAGTGTACGGAATTATACTCCCTACTCTATATGCCAGTATGGGCCGCCAAACGAGTAGCCGCCACAACACCATCGAGAAGAGGGGTCTCATTGAGAAGAATACCCTTCTTGAGGTCTGCAAACGAGAAGGATGATTGTGTTAGGGGAAAGCCTTGCTTTGTGCGAACCTGGCTGACACGTGGCAGACACGTGACAATTCAAAGATGACCCATTTGGACACGTATAAAATATCCCGTATCAAAATATGTCCTTTTTTGTATTTGGGAATTATTTGTCTCAGTGATAACAAGTGTTGTAACGTTTTATTGCGTGTTTGTTTACCCAAATTACCGTGCACTTATTTGTAATGACAAGTATTAAGAGGAGCGTAGAAGTTCTACAGATTGCGATTTTAAGAAAATCTAAAATAGTTCGTAGAACACATAAATATACATCGATCATGAAAAAAGCATTCTGCATCACATCGAATTAATAGATAACACGATTGATAACGCAATAATCATTCTCAGAAGAAAAAGAAAAAAAAAAGGAAAAAAATTCCCACTTCAACTCATGGACTTGTAACAATATTCTGCTAAACATAATTAAATATGTTACAGATTTGTAGAAATTACAGATTGCACCAATAGCATAGTAGATACATATGTTACCCTCAATTTAAAAAAAAACAAAAACATAGGGTTATGGGGTGCATGCTAATAATAATACTTATTTAGCAATTGTTAATATAATTATTTGGTAATTCATTTCCTAAATTCCGCCTCGACTAAATAAATCTCTTGTAACGATAAAGAGTTCTTCATCATCATCGTCTTCGGGCTCTTTCCAAAATCGGGCCGGGAGCCCATTATACGGAACTGGAAATGGGCTATACTGTACCATATTTTGTGAGCCCACCACTTCCCACCTGTAGGGACCACAACATATAATGTATTTAATTATTAAATTTAATATAAACCAAGTACAAAATATTTGGGTTTTGTTTTGGCTTGAAAAAAAAAAAAATCAAATTCAATGTAGAGGAAAATGACTCGTTTATTTGTCTCACCTTAATTTGTTCACCAGATGATGTATCAAAATCAGCATCTCAAGTTTGGCAAGTTCATTCCCAGGGCATGAGTGGGACCCATTGCCAAATGGCATGAAAGTATTGGGCTTTGGTGCTACCTGCATCCCCACACAGCAACCACAACAAAATTTAAATAAAACACAACCTCACAAAAATTTTAAAAAAAAAAAAAGAGGACAAAAAAAAAGGGAAATATCCTCATTTATTTAGTTTTGTACTACTTCTCTAGAAAGCTATGGAACTAGAATAAATAAATCTTGAATTAAAAAATAAAAATAAAAATAAAAAAAAAAAGAAAGAAGAAGAAAGAAACAGGAAGCTTCTGCTTAGTGGGACAATATTAATTTTGTCATACCTCAAATCTAAATGGGTCAAAATTTTGGGGTTCACTGAAAAATTCTGGACTGTGATGAATATTTCTGAACAATGGCATAACCTTCCACCCCTTTGGAATAAGATAACCTGCCAACAATAAATAAATAAATATTGTAAATTTGTAATAATAATTAATATAATTAATTTTCAAATATTATGTTACATAATCGTATTATATTTTTTATTACACTTATCAATAGATGCCATGTGTATTGATGAACGGTCAAAATAAAAAAAAAATATATTTTTTTTTGTATCACTAATTTTTTTATTTCCTTATTTCGATCGCCCACCAATATATATAATATATATTAATAAGTGTAATAAAAATATATCACGATTATCTAACACAATTAATTATCATTGTTTCCTCACCATTATATTCTACATCAACCACAGCTTCTCTAAAAGTGAAAGACACAATGCTTGCCATCCTTAAACTCTCTAATATCACCTGCCACGAATTCAAATAATTAATAACTGTGTATTAAGAGGCATTATTCTCTTAATATTTTATTAGGAACATCAAATCAAATAATTCAAAGAGGACATGATTCAAACATACCTTATAAGTGAGTGGCATATTTTTTGTTTGCGTCCACGTCAGGTTCCTATTTCCTTTGTCATTCGACACGTGCATCACTTTCTGTTCCGCCTGTGCTCATTAATTGTCACAGTTACAAACCTTAATAAATTCATTTACGAGCAAAAATAAAAAATTCTTATTCCTATCGAATTTGATTATATTAAAATTAATTACATAACGAATATTTTATATTTATTATGTGATTCATGTACAATTTAGAAAAAATAATTAATTACAATATAAATATATTAACACTTATCATATAATTGATTTGGTGCGACCAAACTGAATTTAAACAAAAATTTTCCGAGCAAAAGCTAAAATAAAATAAAATAAAATAAAATAGAAATAAAAACTTTAAATACCTTAACAGCTTGTAGAAGTTTGGGATCATCATGAAGGTACTTGAGGATCCATGTTAATGCGCTAGCAGTTGTATCCTGAGCAGCAAAGAGAACTCCAATAATATTATCAGCAATTTGATCATCTCTTAAAGTCATCCCCTCATCATTCTTGAAGTTTAGAAGATGGCCCAAAAGATCGTTTTCGAGTAATTTTTTCTCCCTTCTTTCGTCGATTATCTCCCGAAGAATTTGGCTTAGCCTTCTTCTTGCCTTCAAGAATATAATGAAGCTTTAGTAAATAGTACTATATGTTTGGATACTTTTAGTATAAAGAGTAGTAAATAAATATATAAGAGTAGTTGAGGTCGATCAGTGGCGAATCCAAGGTGGACTGCAGGGTCCCTCGGGTTTATATCGAGCTAAAAATTTTGAAGCTAAAAATTTTGATTTTGACCACCAGATTGAAGTGATGTGGTTTGATAATGTTCTTATCTTACCATTAAAGCTTTGTGGTAAGCAGTTCCGGGTAGGTTTGTGGGGAAGGAATTGTAGCCCTTGTCGACTATGGAATAATTTTGCTTTAGCTCTTGCTTGTGTTGTTTCTCCAAGTGTCCAAAAATGGCTAAAATTCCCACTTCAAAGGAGAACTGTACAAGACCATGACATATTTTATGTATTAGAAAATTATACGTATATACACGAGGACCCATTAATTAAAGTGAAAAACAAAATGAAATTCTGCATGGACCCCATTAAACAGTACGCCCATTTTTAACTAATACCAAAATAGTCAACAGAATCATGAGCAGAGTCCCTGTAAAGATACTATTTATCTAAGCTGGCCCCCCCCAAGAATAAAATAAGTTTTTTGAAAAAAAAAAAATATATGTTCTTTTTTTAAAAGAAAAACCTTTTTCATTTCTTGGAATGTGTTAATCTGGCCATTAGCCCATGAATCCAATAGGGATATGGCTATGGCTTCAATTCCTGGAATTAGTTTTTTAATGGCCTCAGGCGATAATGAGCTCTGCACAAGCTTTCTCAAGTGGCTATGGTACGCGCCCTGGTGAAAAAACAGGGCAGCGGGCCCGATCATCTTCTCTTTGCTTTTCGGGTACGTGGGCCTGAACAAATCCGCGTGCGTTACCAGCACGAACCGCGACGCCTCCGGGCTGGCCAGCATCACGCAGGGACACCCGAGAATGTGTGTTTTGAATATTTCCCCGTATCTGCACGGCCCGAAAACCTTAGTAGAGTTGAATGAGAATATATATATTTATATATATATATATGTGTTTTGTTAATTAAAATTCGGAAACATGGACAAGCGGTTGAAGGACTTAGAAAAGGGAACCTTTTTTGCTTGTCGGAGAAAAAGTTGTGGGGGTCCTTGGAGTATAACTGGAGTGTTTCGCCTATGTAAGGCCAGCCCATTGAGCCCGGGGGAAGTTTGGGTGTGTGTTTTTGCTTTTTGGTGTTGTGTTTTTTGGATGGGTGGTAAAAGAGGAGTGTGGCAAAAAAGAGGAGGATGTAGATGGTGGTGGTGGAGGAGAAGATATCCATAAATGTTAGAGATTTAATTGTTCGTCTTCTTCTTGCTTGATTTCTTGAGTAGTGTTGGGGCAGAATATGTGTGCGCGTGTGTGTGCGTGGCTTTGTTTTATGGAGGTAATGATGGGGATCAATTCTGAGGGAAGGAGAAGGTTTCTTGTTTATATAGAGCCACAAGTGACATGAGCCAGTTATGGATGGCGACGGATCATCGATGACGTGTGAAGGGAGAGGGTTCGATTGACCTTTACTAACATGCTACGGGTAGCGGATACTGTTCACAATCACGAGAGGACAGATACTATCTAGTTGGGTATTATTTAATTGAATTTTTAATTATTGAATTGAGTAGTATGATATAATATATTTTTTTAACATTATTTGATATTATCATATTTAAATTCAATGGCTAAAAATCAGTTTGGATTTTTTATTACATAATCATATTACATATTCTATTACACGCATCATTACATGCCATGTGTATTCTTTCCTTATCTCAACCGCTCACCAATACACGTGGCGTGTATTGATGCGTGTATTATAAGATGTAACACAATTATGCAATAGAGAATCCGAAGTGGCTAAAAATACTAGTTGGGCTATACCTAGCTACATGGATAGTGATGCGGTCCGGATTTAGTTGGTATACGTGTCCGAATACTGCGCACTTCCGTAATAGTGTTTGCTGGTGGCCCACCTGCTAAAGAGGGAGGAACGCACGTGAGACTAGTCGGTTTTGCCCCGGCATAGGCTCTCCGACGCTCAAGTCAGTGGTGGGTTCAAGAAGAAGATGAACAACAGTGATATTATCTTGGCTTGTAAGGCAAAGAGTATCTCTTACCCTTGAGTGGAGAGCCGTATGGAGCTTTTATATGAGAGTGAGGAGCCTGATGTGACATGGTTGGTGGGATCCGGTCACCCTCAGCCCTGTAGCTGTTATAATAAGTGCCTTTTGTCCCCCCTTTTCCAGTCTTTTGGCGGCTACCTTCACTCATCATTAATGAGGGGTCATACCCGGTATTAAATGGATATCTTGGGCATTTATGACCAAGGATTGTATTTATGACTTGGCATTTAATGCGCCCACGTCTGATGGGATGGACCCATGTGCCAACGCGATGTAGTAGGTGGCAGCGGATTGCGCCTGCCAGCAGTCTCCAGTTGTACCCATCCCGTCACCATTCCCATCTTGGCAATGGTTAAGTCTGGGATTTAGCCCTCGATGGGAGCGCCATCGAGGGCAGTCTCTCCATTCGAGGGCACCCTTGCTAACCTGCTGCGTTGTGGGCTTTCTCAAGGGAACGAGGCTGGTGTGAAAATGCCCTTTCGTGGGCCTTAACAGATTCGAGGGCGGAAATTCCATAGCGGATTTGTGACTCTTGGGAGATTGTGACGACGTGGCATGGTGACATAGCACTTGACTCATCATTAGCCCCCCCACTCTTGAGTGTGACGAGGACGTCAGCCTTCAAGAGTGCATTTATGAGCAGGATGTTAGACGTCCTTTCATTTTTTGAATTTGAAGCGCCATTAGGGCATGGGGAGCCGCACCTTTTCAGTCTGTCAGCCCATGCGGCTAGTTGGGGGGACGTGTCATGTCCCCAACCATTAATTTTGGGCGGCCGAAGGGTTTTCACGCGAAAGGGCGTGCCCTGTAGCCATTATTGCAGGCTTTTTGGGTCATCGCGCCCGAGGTGCCATAATGGTGGGTGATTTCCCGTATAACCTATAAATAGTTGCAGGTTTCACCACAATCCGATTTTTCTCCCGCCTGCTACACTTATTCAGACGACTGGCTTAAGGATTTGCACCACATTCACGACATTTTCAGGTTTTCGTCGCCATTTCAGGTGAATCTCCTTTTCCTACTCAAATTTCCCCTTTTTCGTAAAAAACCCTAGCCGCCATGGGACCCAAGAGAAAGATACTGGACGACTCTGACCCCACACCTGAGGACTTGGCGGCGGAGAGGGAGGTTCGCCTCCCCTCCCAGTCGGTTTCAGGCACCGGGGCGGGTCGCGCCAGCGAGGACACAGGCGCTACGCTCGCCGGGGCGCCGTCAGAGGGCGGCACGAGAGGAGAGGCGCCGGGTAATGCGCCATAGGAAGTTCGCCCCCGCCCTAGGATGAAGACGTCGGGGCCCGCTAGGGGGGACGCAGGACCGAGTGGGTCCCCGGCAAAGAGCCCAAAAACACGAGGCGCCGGAATGGGCAGATTTCAAACAGTCTCCCTCCCCCGGGATATGACCAGCAACATCACAGTGGCAGAGATTGAGAAGATCAGGGAAGAATATGGGGTCCAGTTCCCCATCCATATGCCGGGCCCAACGGAGAACATGGTGGAGCCAAGGGAGGGATGTGTGGCCCTCAATCTTCATCACTTCGAGGCGGGATTGCGCCTTCCTTTTCCTCCCGAAGTTCGGCGATTACTGGAGTTCACTGGGGTTTGCCCCTATCAATTGGTGCCGAACTCCATCATGATCATCATTGCCTTCGTGGTGATCATGAAGTGTTTGAAGGAAGAGGCAAGCCCGGCCAATTTTTTGGAGTTTTTCAGATCAAACGAGTCAGTTCGATCGGGCCCTGGCGAATCAGCGGATGATGGGCCTGGATTCCTGTACTTATCAGCCCGTTCTGGCTCCTCGAAGGTGTTGGACGGCTTCAAATCCTCCCATGGATCGGGATGGAAGAGGAAGTTTGTCTTTGTGGAGGATCGAGGGCAGTTGGGGATGCCCTCGACTTGGCGTCAGCCTCCTATACTTAATCGGAATCAGTTCCACGAGGAGCCAAGCTATGACGAGGGGAAAGTGGAGGACTTGGCGAAGATGGGGAGAATGTGCGCAGTTTATCTAACCTCCGAGGACATACTTCGCGCGTGCCGCCTCTCGAGCGCCACTGGCGGCCCCGGCCCCGGCGAGCGTCCCGGTACGCAGTGTCAACCTTTATCGAGAACCACCTTAATGCCTAAGTCTTCTTCCCCTCGTTTTTTCTGCATTTTATATTGTCTCTCGAGGTTTTTGTAGGATGACAGTCTCTTTTTGCAGCTTTACAAATTCTGATGGACGCACGCAAAGCACTGTTGGTGAGGCTCGACCGTCAAAGGCGCCAAACTCAGCCCCCACGACCTAGGGTGACGCCGTTTCACAGACCCGTCACTCAGAAGACGAGGAGACCAAGAAAAGATACGGGGGTCGGAGAAGGTTCCAGCCAAGGGGTTGGGGCCTCCACGGAAGAAACAGAGGCTGAGATCCCTCGATCAGCCGAGGGGATTTCACCAGCCGAGGGGGCACCACCGGCCGAGGAGGCATCGGCCCCAAGGGGCGATGAGGGTGGCCCGGCGCCCATGGAACAAACGGCGCCTCAAACTGAAGCTCCCTCTTCGGTGTCGACTCCAACTGCTAGGGCGCCGGCTCCTGCGACTACTCCGTCAAGGCCTACTTCGGCTGGGGCTCCAACTGATGCTCCGCCTCGATCTAGGGTAAGTTCTGCCAGCCCCCTACCGGGACGACACAGTCAGCGCCTTCAACCCGACCGAGTTCTAGGGGTGCCGCCCCTCGAAGGGTCTTGCCGGGTGTCTCGATTCGTGAAGGAGGCACTGAGGGCTCTCGCAAGAGGGCGGCGGATGAAGAGGTTGCTCGTGGGGCCAAGAAGCAGAAGCCAATCTCCACGGGGAAAGGCAAAAGGGTGGCAAGCCCCGAGCCCCCGAAAACAGACGAGATCCTCAAATGTGTTGACGCGGGGCCCAGTAATCCTGTCCATCTCGATCACCATCACTCTAATCTTCGTATCACCGGGATAGGGGCTAACGAGACAGATACGAAGATGAACTTGGCTCTTCTCCGAGGTCTTCAATTCCCTAACGACCATCGAGCTCTACTGAAGTGCTCCATGGCTGATCTGGAGACCAATCTGGCCAATGCTTTAATTGGGGTAAGGATTCACGCCTTAAGATTATTTTTCTTTTCCCCCTAATGACTCTTTACTCATCTGTCGAGCTTCTGGGCAGGTGGTTGCCCCTTTGTCTCACCATTTCCTCCGTCGCGCGAGCGTCTTCCGGCAGGGGAAGAACAAGTATAAGAGGCTCCTCCGAGAGGAGAAGAAAAAGAATAAACAGGCGCCGGCTGAGGTAGAAAAGCGCCTCGAAGAGACCGAAGTACTTGCCGGGGAACTGGCCTCGACAAATGACACTCTTCGAGGACAGTTACAGGAGAGTCAGCAGCTCCTCGAATCTGCCCAGACACGCATAGCTGAGCTCGAGAAGAAATGCGCGGGTCTGGACGATGAAGTCAAGCGCACGGCCAAAGCTTGGGAGGAGTCGTGGGAGCTGTGTGAAAGCGCAGAACTGGCCCGCGACTTCGCTAAAAAACGCCTTGAGGTAGTCAACAACAAGGTTGCAGAGGCGGAGGCCAAACCTCACTATAATTATAGCGAAGGCGTTAAAGCGGGGCTGTGGAGGGCTGAGTGGATATTCCCCGCACGATGCCGTAAGAGGGTCAAGCGGGCCTTCTCGAGATTCTTCGTGAGCGAGGCGTTCGACTACATCAGGACGTACCTCGATTTCCAGGATTCTGCGGAGGTCGTAGAACTAGTCCTCGATCAGCTCCAAACTCGAGGCGAATTAAGAGAGGACTTCGATCGAGAGTCAGTTGGGCTCTCCTTTGACCGCAGCGGGGTGCCGGTGGATGAGGCTTCGCCCTCGACGGGGAAATCCAAAGAGTTCGACTTCCAAGGAAGCGAATTCAACTTTGCCTTCCGCCGCCTCGAAATTCCAACGCCGGAGACTGCAAAGGGCGAGTCATTGGGGAAAGAGGACGTTCAAATGCCTTCCGCGCCGTCTCCCGAGACCTGGAAGGAACGGATGGTAGAGCCTCGCTCCTCCAATGGCCCCGAGGACGAAGATGGAGAGGACAGAGCGGGGGCATTCGTCGGTGACGGTGGCGACGAGGGTCAGGAGGATAGGCCTGTCGAACTTAGCGACTAGGTCCAATAATCCCCCACCCCATTGTGGCCTTTCCCCCCTTTTTGTTTTTACCCGCCTAAGTCCTTGTAACTTTTTTGCCCTCGGGCTTCCTTAATGAAATGGCCCACTCGAGGCTTTCCCTGTTAAACATAAAGATTAGTTCCCGAGTCCATATTACTGTTTTCTTTATTTTTATGGCTAAATGATACTTTGATGAAATCGAGAGGCGCAGTCCCAATTATATGAAGTTAAATGAAATTGGTTAAATCATGAGTGGAATCGAGGGACACGGGAATTTTATCATTGCGCCAAACCATATTTCACCAAGGCTTAATAATAAATGTGCGAGAACACTTCAAAGGTAACTAAGAGGAAAGTGATTTTTATTTAAACATCTTTACATTTTCCTCGAGACAACAAGCATCCTCGACATAATTTTCTAACAACTATCGAGGAGGGGTCGAGCGAACTTATCTTATACTTAGAATTTTCTGAGATTCGCAGCATTCCATGGTCGAGGTAGTTCCCTTCCTTCCATGTCCTCGAGCCGGTACGCATTATTTTTTGAAACCTTCACAACTTTGTAAGGTCCCTCCCAGTTAGGGTCTAGTTTTCCCACGTGTTTGGATACTTCAACCTTTTTAAGGACCAAGTCACCAAGTTGGAAATTTCTGGGGCGTACTCCTTTATTATATGCTCGGGCTATCGAAGCTCGATATTTTTGCATCCTCGACCAGGCTGTGCCTCTTCTCTCCTCGAGCAAATTTAGCTCCGAGGCTCGGTTCTCCTCATTCCTGGACTTGTTGAAGTATGCAACTCTGGCGGTGTCGTGCAATATTTCCGCTGGAATGACCGCCTCGGATCCATACACTAAGGCATACGGGGAGTCTGCCGTTACCGTTCGAGGGGTGGTGCGATAAGCCCACAAGACCCCCGGTAACTCATCCTCCCATTCTCCCTTAAAAGCACCCAACACAGTTTTAAGGTTTTGGAGAATGATGCGGTTGGTTACCTCCACTTGGCCATTGGCTTGGGGATTTCCCACGGATGTGAACCGTTGCTCGATGCCATGGCTCTGACACCATTCTGTTGTGGCTCGACTTTGAAACTGGGTACCATTATCTGATATCAGCACTCGAGGGACCCCAAAACGGCAGATAATATTCTTCCATATGAAGGACCGGATCGAGGCATCGGTTATTTTGGGAACGGCCTCCGCCTCGACCCATTTAGTGAAGTATTCCACGGCCACTATGGCGAATTTTCTTTGACCTTTTCCCATAGGGAAAGGTCCAACTACATCGATCCCCCATTGATCGAAGGGCCATGAAATCTCCACACTCACCATCTCGGCCACCGGTTTGTGAGGAAGGTTGGCATAAAGTTGGCACTTCGAGCACTTCCGAGTGTAATCAAATGCATCCTTTAGAATGGTTGGCCAATAAAAGCCGCTTCTCATAATCTTTTTGGATAATGACCTTCCTCCCGCATGATTCCCACAACTTCCCTCGTGAATAGACTGCATTACTTCTCGGGCCTCCGAGGGGAGGAGACATCTGAGCGGGGGTCCCAGAAAAGATTTCCGAAATAACCTTCCCTCACTGTCCAAGGCATATCTCGCACACTGTCTTCTTAGCCTCCTCGATTGGTTTTGGTCAAATATCTCTTCCCCCGATAAGAAAGCGCGGATTTCATCCTGCCAACTGGGTTCGAGGGGCTGGATAGGCATGATCGAGGCGCCCCCCTCGCGGATTACAGAAGTGTCGAGAGTCTGAAACCTGACTACATGATCCCTCGTGGCTTTCAGGGCACTTGCAAACTTAGACAAAGCGTTCGCACGCTCATTTTCTTCCCTCGGGATCTGCTCCAAGGTGAAAGATTTGAAACTTTCCTTCATCTTGGAGACATATTCGAGGTACTTTGTCATCATGGCATCTCGGGCTTCGTATATTCCCCCAATCTGATTGGAGACTAGTTGAGAATCAGTGAAGGCTCGGATATGGCAGACTCCTTCTCGAACTGCCAATTCGAGGCCAGCTATGAGGGCCTCATATTCTGCTTCATTGTTTGTGACAGGAAAATTGAGCCTGATAGCGAATTCCACCACATCACCATTTGGGCTCTGTAGGGTGATCCCAGCTCCCCCTCCTTGCGTGGTGGATGACCCATCTACATGCAGGAGCCACGGGTCGGTGATAGGCGGACTCTCTTCCGGCAGCCCCACTCTTTCGAGGAGGAAATCAGCCAGCACTTGGGCTTGGATGGCGGTTCTGGGTTGATATAATATATCAAATTCCCCGAGCTCTATAGCCCACTTGATAAGCCGGCCCGACGTGTTAGGCTTTGAGATGACCTGCCGGAGAGGTTGATCGGTAAGTACTACCATTGAATGTGACTGGAAATACTGCCTCAGCTTCCTTGCGGAGTGGATGAGGGCCAATGCAAATTTCTCTATCTCCAGGTAGTTCTTTTCTGGCCCTTGCAACACTTTGCTGAGATAATACACCGGTAAGTGCTTCCGATTCCGTATTACCACAATTACAGAGCTGACCGCTTCTGGAGATATAGCGAGATACACATACAGCTTTTCCCCTGGGTTCGATTTTGCTAGTAGAGGCGGGGTGGCCAGATATGCCTTGAGCTCGCGCAGGGCTTGCTTGCATTCTGGGGTCCACTGAAAATCAGGAACTTTCCTAAGTTTTTTGAAGAAGAGGAGGTTCCTGTCCGCCGACCGAGATATGAATCTATTCAATGATACAATCTGGCCACAGAGCCTCTGGACGTCCTCGAATGATTTGGGGGATCCGATTTTTTGCAAAGCCTCAATTTTCTCTGGATTGGCCTCGATCCCCCTTTCGCTGACCATATAACCCAGAAACTTCCCCCCTCGAACTCCGAACGTGCATTTCGAGGGGTTGAGTTTTAAACCAAATTCCCTTAGTACTTGAAAGACCTCTCTAAGATGTTCGAGATGGTCTCTTTCCTCCGGACTTTTAACGATCATTTCGTCCACGTATACTTCGACAATCCGTCCTATCAACTCTTTAAAGATTAGATTCACTAACCTTTGATAGGTCGCCCCCGCATTCTTGAGGCCAAATGGCATAACCAGGAAACAGTAGACCCCCATCTCTACCACAAACGAAGTTTTGGATTGGTCTTCCGGGGCCATGGAGATCTGATAGTACCCTTGATAGGCATCCATCATACTCATCATTTCACAGCCTGCCGTCGAATCGACAAGCTGATCGATTCGAGGGAGCGGGTAGGGATCCTTTGGGCATGCCTTATTGAGGTCCGTGAAATCATTGCACATCCTCCACTTTCCTTGCCCTTTGGGGACCACTACCACGTTGCACAGCCACTCCGGGAAGTAGATAGGCATTATATAGCCGGCCTTCAACAACTTATTCACCTCCCCCTCGATAATCTTGTTTCTTTCGGCCCCGAAGACCCTCTTCTTCTGTTTAACAGGCTTGAAGGTGGGATCAACATTTAAACGGTGCACAATGACCTCGGGGCTTATCCCAGGGAAATCCGAGGGCTGCCATGCAAACACGTCCTTGTTCTCTCTTAAGAAGTGAACAAGCATCATTTCCTTAGCTTGATCGAGTTGAGCCCCTATCTTGGTCGTTTTCTCGGGGTTACCAGGCTCCAACTCGATGGTCTTAGATTCTCCGGTGGGCTCGATCCTGCTGTCCTCGAGCTTCCTAGTTTTTGTCGGAGGCAGCTCTACCCATCCAGAGTCGCTATCCGAGCTGGCCTCGGGTGATTTCCTTTTCGAGAACCCGGGCTTCATCCCAAGTGAGACTGAGTAGCAGGTCCATGCGTCAACTACATCGCATCTCACCTGTCCGATCTCGGTCTCGGTGGGGAATTTCATCATGAGGTGGTAAGTCGAGACCACTGCTCGGAATGCATTAAGCGCCGGTCTGCCCAGAATTAAATTATAGGCAAAGGGGGCGTCCACCACCAGGTAGTTCACCATTAAGGTCCGTCGGTGGGGCTCTTTGCCGAGGGATGTTGGCAATTTGATTTGCCCCAAGGGGTGAATCTGGGATCCCCCAAAGCCTACCAGGGGCGTCCTCACCGGCTCCAAGTCGATTTTTCCCATGTCCATCTTTTTCAAGGTCGAGTAGAATAGGACATTGGTTGAGCTTCCGTTGTCGATCAAAGTTTTGGTAACGACGAAGTTAGCTACGTCGGCCGTTATCACCATAGGATAGTCGGGTTGCTCGATCAAACCTTCTGGGCTTTGGACAGGGATCCTGTCATTTTCGGTAAACTCGATCGAGCATCCCTCGATAGCATTAACCTGCTGGGGGTAATCCGGATCCTCGAGGGCAAACCGGTCATACCGGAGCTTCCTGCCAACTTTCTTTCGAGAGGATCTGGTATCACCCCCGGCTGGTCCTCCCGCGATCATGAGGATCGTGCCCTTTGTGGGGTGATTGTTGCTCAGGGGCCTCTTGCCGGCTCTTTTTGAAGTTTCTGGATGCTTTTGAGGGCTCGCCTTTCTAGGTGACCTCGACCGATCTCGATGGATCGGGGAGGCCTGGCGGTCATAGTACTCCAGCTTCTTTACAAATTCCTGGAGCTTCCCACCACGGATCAGGGCCTCGATCTCGTCTTATAGGTTATAGCAAT
Organism: Petrea volubilis; assembly: GCA_026212405.1. Taxonomy (NCBI): domain Eukaryota; kingdom Viridiplantae; phylum Streptophyta; class Magnoliopsida; order Lamiales; family Verbenaceae; genus Petrea; species Petrea volubilis. Next base: position 5,264,270 of record CM047875.1, read on the forward strand.
CCTCCGTATTGTGCCCAGGTTGCCGGTGATAGGCACAGTATTTCCCACTCCTCCGGGATTTCCTCCCATCGGGCATCCTCTTAGGCGTTGAAAACGCGTGGCTCCCGAGGAGTGAAAAGATCTCAGCTGGGGTCTTGGTAAGGGGAGAATACTCTTTGTACTTCCTGACTACCTCCTTCCTTTCCTTGCCCCTTGATTTGTCTTCCCGGGGTTTGGTGCTACCTTCTCCTTTAGTCTTGGGCGGGTGCTTTATGAGGTTGAGTTCCTCAACCTCCATGTACTTGGAGGCCAGCTGCTGAATCCCGGCGATGGTACGGGGGGCCTGCATGATAATGGCCTCCGCACATTTCTCATTCTTTAGGGCTTGATACAGCGCATGCCGGATAAACTCGACCCCTACATCTTCCACTTTGAGGAGCTCATTGTTAAATCGTTCCATGAAAGCACGCAGGCTCTCATCTTCCCTCTGGACTACTCCATACAAATGAGTATGGGATAACTTAGTAGACATCTTGGCAGCGAAATGGTTCAAAAATTTGTCTGCTAATTCTTCATAGGAGGAGATGGACTGTGGCTCCATCTTCTTAAACCATGTAAGGGCGATCCCTTGGAGGGTGGTAGAAAAGAGACGGGCCCATACATGGAGGTTGCTGGTTGCCACCCCTACTACGTCCTCATAATGAGTCAGGTGCTCCAGCGGGTCCGTAGTACCGTCATAGCGGGGCAGGCTGGTGGGCATGCGTTCATCCGGGGCCAACCGGGACTCGGCAATCTCCAAAATAAATAGAGACCTCTCCAATCGGTGGTTGTAAGGAGGCAGCTGTCGCGTCACTTCCACCCTTATGCTTCTATCTCCTTCGCGACGCCTAGACATGCGATCTATCTCATCCTGTAGGTCGTTGACCTGTTGGCGCATGCGTGCCAGCTCTTTCGGCTCCTCCCCCCTTCGAGGGCGCGGACGATGACCGCCGGACCGGGACCTGGCGGGAGCCCTGGAGCCGGCGGGTGCATCCATGGCGTTTCGGCCAGGAGGAACCCTTCGAGTGGCTACATTACCTGATTCAGCGACCTCTTCCCGGGGGTTATGTCTATGACTCCCTTCACGTGGGGACTGGCTCCGGCAGGGATCGTGATGCTCGTGACGGCGAGATACGGCTGGAGGCCCTACCTCATTAGGGGATGGAGATAGCCCCCCGGATAGTAACCGGACTAGGGTTTGTTCATCGCAGGCCCCCAACAGCTGTCTGATCCGACTGATGGGGAGGGTGACCGTATGCTCAACCTGCTGCGTCCCCGCTGCTTGAGCTGGTGTGGGGTCATGGGAGGGTCCTGTCCCCAGGCCAGCGGGCAATGCTGGTGCAGCAGGTTCCTTTCCTCTGTTTATGACGTTGACGGCCTCCTCTGCCCGTTGAGTCACTTCGGGAGGGTCGCGGTGGCTCCTCTCCGATGTGACGGACATGTGAGTTCGCCGGGTGTTCACCATTCTTCTTTGCTTGGAAAAAATGACCTCTTGAGCAGGATTAGGCCCTTCCTCTAGCGCCAAATGATGCGGTCCGGATTTGGTTGGTACATGTGTCCGAATACTGC